>OY292402.1:4391263-4991263 GCA_958496205.1 Idaea biselata
AAACATCTTCAAAAATTCACTCGCGGCGAGACTCGAACTCTGCGTCAGCGCCGCAGCAGCGCGCTGGTTTAACACGCTGCATCATGTTAAACCACACTTAATAATATTACACCACACGCGTTTCCACCTCGAACGATGAATTTAAGAATATGCATGTTTCCCTGTCTACTATTTTCGACTTGGGCTCATTTGAATGCCTAGAGTATCAAAAACTACGAAATAGGCTTTCTAGGGTTCAAAATACGGTTTGGTTTTGGGGTAACATAGAAAATCTTACGCGAATGAGCAGAATTTGTTGTCGCATTTGCTGCGCGGGCGCCAGTACACCAACAAGTAGGTAAAAGAAATAAATAAGTATATAAAATATATACATTTTACTGTCAAATGAAATAAAGTGTTTCATACAATTGGATGACTGATTATTTGAAGAAATGCTTTGCAAAAATTTGCACCCGACAGGACTTGAACCTGCAACCCTGACATTCCGTGTCATGCGTTCACCAACAGCTAGTGATTAAATAAATAAAAAAAACTATTTAAAAAATAACATTTTACAAACATTTTGTGAATAGTCTTTTGAACAGTCCCTCAAATTGCCCAACATCTCTAACATCCTCACCTCAAATACTTTAAATAACCCGCCAGCTCTGGCACATGCGTGATGTCCTGCCTCGCCGGCGGGCCGCCCTCCAGCTGCGCCTGCAGCTCGCACAGCGCCGCGTCGATCTCGTCCTCGGGGGCGGAGCCCGAGCTGGTGTTAGCGCCAGCCCCGTCGGCCGCCTCCACGCTGCCCCCGGCTAGCGTTTGGAGCTCGATTTGCAACTGAAAAAGCAGTGGTGTCTTAAGAAACCCTTACGCCAAATTCTTAGTCTCATCAGAATCTAAAACTGGGTTTGGAGAACTCTCCAAACCCAGTTTTAATTTCTATAAAAAAAACAATTTAAAGAAATACATAAAATAACTTAAATCTAGGTGGCACAATGGGCGGCCTTATCGCTTAAAGCGATCTCTTCCAGGCAACCTTTGGATGGACGAGAAGTATAGAAAGATAAAAGGTAGGTAGTCATGGTGTAACACATACAAATAGTAATGGAATACATACAAATAATAATAAATAAATAATACATACATACATATTTATATAAATACATATAATACATACATATATATATAAATACATATAATAAATAATACATACATACCCTACATTTTTAAAAATAAATATACCTATGCATATATACATAACACAACAAATATATACTTATCAAAAACGAATTTGAACCTCTATAAACCTAACGTTTTTCAGCAATTCCAATATAGTACTTAAAAACGCTACTTTTAAAAACCGCTAACGACTTCGATTGTCGAATGGAGGCAGGCAAATCATTCCACAACTCCACAGCCCTAGCTGTATAAGATTTACCATAAAAGGTGGAAGAACGAGACGGGAGTTTAAGGAGTAAGGCCTTTGAAGACCGGACAACCTGAGAAGGGGGACGCTGAAATTGAAACCGAGACTGAAGATACAAAGGAGAGGTAGGCAGAAATATAATTCTATAGAGAAGTGATAAAATGTGATAGTTTCTACGCAGACGAATAGGCAACCATTTGAGCTCACCGCGAAAATCGGACACGTGATCATACTTTCGAAGACCAAAAACGAACCGAATGGCAAGATTCTGGAGCCTCTCAAGTTTGTCCAGTTGTTCCTCAGTGAGATATCACTGAGTGTCCTGAGTGTTGATATCTTCGATAGCAGTCGTTAGGTCAAGTAAGGGCCTTAGGGCGACCTGAAAACTAACACTAGGTGAGCCACATCACTACACGAAAATAATAAGATCTCGTGGCTCAGTCGGGTAAAGCGGCGTAACGATGATACGCAAGCTACATCAAACTCCACCAGGAAATGCTCCCGATGAAGTCGGAACAAGAAACTTTATGTTTACCAACCTGTAGTGCAGCAAAAAGCAGCATCTCCTCCTCAGTACAATTAACCTCCTGGTTGAGGATCTGCCAGCGAGCCTGCTGGTACAACTGGTTCAGCCTCGAGGCGTCCACCGCTCGCGGAGACAGGTCGAAGAATGAGTAGAACTTGAAGCGGAGCTGGAGTGTGTCCCATTCGCGGACATACTGCTCCATTATCGAGAGGGATGAGTCTAGCCAACTGGAAAAGAGACATTTACATTATGTAAGGAACGATTCAAAACGCCTTTGACTGTATTGAAACCAACCACTTTGAACCCAATTTCTAATAACGGCTTTGACTATCTTGAAACACTTTGAGCCCAATTTCTAATAATCAGGACACACACAACTCATCATAGATGTCCCATAATACCTCGAAACTTGTTAAATGCACAAGCAAAATCACAATTCAATGAAGAACAATAAAATCTTACCCAACATTCATCCTAGCACGCTCCATCAGAGACTTGGGAGTCAGCAACGACTCTCGCGACTGGCTATCAGGTTCCAGCGGTGAGTCTGCCAAGGACAAGTCAGCGAGGGAGTCAAGAGCGTCCATGGAGGCTGCTCTTGGTGGAGTGCCGCAGTAACCCCCATCGCTGGATCCGTCGCTCTGTGTACTGTAGATATGGTTGCCATATCGGCGGAGGGTTCCATTCTAGAATTAAGGTTACAGGATGGTTAGGAGTTAGATACGTAAGATGTCATAATAATGGGTTGGTAGATACCTCCTTATCAATCACTTGACGAGCATGTCATGCATGAGCAATTACGCAATGCTTTGTTTCTGTCTAACAACTTTGAACATCACGGTTTAAGATTTTCGGAAAACAGTTTCCCCTGGCGAATAAACAACGACGCAATTGGTTGTTTGTGTAATTGTTCTTGAATTACGCGTTTGAGACGTAGGTATGGGAAAAAGTTTTCCGAAAATCTTGATGTTGATTCTACATAATAAGTCCCTCAGATCGTGTGAAGGAGCACCTGAGCACAGGCCTGACTATATGTATAGGCTACGATTTCTTGCTTTTATCAGATAAGAGGCTGGTGTAGTGATACCAATAAATGCTGTAAGAGTTGTCTGTACAAAATCCTGAAGGACAACTTCCTGGAATGTGTTCTGAGAGTCTCACCTGTTGTGAAGCCACAGGGGTAGCTGACAGCGACCTAGGAGGTGGTGGCGTAGCAGGGCACTGCCCATTAGACCTGTCCAAACTGTTCGAAGATCCTCGAGTGGCAGCGATAAATGTATTCGTGTCTGGTGGCTGAGTGGACTTTATTCTCTTGGCTTCCTTGAGATTTTGGTAGTTCTGCTTGAGGTGAGACGGTTCTAAGGGGTAGCAAAGTGATAGTTCTTCCGGATGTCTTATACCTGAAGGATAGAAAAAGATGTGATAAGTACTGGAGTAAATAGGCCTGGCTTGAAGTTTTTTTAGGTGTCTTCTAAAGGGTGTGGGATTTGGCAGCCAATATTTTAGTATGCGCATAACCATACCGGACAACACGTATACTATAAAATGTTTATATTCAAACTTTCTCTCAATGATTTATGAATGATTTGAAATGGAATAGCCTATAGAAACAAAAAAAAAACGTTTTCAAGCCAGAGATTTATAAGAAAACAAACAAAGAAAAGAATGACGAAGACGATGTTTTCGAGACAATGGAGTGTGTTTTCGATTTGCTTACGACATTTCTTTCGGTTGTCTTGTTTATTGTTATTTTGCAAGAAGAAACTAAAATAAAATTTAAATAGCTATTGAAACTTTGGCGATTTTAAAGATAATATCAAGTTCTAATATTTCGTAATACTGTACCTAATCATAATACTGACTATATTCAATAGTGCAAAATAAAATCAACGCAAAATTCAAGGTTACACAATCTAAACTAAATAGTAGGTAAGTAAATAATAGTACCTACTTACGTATGGCTAATTCAATAACTTTATAGTATCGTGATTTCTCCATAAATAAGTACATGAATGTTTACAAGATGATGGGCTAAAGCAATTCCTAATTAATGTGGACAAGAGATTAAAACTATAAAATAGATGAGATAAGACCACCTATTTCATTAATCAAACCATTGACTGACTACTGACATTTTAGAGGGCTCGTCAATAGGATGATTCGAGTGGGAGTTATAAGAGTTCGCTGACATTTGAGTTCCCTTTAAAATTGAAATCGTAAAATTACCATTAAGTTTGCTTGCATCCATCAAGTAAAGTTAATAGTTTCTTTAATGATATTGTTGAAGATATAACAGATAAGAATGCCACCCAATTTTAGAATTTTACATCACTTTAGTTAGAAAATGGTTAAGGACTCTAAGGTAAGAGACTAAATTAAGCAAATTTACACGAAGATAAATGTATCAATCTGATATTGGGCAAGTGACCAAAAATTTAACTACTTATACCTATGTAGGAGCCAGAGGAGTTTTTAGATATTATCTATACATAATATAAATGAAAGTCGTGTTAGTTACACCACTTATAACTCAAGAACGGCTTAACCGATTTGGTTTAAAATTGGTGGCTAAGCTACCTCCAGCTTAGAACCGGGAGAAGGACATAGGACTTTTGATCCCGTAAATCTCTCGGGATCGGGTTTAGCTAACGCGGGTGAAACCGCGGGGCGCAGCTAGTTTACTTATAAAATTAAAACTAAAAGATGTCTAAAAGAAAACCTTAAGAACTTCATGTTTTCTTTCATTCTTTTGAAACCGCGGGGTTTAACTTTTTGATATTTTTTTAAGTTAGATTTTCACTCACCAAGGCTTTTACAAAGCTGCACAACAGCACTGAAAGTGTTGATGGAGAAGTCGATCTTGCAGTCAATATATCTCAAATCAGGCATCTGGATCCTAAGAGGTTTGTGCATGGGAGTGAAGTGTAGGGCCGCGTCTGCGTGAACTCCATACTGGTCCAGGGTATGCTTCGGTCTGGCAAGCCATTTGTTCCGTGTGGG
Organism: Idaea biselata; assembly: GCA_958496205.1. Lineage (NCBI taxonomy): Eukaryota > Metazoa > Arthropoda > Insecta > Lepidoptera > Geometridae > Idaea > Idaea biselata. Next base: position 4,396,201 of record OY292402.1, read on the forward strand.
CCACCAGAGAGCGTGGTCTGACCAGTCCTTTTTGAAATCTGGAAGAGATTAAAATAAAATATAAGTTATATTTCGGTTTTAATCGCGTGGTGTTTATTACTTTTAGCATTGTTTCAATGCTCAAGGTTTTGTGGCGTTTACAGTTCTGTTCTTCAGGATTGCCTAAAATAGTTTCTCAAACAGTTAGTGTTTCTAACATAGTTTTAGTTAAGAAGATTAAAATAGTTTATTTTTTAACGTTGAATAGGTAGGTAATAGTTTGAAGGTATAGATTTTTTTATATTTTTCGCGATATACGAATATTAGTTGTGAACTAAGTCTAAAACTCGGTGAGCCATATCACTACACGAAAAGAAGACGAAGACGTAGAAAATTAGATTTGGTGTAATAAGAACAATTGTCTCTATTTGGTACCCTATTGTTTCCACAGGACTGTCGTTCGCTCGGTGATATAAATGTAAAATTGCGTCAAGAAAAGAAAACTCTCGTGAATAACTCTATTCTCAGAACTCAAGTACCTACCTACTTCGTTTTTCGAACACACCACACCTCTTACATTTTATTAGTCTAACAACGATAAAATCCTAAACTTAATAGTCTGGAATACTTCAAATACCTTTAGTTGGACAATGTATGCGTCGCTGCGTGAATATCTTGGCAAGTTTATTTAAGTATCTTAAAGTAAAAAGTACCTAAATTGTTTATTTCATACATTTCGTTTTAAAATACCTACATTTTTGTACGTTACCTACTACCAAAATCACTTACTTAAAACTTTTAGAGCAATTTACTTCACCTTCTGCCAAATAAGAGTAAAACTATTTAAAGGTAGAGAATAAACTTTATCTTAAAGATATGTATAAAAAGCTACACGACCCTTAATGTGCTGATAACCTCAAAGGTTTGCGTTGCTAGCAATATCATGTAATAAATATCTAAACTTGGTAACTCTAGCAGTAAATATCAGCTATCTGACAATGAGTCAGCGGTGAGATTTACTAGACGGGCGTCTTCTTATCATGCTACCGGCACTACCGTACACTGACCTCAAATATCACACTAGCTATGATATAATATGGAAAATAAACTAACGAAAACATTACGAGACTCATGGAATTGCATTAAGTATATTTACAACGTAAAGAAGTTGGCCAACAACAAACGTTTGCGCGACTTTGGTACAGCAGGAGCCTAAAATAATACCTATTACAGAAGCTCAAAATTGAAAATTCAAGATCATTTATTCCTTCAGACCAATGTAAATATTACAATTACACGATCCTTTAAACATGTCGATTTATGACTATGATTTTATTGTGGTTTCGGAACGCGCCCTTCGATGAGAAGAAACCACAAGATTTGTGTTTCAGAAATCACAAGAAACACATTCAAATCTAGTCTTATCTAATATAGAAACGTTAAGGTTATTGTTGATATCCTTAGGAAATGCATAATCTGAAGTTTAAAATATAAACTCAATATCTATCCCATGATGAAGATTTCATATGGAAAACACACCAATAAAAAATAAATGGATAAGTAAATAAAAAACATTACGAAACTTCGTGATTCACAAAGGACACCCTTCGTGTTACGGTTACGTGAATCTACATGATAAAGCACCTACAAAGAAAAAACTCATCATTCATCCAACACCGTGACGACAACAGAAAAATAGAAACAAAAAACCGGTGGCAACATTAACGCACGCGATCCTACTATCAATTGGATGAGCTCCAACATTTTACACCTCTGCAATTGGCTTTTTGTATTAATCCCACAGGAAGGTAGCAGGGTTAAATATATCAAATAACAGTGGATTCCTGGGAGCATCTGATTATTGTAACTTTAAAAAACATTCGAGAATGTCTTATTTCGCATTGGAAACCTTTGTTAATTTCATGATATTATACTCTTTAAGTTCTCCACTTGTTTCTTTGCAAAACTCCTACTCTCATTGCTTCTCGATTGCTGGCTGTTCGGCGATAAGGTCCCCAATCGTGTCAAGTTTTTTTTTTGTATTTAAGTAGTACAATTTAGCGTTTCTTTATGATCTCGATCAGAATCATAACGTCTTGGTGGGTCTAACATCTGAACCTTTACCTTAGCAATATTTTGCTTCCAACTCGACAGGCAATACTCGACCCGCTACAACCTCAGAAGTCAATTTAAAGTATTTACAAGCGAGCTGTTAAGTTAAAACAATGACGAGATGGCTAGAAAATGTTGTGTTATATGACTTCGAAGCAGAGTCAAAGTACACCGGTTTTAAGAATCGTGATCATTTGCTTCCGAAGCGTGCGTGAGTCACTGCGAAGCTGAGGTACTCGGAACAAACTGTAACAGCTAATTACTGTTCTATGAGTCATTACGTGAAGTTATCGCTAGAAAAAGCTTAATAGTAGACTAGAGTGGCCGATCATAGCGGGTCCCGATGAATAATGTTGCAGTAGTCACTACTCATCCCATTATGGGTATTATTTTTTCCTCCTTGCGTATGAGGAAAATAATATTGACGCAAAATACCAGTGTCAGGTTTAGGATAACGTCAAATGAAGCGTTAATGATGGTGTTTATTTAGCTATGTAACTTAATTGTATGCAAAATGGTCGATAACACGAAATAACGCAGTTATATATAACCTATGCATCGAATATATGGGTAACTAACTAAGGTTGTTTGGCACTTTAAAAAAAAGAACTAATATCGTCGATTGTAATCGAGCCGACTAAGTAGATTCTGAAATGATTAGCACGCTAAACCATGAATATCAAATCGATCACATACACCATCTAATTAATCTAATATTGAATTAGAGCTGAATCGATTTGCGTGAGTAATTTTCGGTTAAAATAGATGGGATATAAAAGATCAGTTATTTAAAAAAAAAAAAATTATCGGTCAAATACCGAAACGGTACTCAAAATTTTAGAGCTACTTAAACAATTAGGTTGCTCTTAAACTCAAAAATTCTTATACTAATCCTGAAGTAAGAAACTAAATTATTAAAGTACCTACCTCCTAAATTTTTACCGCTTAATATATATTCCTTATTACATTTTCTTTGTAAAAATTGTCTATGCAATAAGGCTTAAATGTATACGAACATAGACTTTTATGATCTATAGCCAATACAAAAATTGTAACGTAACCATACTTTGTCTCCCGTCGTGAGTACTAAGAAAAAGAGTACATTAAATGCCACCTACATGAAATGCAGCTGACACAAAGAAAGGGGAACGCGTTACATAAAACAAACAAAACTGTCGATGCAGCACTTTCACAACTTTGCTTCGGCCACCAATGTTGAACTTTATACTCGGCACCTACGCTACGAAAGATGGTACAAATGATATGAGTCTTTTTATAAGATGTAATGAATTTACTTGTAGATCATTGAAAGTTTCTTGAGTTAATTGAAAGATTTTTGAATGATTGATTAGTTAAAGAAATCTAAAAGATATGATAAAGAAATTTGAAACGTAAATAATAGGAAATATTACATACAAACATTACAGATATAGGCGTTTAATTTAAATCAGGTAAAAAAATTAGCTAAAGCTAAAGCCGCATATCAAAATTATCTAAACAAGTGTTAGTCATAAGTTAACCTAACCTACAAACAATCAGAAAGTTCTAGAAATTATTCAAATTAGGTGCGGAAAATCGGAATCCAACGAAACCTTAAAAAATATCGTTCTTAATTTGAATAAATCAAAAGAAGGTGAATCACTAACAGTTTCGAAAATAGTAAAATACGTGAATGAGTCATCGAATTTTTGTAATGCAACTGCACTTCCACACCACGACCTTCCTAAAGAAAAATACGAGAAGGTATACGTTACGACAGAAAATAAGTATTAAAGTTAATTTAGTTTTAAAAACAACATGATGACGTCACGACGATTTCTTTGCTGGTGAATTGTTTGCAGTGCATGCATGACTCAGACACCAACTACATATTATAAAATTACAAACGTAGTTTAAATTTTCCTCCCTGGATAAAGACATTAGAGCAAATATGTTTAAACCATAAAACTTATATCTGTCATGACTATGCATCTACCTTTTATTTTTTTCATTTAATTTTTTTTTTATTTTTTGTTATTAATTAGAAAAAAAAGGTAGATGCATTGTCATGCATGACAGATATAGGTTTTATGGCATAAACATATTTGCTCTAATGTCTTTATCCAGGGAGGAAAATTTAAACTACGTTTGTATGAAGAAAGAGAATGGAGACGATCCCCTTAACTTATGATGATTGTTTTATTAAATTAAACTCAATTTTGGGTTTTAATCGCGCTACTATTAGTATGGCTTGCTTTTCAAAAATTGCTAAAAAAAACTACCGTCTAGTTTTAATATTAATTGAATCAAAACGTCCCTGTGTACGCGACTGAAATCGATTTCATATTAATATCGCGTAAACCTAAGAAAATTTAGTTTCTAGGTTTGTAATTTCTAATTTTATTCATTTGTTAATGTTAGATTGGTATTGTTGCTTCGATTTACGCTTCTGGGATTATAGAATGTAAACTAATATAACTCCAGACAGCGGTTATTTCCGAAAAGAATTTCAATCATTTTGTTCGATTGATTCTGCGCAAATACCTATTGCTATCTCAGTCGACTATCACACAAGACAAAATAAATCATTTAGTACAAGAATTACTGGAAATACTCAAGGAGACAAATAAATCAGTAGTTGACAATTTGAAATTCAAATGTTACGAGTAGTATCATGGTCATAATTCATGATTGCATTCCATATCATTATCGCAAGTGGTAACAGGGTAACTGACAACCTACTTACAAAGAAATTCAAAGTAACATAGGAGTAAAGAAGACACCACAAAAAATATCTTCTCATTGTAACTTATACACAAACGACTTGGATTTTTAACAACCATATTCGACAGAAATTACGATTCGTTTTAATTACGGAGAGTAGTATTTCCTATGTGAATCTCAAAACAGTTAAACAATTTCTGCTAATCGTAATTTCAATATTAGGGATCGGGTCACAGATCAATCCGTTTTTCCCGTTGATATATGCTAAACTCTTATCCTTATCATCATCCGAGCGATGTTCCCGGATGCATCCCCCTCGGGAGCCCATAAGGGTCTGCTTTCCTACTTTGGCGTCTCCACTTCGCACGATCTTTTTAGCATCCCGTTTAGTAAGGCCAATCGCACGCATACGACGTCACGTCAAGCCACTTCTTGTGTCTGCTAAACCCTTCAAATTCGTACAAGCTCTATGTTGTTAACCCAATCAGTCGCGACTAAGCAAAAGCTATGTGGTCGTTATTAATTTCAGAGTTCAAACGAGATTGGTTTTCCTTTTATTATTCTCAAATGCTATATCTACATGTTTTACAACTAATTTAAATCTCTTTCGCCTACTGACAATATGTGCAGATAACAAGTTGCTGTTCCCGACGCGTCTATGACCATACACGATGTTCGACTTGGTGAGACGCGTTCGGCATCCGCAGCTTTCGACATTTTACCAACCACATCACGTACCTCGATTTCCACTGAGAGAAATACTCATGAGATTCTAAAACACCATTGTTGGTAACGTGTATGGGCTTATAAAGGGCCGAGAGCAACCAAACTTATAATAAAAACAGATTAAGAACGAATAGTAAGAGATCGTTTAATCGGATTTCAATATTGCATTAGAAACGATTATGCAGAAAGGTCTGTACGTACGAGATAAGCCTGGATAACTTATAGCAAAAAGTTGAACATTAAGACCCCCTTATACGGAGAGATCAAACCGAAGAAGCAAATCAGTTCAGTTCTTCCTCGGATAGAAGTGATTGAATAGCTTCAGATAAGGCTGTTTCATCCATACACGATACGGATTTATGTCAGGCGAAACTGAAGACAGAAGGTAGAACTGATCGTATATGACGGCCGTAGCGAACGACTAGGTTGATCCATGGTATTCCAATAAATTAATACAAAATATTTTAATGATCAAACGTTCGATCCTATTCCACTGACAAGGTCTTTAGATTATTTATTCTCGTAGCTAGCTTTGGTCCTTATACGGCGGATTGTGGCCAAAGTCGAGGCTCCAATCGTAGACTTTTATAGTGTACTGTGTAACCTTACTCGATTTAGATCTGAATGTGTTTGACGACTGATAAAACTAATAAGGACAGTCGATAGTGAAAATATATTCGCATTGCTTGCCTATAGCAATAAAAATGTAATGCTCAAGAATTTAACGAAATACTACAATTAGATAGATGTAGAAGATATTTCTATAGTTGGGTTACTTGTTATGTTTTAACGCAATATTCAGGACGACAAACTTGCAACAGCTCTCAAATAGACGAGGTTATTCTCAGCGTTATCGATACTGGGACAAGACTGTTTATTTCTGCCAGTTGACAGTCCCTGAGGAGTAGATTTAGGGTAATGTGTTGACAGGTTCGCATTATCACCAACAGCATCATCTTATGACAAGTCAGTCAGCCATTAGGTATATATGAACCTATAATTATATATTCTTTTTATAGGTTTTAAGAATATACTCAATACTCTTTATATATAATTTTATATTCACATATATTCAAGATGCACCTACAGGTGCATCTTGAAGGTACTTACAAGTAATGTTATGATAGGCGACATTTTGGTATGGAATTCATGCTTATGGGTTTATAGTACTTATCATACGTCCTCGTAGACTCCAGCCAGACGTATCTGCATGAAGGAATATACTAACTCTCTTAAGATTTTGGTCATGCCAAAATAAATAAAGAAAACAAGTTAAATTACGAAACGGAAAGCGTATCTAACTTCAATTTACGGTGACATAAAATTAAATTAGGGACGGAACTTACCTAATTAAGAAACATAAGTGCAGGGGTTAATTACTTTAACAGATTAATTATTACTGCTGAGGCTATGAGGTCAAAGAAGATGAAATGAAGTTACATTATCAATAACTTTTCAACTTTTAGTGGTTTCGCAAGACACTTAGAAATTGTCAATTAAACTACTTTCTTGATCCTTCGTGTATCTACACTGACAGACAATACAAAGCACAAAGAGGTATAGATAGAGGTAGATATATAGGTTTATTTTATGTGGTTAAATTCGAAATCTATGGAGTAAAATAGTAAAACTTTATTGCAAATACTATAATAGTGGGTTAATAGCCCCATCAAAAACTAGAGCAATAAGGTTTTTATGAGTTACTGACGATGTATATTTAGAATACCTTGTAATTTATACTCTTTAGTATCTGCGTACCATGATTTCACATAATTATTCCTATCCGTGTAAATTTTCCCCCATTCTTATAAAACAAGTCCTTGAAGAGAGAGCAAACAATATAATTGTATTTTTAAAGCGTATAGGCTAGCGTTATATAAAAGGCTTATTCCTGACTAACTGAGTGATCATAGCACGGCCTAAACCGCTGATAGTAGTAGGCTAAAATTTAGAGAGTGTGTTCTTTAGGTGATATAGGCATCCAATAAAAAAGAATTAAAAAAAAAATCACGGGATCGGGACTTATTCGGGTAATCTAAAACATAAGTTGGGGTTCTGAAGTCTAACATACACATTCACTTTGCACGCTCACATAATCTAAATGGTAATGTTTGTTACGAAATATTTATTCAATGATAATACAGTGATACAGATAACTTATCACAGTCCACCTACCAAACAGTTAAAAACAAGTGTAAAACAATACATTCCCTTCAACTGTTCATTCAGTAAATTGCCGTCAATTGCAGGCGACATTAACCAGTGAACAAAGGCAATTGGTTAAAGTTACTGCGCAAATTCCACTCCGACGATATATCAATAGGCAGGCAATGCATGTGGGTTGACCCATTTAGCACTACTCTAAGTCTTTGATACAGAGGAAAATTTGTTTAACTTCATAAGATACAGTTGGGAAGTATTAACAACCCTATTATAAAAGTTACTCATCATAAAACTGTAGGGAAAGATAAAGATATAGCTCACGTAGGGAACAGTCAACATAAAGCAGACATAGTAATTAAAGCCTCCGTTAACCAAGCTAATAGTGTATAAATCTTAAAGACGAATCTTGTAAAACAAACAGAGGCAAATACGGTCGCGCGCGCGTTTGTTTATATTCAAAGATTTACTTTGCCGCAGCCGATAATATTCTAAGCGTTGGAATATGTAATGAGTTGTACAAATGTTTGGATTTTTACTTAGGAGAGACTTCTGCATTGTCATGTATCAATAAAATATGTAGGTACATACAAATACAGTTGCTGTTTCTCGATATTTTTGTTGTGATTAAAATCTGTAATCCAAGGCAACTACAAAATAACTTTGCGGAACTAGGTCAGAACCCTGCGGTACACCTTGATGTTAGAGTCGTAAGAGATCCGCTTTGAGATAGTACCAACGATTATATTTATAGCTTTGCTGACAGATATTATAGTAGCCACGAAAATGAAATAGTATCTGATTAAAACAGCTCAATCGAAGAGTTAAAAGAAAACTAATCAATGAAAGGTTCAAGATTTAAATAATCACTGGCAATTGACAATATGACTATTGTACCGTACCGCTACTGTTGGTTAATGGATGCCGCGTACTACAGTACTCCGTCGATGCATATAAATAGATGTTAGCGGGTCCCCCATGGAAAACACGTGCGTTGGGAGCCAGTGGCAGCAGGTGAACACATTCAAGATGCCACTTGACGATTAGTTACAACGTTATAAATTGTCAAATGAAGACGTGACTTAATTGGCGATCATTAAATATATTTTCGGAACGGATTTGAAATATAGGATTGAAGTATAAATAAATTTTTATAGAGCAGTTTTTGTCAACTTCCAAGAATATTATAAATAACTAGCTTTGTCCCGCGGTTTCACCCGCGCGAACTTTTGATCCCGATATTCCCACGGGATCGGGACATCCCGTGGGAATATCGGGATCAAAAGTTACTCTTACTGTTACTCCTCGTCCAGTATTTTTAAAAATTATTCATTACAATCATACAAACACACACACACACACACACACATAAATACAAATCTTTCCTCTTAATAATATTAGTGTAGACTAGCTATGTCCCGCGGTTTCATGTGCATGAATCCCATAAAATGTTGTTAATCTTAGCGAAGGTCTGTTACAACTTAATAAAATAGTTTGTTTGTTAGAATCTGCAAGGCGATCCTTATTTGATAAAGAAGTATAGGTGACATAATCGTGGGTGCGTAGGCGCACGCCCCAGGTCGACGCCCACAGCTTCCGTCCGTGGAGGCGGCGTTACAGCACCTGATCATTGTGAAGCAATAATAAAGATTGCCTATTAAACTAATCCAGATGTTAAGCACAATTGCGATTTTTTTAACGTTATCCTAGTAAAGAAAAGGATTTTTAGATTAATTCCCATCTTATCAGTAACCATAGCTTATCAACACTGAAGCCTGATAAATTACTTTAAATAAAGTGAAGGCAATCAAGCGCCTGAGTAGATAGGAGCGCACCATTCACCGCAATTGGTCCGGACATTGATCGTCACTATGTGATTGATTGATGGAACAAAACCATGGATGTGGGTGTTAACAACAAGAAGTCTACAATCATGTGTTCTATTTTCATTGTTGAGTGTGTTGCAAGTGCAAGTATAAAATACACATTTATCACAAATAGACGTGCAAATATTGGGCTCAAATTCAAATTCAAAGTACTTTTTTTCATTCGGATATTTCAATATATCTCTTTGAATCGTCAATTATACAATGCAATCTACAATGTCTTCGGAACGCGACCTCCAATGAGCAGAAGACACAAGAAACTCATCGGTTTTTTTTTGTATTTTGCAGTAATCATGTGATTTACATTGTCGCATATTTATTATTGAACAATAGTGGAACTGGAGCAATAATCTATACTATAATAATTTGTAATACTGATTTGTGATGTAATGTTTTAACGGGATATAGACTAACGCGTGCAAAATCGTACCGCTTAGTTGAAAGAAAACAACTGAAGGTACCTTTTACAGAAAACTTTGACTCAGTTTCCATATCGACTAGTTTGCGTCAATATCCATAATAATAAGTAGTCGTGTATACTATTCATCTGTATTTATATTAGTCATTGTTATTACAAGATAAGGATAGCCTCTAGCTTGGTCACCATTCACTATATTGTTTAACTCAATTATGTCAATTGGTTTGTATCACATACGTTGCTAGCAATCTCGTTTAGGGAATTTGTTATTGTATGTAAATTGGAACGATTTATAAGCTTCTTCGTAACAGTTAGTAGGTTAATTGAAAATCAAGGTTAATGGACCCAATGATGCGAAGAAATAAATATTTGATAAACATTTCAGCGTCTATTTCTAAATAGGAAAGTATTTGTTCTGGAATCTTCGCTTCTACACTTCGTAAAATTGGTGAAAGAACTAAATTCTTCCACATCAAACAAAATAAAGAATTTAGAACGGAAAGAATATATGTTTTTTACAATTTATAATTTGAACTCAAAAATGCTAATGCTAACAGAATACCGGTTTCATCTTTGCATATAAATCACGAAATAAAATACGGGATACCAGTTCGTAATAATCATAAGGACGTGGTAGTCATTTCCTGCATGCCCGTAACAAATGACATAATATCATGAGATAATAAATAATACGAAACGACGAAAATAAACACAGATAACGTTGCAATAAAGTACAATAAGGAGTAAGGAGTTGTTTATAAGACTATGCGCTCTGCGGTTTCACCCGCGTAAGTCCCGATCCCGCGGGAATATCGGGATAAAAAGTAACCTATATGTTATTCTAGGTCTCCAGCTATGTATATTCCAAGTTTCATCGCAATCGGTTCAGTAGTTTTTGCGTAAAAGAGTAACAAAGTCACATCCATACATATAAACTTTTGCGTTTATAATATTAGTAGGAAGTAGGATTTTCTTCATTTGATAGCTTAGAAACAATTGTTAAGCGGGTTCATTCCATTCTCTTTCTCCATACAAACGTAGTTTACGTTTTCCTCCCTGGATAAAGACATTAGAGCAAATATGTTTATGCCATAAAACCTATATTTGTCATGTCTTGTCAATGTACGAACCTTTTTTTTTTCTAATTAAAATAATAATAAAAAATAAAAAATGAAAAAAATAATTCGGAAGATGAATAGTCATGCCAGATATAAGTTTTATGGCATAATAGTAGATTGTATAACAAGGGAGCAAAATAGTATTTTTACGGCGAGGGCGTTACTTTGATTCACGAGCAAAGCGAAGAATTCTAGAATAGAATCCCGAGCGTAGCGAGGGATTCTAACGTAGAATTCTGAGCGCAGCGAGGGATTCAAAGTATACATCGCCCGAGGCAAAAATAGTTTGCTCTCGAGTCATATACTCTACTTTCATCCCCTTTCTATGAGAAAATAAATAAGATGTTATTATGGTGTTACGTAATTCGTGAATATACCTATTTACTTAAACAAAAATGTTGGGTATAAAATTTTAATATCACGTTTATTATACAGATGCCCTCTATAAATATTTGTTGGTTGTTATAGCGGCTACAGAAATACATCATCTGTGAAAATTTCATATAAATACTAAAAAAAATAAGCAAAATAAATAAAACAAATGAAACTAACGAAACTAATGAAACTAACGAAACAAACGAAACTAACGAAACTAACGAAACAAACGAAACTAACGAATCTAATGAAACAAATGAAACTAATGAAACTAATGAAACTAATAAAATAAATAAATTCTGTGAACAACACACAGCGCCATCTAGCCCCGTGGTAAGCGACTAAGCTTGTGTTACGGTGACTCAACACATATCAGCCAGTAATTCATATAATTTACGTTTGATTTCTATGAATGATACATATGTTCCAAATTCAAATTTACTTTGCTCCCGGCTGTTTTATTTTGCTCCCGGCTGTTTTACTTTGCTCCCGGCTGTTTATATTAACAGAAAAGAGCTACTTTGGTCCAACTTATAGCGGACCAAAGCGACACTTTTTGAATAGAAGGGATGAAAACATATTTGCTCTAATGTCTTTATCCAGGGAGGAAAACGTAAACTACGTTTGTATGGAGAAAGAGAATGGAATAAACGCCCTTAACACGATATAGAAGTTTGTATCTCAAAGAAATTGGTTACAATTTGATTAACACCAGTTAGGTCGGGCGCACTTCGGATACGTTTTCGTCCGAATTTCATTCGTGTGCTAACATCCGAACAATCCAATCTGTCCAAGTATTATAGAAGCACGCAGACTGAATACGAATCAGTATACGTATACTGATACGTGACTAATACGTATATGCGACCTGCGCAGTTTCACAGTATTTGGTAGGACGGGATTGTTCGTACGTCTTCGTACGTTAGAACACGAATTTAATTCGGACGAAAACGTATTTGTAATTACTAATCAATCAGGCAGTAATTTTAAAACCTTACTGATATTTATATGTTTGTTATTCCTTCACGATAAAACTCATAATCCTGATACTCCTGCGGGTTCGGAACTTACGTGGGTAAAACAGAGGGAGAAATGCAGTTGTTACAATAAATATTGTTATTACTAAACTTTACTGTTCTCACTTGAATGTTCAATGCCATGTCGCTACAAACGGCAAACGAAGGTCAAATTTGCTGAGCCGAACAGTAAAACCGCAATTTTGAATAATAAGACTTATTGAATTTAATCGCCAGAATTGACCTATTTCAACTTTAGAGTAGGTTGTTCTTTCTGCCCACGACATAATGTAATTATTCGCACAATCGCTACCGTTTATAGAAGCCATAAAGTCTAATATGACCTAATAGGTAAATGTAACTACAATGAATGGTTTAATAAAAAGTATAGTAAGTGCATTAATAATGAGAACAGAAACAAAGCGTGAAATAGAATTACGAAACGCTGGGAAGATTGAAAACAATAGGACACGTGGTGCGTGTCGCAATAGAATAACAAACAATCCAATGCGCAGACTAGTTAAAGTTGACAAAGCTATAATAATATGGTTCTAATTGTTATTAGAACTTTGCGTGATCAAGTTACATCTGGGAATGCAAGTTGAAGCAACATGTCGTGCTAAGTCGCAATACCAAATCCCAAAGCAACGTATGCAACACGATAAATACTCATCAACGGATACAAAACGATTATAAACGACTTCCACCAAAAACATTTTATGACAAAAAATGTGTTTATAATCGGCTGGTAATAATTGCCGATGATTATCAGCAATCAGATGTGGGTAGCGAGTAATTCGATACAAAAAATGTAAAAAATATTATGAACGCGCCTACGCTCCATATTATAATAATAAGGGCCACTGTAGGTATAGGAATTTGAATTCATTGAATGTTCATTCATTGACAAATCACAGCTGTTTGTTGTTGCCTCGACCGGTACTTCCAGATTAGATAACAATCATATCGCTTTATTTACCTTTTACATTCTTATGCTTTCTTTTGAAACGTATCTGCTATTCTTGTGATATCGTCTTTTATATTTTTAAGGTTTTGAGATTACATCAACACCTCAAAGCGTTGTTGGAGGGTCATTAAAACCCGATATGAAATTGAGAATTCGATTAGAAATCGAATGGGTTTTATAATTTATATTGTGTGGGACGAGGAAGTTGCTGAGTGAAAGCATTATAGCTCTACCGGCGCAAAAAATCAAGATAAAGATCGACTTTTCTGGAACATATTACTTTAGAGTATGTGAACCAAGACACAAGTTCCATTATGGAACGTGTAATCGTAGCTGATACAGTATTTTACGCATCAGTTACTCTTTCATCTCAATATTTCTGTTTTATTTTTAAGAAACTTGATATTATTTTCTTAAAACACATCTATATTTCACGAGTTAAAGTTGAAGTTATTAAAAAGTATTGAGTCCTCGAAATATTTCAATTTACCGTAACCGCGGACTCTGGATACCAAACGATTCTAACTCACCTTTACCTGCAAAGAGAAACATATTATTAAAATTAAAAGATCAAAGAACAAATCACTAACACTAATTGAGAACTTACGAGTAATAGAACAATTTGCATAGGACTTTCTCCGTCACCATTTACAGATGGGTTCGTACGAGAAAATAATTGAAAGCACGTACCTTAAACTAATGTGCGTTGTAATTTTTACGACTGTTTCAACCAAAGACATGAGATTGGATAAATGAATTGTCATCCATCGAAAGTCGGAAGTGTACCTACACAACTAAGTGAAACGATTACCAAACTAAGATAACTTGGTATTACTTCCTGATATTAAGACCGATCAATCAGTCAATACAGATAGCCTATCATTATTCGTTCTAAAGAAGAATGCTAATTTTTAGCTGTAAAGATTGCCTCAGGGTTCGACTCTTTAAATTCCCCATTAACGCATCTGTTGCTTGCGTCATGGTCTGAAGTTTGAATGTCGAAATGTAGAGGTACCGAAAATTATCGTGTACAAACCAATTATGTATTGATTGACTGAACTGAGTTAACTTATTAGCGAATGGCAGCTAAATAAATCATAGACTATAGATGATTCTGATTGCAAACTTTTCAAGTATAATGGAACCATTGGCCAGATACGATCGCAAATAAGAGCAACGAACTCGTAAATTATTAGAATTCTAATTCGTGTGTGTATTCAACGTATTAATGGTGAACACGATGAAATCTCGGCTAAGCAAATGTTTGACAGATGATAAAACGCTTAGAACAGGCCGTGGGTAGAAAGTAGCACAAAAGCTTGTTAGTGTCGTTAACTCTAGTTATCTTATCTGGCTGGATCAGAATTCGACAGTTTTCTCACAGAACCGTCTATAAAGTTCCAAAGTGCATTGAGCATATCTTACAGATTTGTACAATAAAGGATATATCATATTACTAAGATCCTAAAATAGCAGGCACTTGACAGCCGTCATCATCCACTTAGCACGTTTGCGAATCGCCATCTTGGCCAATCAAGTCTTTAACCTCTGTATACTCAGGCTGTTACATGATTCTTAAATAAGGCTACCGAGGTACTGACACAGGAACACGAAACTTAAGAATCTAAATGTTAACAGGGAACAGACATTACTTTGTATCGCTCACATCATTAACTGTGACTTGATTGGGTACATCTTGAACATGGAGGGTGCATTGCCACATTTATCCCTAACATGTGTCACTGCTATACGCAAGGCATATAATTCTGTGCACTTAACTAAATCCTTTGACGTCACACGTATCGAATACGGATACCAGCTGGGACAGCCGTCCGTCCATAACCTATTGTGATTCCGAGTGCTAACGCCAATTAATTATTCGCACAATACACAGGCGCCTTCGTCAATGCCTTATTAATTCAATGAATATTGCCGTTCACTTCCACAAGACGTTTAAGGACCCCGTGATTTGAATGCTATTAAAGACTTGAGGAGAAAACGTCAATGTTCTTACAAAGACTGTTGCGGCAATTAACACAAGATTGCTGTTGTGGTGCCAACTTTCTCGCCTTTGCTGTAGAATAATGACAAGGAACAGGCTATGACTCCTTTGAATTATGAAAACCTTCGTTCGTGATCAAAGAGTCAATCATACAAAGCAAAATTCTTTCTTTCCCAGAGTGGCAGATGCGTTTAATAAATTGACTGATTTCCCTCAATTAGACTTGTTTGATACTAAGCCGGTTGCGATCAGGAACATTTTGGCACGACACTGGTTCGACGAACATTTATTATTGTAACAATATTATTTATTTATTGTAAATTCTTTTTCTACCCTTCATATAGTATTATTGTTTATTATGTTTACAAATAGGTATATCATCTTCTTTTTTTTTTCCTTTTTTACTCAAGACTAGTTTTGTGTGCATAGTCGCTTATATGTGAAAACATTTAATTGGTTTGTAGGTGTATCTTTATATTATTAATTTGTGATGCATAACTGTTTGTTTTCCTGTTAAATAAAAAAAAAAAAAAAAAAAAAAAAAAAAAAAAAAAAAAAAAAAAAAATTGGAGCACAGAAAACGAGTAGATAACTAGTACCTACTCGTTTTCTGTTAAGCTTCATCTTATTTCGTGGAAATAAAATTGGTTATTGCGGTCAGCGCGGTCTCTGAAGGCAATTCAAGTAATGATGACTTAATCTCCTGTATTGTAATTTCAAATTGACAAATCACTAATAAAACCTTTCATTACCGGAAGGTTTAAGAGGCAATAATTTGCAACAATTTCAGCTCCATCGAAACCTGTTTCGTTTACGATTGTCCCACTTAACTTAATCTTGGAACACGCGGTCACCTTCGTTGTTTGTCGTGCGTGTGTTGAAGATTCTTTATCTGTATTCAAATTAGGTGTGCGACACTTTAAAAGATAAGCTCTGGTAGAGCAAGAAGATACAGTATAGTAAAATTTACTGAACCTAACAGAAAACTCATACAAAATCCAAATGAAATGTCATCTGAATTTCTTATCTGCATATTCATAAACAGATACTAACTCAATAAATGTTAATCGAAAACGATAATAATTTAACAAAACAAGTCGGATAAGGAAAACAAGAGTCAAAGGTTATTCTGGATATAATAAAGTCTGAAATCATCTAACCTTCAAGAGATGCCGTGACCGACATTACGATTTATTTGCAGACATGATCGAGATAGCGTTAATATCTTCATAAGCATATACGTATATATTATTTATTAAATAAATATCGCAAAACAGCACAATACAACAGATTTCGGATAGAAAAGCGTGCTATATCTAAGATCATAGTTCCATCAAAAGAGGTAGAAAAAGATTTTGCTTCGGCTTTGAGGGTCAATAGCATAAAGTTTGGTCCGAATCGGGATTAAGTGTTTAAGTACGGCTTCATCCTTCTGTAAGTTATGTCTAGCTAGATATCAGGCAGGATTCAGGTTATAGGTAAAAGTAGGTCTTCAGTCGTTCGCAAGTTAAGTCCAGATTTAAGAAAGAGACCTATGGACCGAAACGTTCAAAACTTAAGAAAACTTCAAATCGTTGTTGTAAGTGGCATTCAACGTTATCGAAAATGTGACAAAAGAATATTTAAAACAGGTTGCTCTGACTGTGGCCTTAACTCCCTAGACACCACAAAGACGTCGTCTAGATAAATTTCAATACCTGTAAAGTTTCTTTGGGAACCTGACTAATTCACACATCCGCATCGACACCATTCAAATCTGTCATTATTGTCTATTCGGACCGTCAGAAAATGGTTGTATAAATAGAATAGCGTCACCTGAGTTACATCATTACGTCTGGGCGCGACTTGTTTATGCTCACTCAGCCATATAAGTTGGTAACGTATTAATTAATATCAACAATATTCAACATCAATGTTCGATCAAGGAGATCTCCATTTAAGTAAAGCACAAGTTTGTACAAACTATTCATAATATAAAGAGGAAAAGGCATTTTTTGCTTTAAAATGTAGGTATGTGTTCTGAAAGTAAAAGGATAGATCTAGATGAAACTTGGTATGACAATAGAAGTACATTGGTTTTATTGAGTATCTTTTCTCCCGGGAGTGGGACATTGGAAACTGGGCCTAGTAAATAAAATAAAATAAAAATAAACTTATCAGAATACTACCTCAGGAAGTCACAGTCTGGCAAAAGTTATTTTCAGCGAGAGAAAATCTTTCAGAAAAACATTTTTAATTTTAACTCAAAGAAAACGCTATTATAGTAAATGTGTGACTAATATTATGAAATATGAAAGTTTGTGTAAGTAAGAAAGTAAGTAAACGATCATGTTTGTTACTTCTTCACGCAAAATCTACTTAATCGTTTGCGATGAAACGCCGCGGCCGATATATTCCCGGTATTCCCACGGGATCTGCACTTACGCGCGTGAAACCACGGAGCGCAGCTAGTATGAAATAAAACCAAGATATTAAAAAACCAAGGTCAATTGAAATTTAAAAATATGTTTATCGAGTAAACACTACAGTTCAATTTAGTAGAAAATTGATGAAACGACTTACAAGTATTCCGTCAGCTATTCACTATAGTATAGATAGATTGTTTCGTGAATGATTATTTTATGAGTTGTTGTAAGTATAAGTAGTTTCAAAAGTATTTTTCAAATACTAGTTTCGTGGCATTTATAATATATCTTTCAAAATATTGGCAACATCTTATTATGTGCATCATCTTAGTATTTATGCTTATTAAATAAATATTTGTGTCTGGTCTGGGTGTCCCTCTATGTATAATATGTATGTATTTACAAAAGAAAAATAAATATAAGTATTATATCCGTTGTCTAGTCACCGTAACACAAGCTTAGTCGCTTACCACGGGGCTAGATGGCGCTGTGTGTTGTTCACAGAATTTATTTTATTTTATCTTAAATAAATAAGATTGCGTTATTGAGAGACTTTCATAGACTATGCAACAAAATATCTTTGTAATACCTTATTGGTTTATACAATGACGCAGCGTAGGTTCAATTACTTTAAAAGTTACCAACCGTAATCTAGATACTCGTGCACAGTGCCCATCCAGTCCAATTTTTTAAAGCTAACCTAGCCGCACCTCTTTAACAGCTTTTAGTTACATAATGGATGATTACCGGTGACGATGAATTTCTGAATTTAGCATAATTTGTTACCGAGACAGGCAGGATGTTTGACCTGAATGGGGTTTTTATTGATCATAAATTGTCTATACTGCAAAAGCAGAATGCGATATATTGCTCAATTTTAAAGTTTCTTTAAGAAAGAGAAAGCGCGAGAGTGAGAGAGGACTATAATATCAATATAATTCTGAATTGAATGTTTTGAGAATTGGTAGGTGCGTTAAATAAAGTCGAGGAGATAGTTAACATCATTCGAAGGACTGATGGTGGCGCCATATCGATAGTTTTCATTGCGCAGACGCTGGGCAACAGTGCGCGTGCGCACAGCGGATACGCGTACATTATAAATAGCCGATATTCTATTTTGGATCGGGGCGCAGCACCCAGGCGCCCGCCATATGCCCCGTTACCATCGTCTGGGGCTCCGCTCGTACTTACGAGTACAAATTAATTAAATTCCTAACATATACAGTCATGATACAGAGAGGGTAGCAAACCTTGCAAGAATCTTTGTTGAGTCACAGAAATCTGTGGCGAAGAGTGAACTGAGTCATGTCAGAAACCACGTTACTACGTGACGTGACAAGCTTAAAATGTTTACATTGATTGATACATTTGTACAGAATAAATAGGTCAATGTACTAACTAGAAACAATTGTTTTGATAATGACACCTATATTTAACTGGCTTAGATCACTGCGGGATTCTACTTGGCATAAATATACGAAACTGGTGCTGTTTGGTATGTGTGATGGATGTATTTGGATTGTAAATTAGATTAAAGCAAACACAGACTTAGGTACCGTGTAGTGTGTAATCGCAAGGTCAGGGCCTCACACAAGGAATTTACAAATATTTATCTCCATCTTGCTACCGCGAGAGTGGTTTCGCGTGGGAACATTCTACGACTCAAACCAACCCTTTCCGATCACACAATCTTTGACACCAAGATTATAAAGACCAGAATGCGGTGGCTGCACATCATCAGGCAATCGTGATATGAAGGCGTTTCTCGGAGTTAGAAACAAATTTTAGCACGTCTCCGGTCGGACAACTTTCGTTTTCTAATGAATGTGTTTAGTATGTATTAACTTACCGTATTTGATTTTCTTGTTTAAAAGTGTTAAGTGGATATAACAGCAAGATGATGTTGGCTTAAGTGTACAAAATAGAAATGGCCAAGAAAAATTAAAGCTATTTACAAGTGAGCACGAAGAGATAGTATAATAAAATAGAAATGAGAATATTATCCATCTGCATTGAATCAATTGAATAAATATAGTTTTGAATTAATGTGTTCGATATACGGGTGATTAGCATAGATATTGGGTTATCGAAGATTCTGAAGTCACGGCCAGTGACTAAGTTGATTATGACAACAATGATCTGCTGTATGCGGGTGGTCTCGTCATAGAGTTAATCTCAATTTATTTTCTTGTTGTTGCTGTTGTCCCTGCGTCAGTTCCATGAAAGTATGGAAACTCAGCAACCGGGATATTTAAAATAAATCGTGTAAGTAATGTAACAATTAATGAAATGACATTAGATTAACACTTTATCGTGGGTACAAAAATTTACATATTTAACAAACTACATAAAAAACTAAATTTACTTTAAACTAATTATAATAAAGTTACAATGGATGGCTTTATCGCAAAAAGCGATCTCTTCCAAAGTTCAAAGTTCCGAAAGTCGAAGAACAAACGTTACTCATCTCAATGATTAGTACATTTGCCTTTCAGCTAAATGCAGTATTTTTTTTCAATACGCTTGGCGTTTTTGTGTTCTGCTTCTTTTCCCATAGCAACTTTTACTTCCACGTTTTATAACCCTTATCCATTCTATTTGTATATTTTAGACATAAGATAAGTATTACATACAGACTTTACCGTTCCAAAACCACGATTGTTGTAAAGTTTTTAATCCGCTGATAAGGAATTAGGGTAATACGATTATGATTAAAATACTAAATAGGTACGTACTAACACAGTTAATCCCTTATACACGTGTAATAATAAGTTAGTTTGGTCTTAGGTAAGTTAGTACAGCAAGTTTAAGGGGACTATGAGACTCCTTTTGAAAAGATAAACCTTCATTCCAACCCGTAACATTACCTGATTCCGGTGTTCTTCTTTTGGGTGATTATCTCGCAAAAACAAGGACTAAACGTTTTTTCTTTTTCAATAAAAAAAGTTGTATTCAATCGGCGTCATACAGTCCTCTTAAAAGTAAGATATGATCTATATTGATGAATTAAAAATCATAACCCACAAGATTAAAAACATCAGAATCATTCAAGTCCAAATATCAGTTAAATGAAATATAAATTACAAAGATTAGCATCTAAGACTTAAAATATCTCGGAAGACTTTGTCTATTAAATCAGGGCAGCTTATATCAAGTATACTACTACAATAATAACCAATAAGTTACTTTCTGGTATTCGACCGCATAATCCTTTTAGTGAATGAGATTTATGAGCTCGAACAGCTGTGTTAACATGCTTAGTAGTCTGGCCAGGGCGGGCGGTGTCTTTGACGCTCCCCACGGTGGCGATGCCCTCACCAGATACGAGAGCTCTGATATTAAACAACTTCACCATACATTCGTTGATTCACTAACTGTGAAACTCCAAGAAACAACATAGAAAGTTTATTACAGAAATAAGACTGAAAATCCAAAGCGTTTGAAACTAAGCTTGAAAAGATTAATTGATTGAGCTTGATTGTTACTAACAATATGGACTTTGTCTGATAATAAACTTTTTCAATTTCAATTTCAAAAGACATTGTAATTTAATCTACTTAGTACGTTTCCTAAATAGAAAACACTTAAGAATCATAATAACACTGAACATTCTCTAGCTATTGCAGAAGATAAACATAATACAGGAAATGTAAATTACAAGCAATAGACTGAAATAATTACAAAGTTCGCGCCACATTTGAACTATATATTAGAACCAAGTGTTTCTCGATTCTAATATCGATAAGATATAAAGATCATTGTACACCACCTGAGTTGTGTGAGGATCGAAATAACAAGTTCTCTTAGGTCTAGATTGTTATGAAAGTTGTAATTAATTATTATTAATAACGTTAAGAAAATCTTTATAATATTAATAGGTGTAGATTTCACCAAACGCATAATCTTTAAATTTAATATACACTTTATTCTAAGCAGAAATAACGCCTTCTGCATTCACTTCATTAGCCATAAAACAGAATTATCCATTTGCAACGGAAGCAATAATGTCCATAGCAATGTCTTCTACGACATTTACAAGAACTTTATTACTAGACAGGTCAAAGTAACCTGATAGGAAACCATTACACACCTACCACAGCACGTAAACATTACCGTACCGCAGTCTAATTTCATCAGCACATCTGGGAGCCGTTGCACAACTCCTTGCGTTCATAATCGTGTCGGTTACGGGCTAGTATTAGCCTGAAACAGTTCATACGGCGCCTTTACGACTTCAGAAGTAACTGGCAGCAATGCAAATTATACTGTTGACTGGGTCTTTGAACTGTTTTGACATTTGAGAAGTATAATTTGCTAGACTACCCAGTTATTTATTTTGGATGTCAAGACGTTCTCGAAGGTACAACTTGTTACGTCGAGAAGGTATTTTTCTATTATGAAAGGCGGTTAGAAACACAGGAAAATGCAAATGCGATCATTGTGACGTGAATAATAAACTCAAACGTTGAGATTTTCAAGATAGAAAACTAACATCATATCTTCAAGTAATAATCCGATAATAATATAATCTCATTCTTACAAAATTCGTGTTTCAAGTATGGTCCGTGCACACATTTACATGTTTAACATTGAGAGGTAATTTATTTATATCCCACTTCTACTGTAAATGGCAAATTCAATGGAAGGCAGTCAATCTGAAATGGTACTTTCAACCCACACGAGACACTATTTTGGCAATAAATAAGTTATTTAAAAAGTTAAAAATTTATTGTGGCAGCTATAAAGAAGCATTAGTCGAAAGCAGGCGAGTGAGTGCGGGTGGGACCATAAACATCTGCTTTGTGTGGACATCAACTAGAAACTGTATCATTGGCACTCTCATCGGCTTCAAACTCATACAAAGCTTGTTTATTACTGTCTAGTTACAGGTGCAGGCAGTTATTTTCAGTACTCTAAACTTCTTGCCAGTCGCAACATTTAAAAAATACAGAGTTACAATCGTTTTTTTTTCTTGATATTACCATTCGAACGCTAAGAAGGAATATAAAATTTTCGAAGTCTATGGCTTCTAAAAGGTCGTGTCATATATTATAGTAAAAATCGCTCAAGCAGTTTGGTATCTACGAGGTTTGAGGTCTTAGCGAGGTGAGGTCATTTGCCTATACCTCACTCTGCAGGCGAGTAATAATGAGTAGGTAAGTATTTTCTTCACCAAAGCAATGATACGCAAGCATATTGATTGGTACGTTATTTACAATAGTTTAGCATTGAAACAATTGACATCATCAACTCATATGCAAGTGTTATATTAGGGTTTTCCTTGACATTGTTTGTTTCAATTGGTCATATTTGAAACATACGGAAAAAGCAATTAAGTGACCTCACAGTATTACAACTATATTGCGTCAATTACTGTTTAGAGGACCTTCGTCAACGGTATTTTAACATTTGTTTAAATTTTAATGTCGTCATAACATTGTCTGCTTAATAAATAATTTAGAAATAAAATGAAAAAAAATATTTAATGTATGTTATCAATTATCATATTACTTTCACACCTACTACTAAGCTATGCATAAATCTCGATCCCGTGCAAATATCGAAAGCAATTCATTGGAGGAAAGCATATTTTCTAAATATATGTACCTAAACTTAAATTCAAAAATATAACCTAGAAACCATAGAGTAAATTTAGTTTTCAAGGAATATTACATACAACATATAAAATCGACTCGAAAACATCATATTTTTTATAAAAGCGACAATTTTGGGACTAAATTACTACGTGTTCGTTATCTGTTTTCAAGTGTAATAAAATGAATGAAACAGATGCGAATAGAAGCGAGACAGTAGCCTTGTGAAAACATCATATTTTTTATAAATATAGCGACAATTTTGGGACTAAATTACTACGTGTTCGTTATCTGTTTTCAAGTGTAATAAAATGAATGAAACAGATGCGAATAGAAGCGAGACAGTAGCCTTGGCCCAGAGCAATATTAACACAAATGATGTCACATATTAAAACGAATTCTGAAACATGTAAAGGTCATACAAGATCAACAATACTACAATACTGTCATAACTATCGTGAATATGGAAAGCGATATACTAAAAGGGAATATAAATTTTAAACTAGGTTTTATTAATATTGACATCAAACGCCCTTACTTATAAACAATGATTAACAGCTGCATAAACTAAGTATCGTTTGTCTTTTACTGTTATATTACGTTTTAAAGTTGATAGACAGAGACAAATATTACATAACTTTGTTAATCATCTACATCTACACTTCTACACTAATATTATAAAGAGGAAAGATTTGTATTTTTGTGTGTGTGCTTGTAATGAATAAAACTCTACATTATCGAGCTACATTAAGAAGAGAAAGCTACATTATCGAGGAGTTGCATAAGTTACTTTTGATCCCGATATTCCCACGGGATCGGGACTTACGCGGATGAAACCGCGGGACGCAGCTAGTCGTTTATAAGTAAGGGGGTACATGTTAAGCCACGATAATAATAAGTCGTGTCTCATCTAATTTCACTGTCAACAAAAAGAGACGGAAACATTTCGTGCGAAAAATTGTTTTGCAGAGAACAGCAAAGTACACCAAAACATTAACGCTAATGGAATAAATAAAGGTGCGGCGTCGTCACACCCGTCCGCAGACCTTGACCAGCTTGAGTTAGAGGACAAATGTTGTGCCCCATAGCCCATGGCTACTTATATCTCAAAGCATACTTGCAATACCAAAATTAATCATAATCATAATCATAATATTTATTTGCATAAACACAGGTTTACAGTTGTTAGGTACAAAAATGAAACTGGGCTGGACATTAACAACTGGGCTTTACGATACATCCAACACGAAATGCTAATGCTACTGTGTTTACAAAAGAACATCAAATGGAACTGGGAAACGATTACAAAACTACTTTAACAGATGACACGCATCAAGCATTCAGTCAAATCGACTTATAATGGATATTAATGAAATCTCGTTCTGATAACGACCTAAATTATGCGAATGCATCAGAGAACCATGTTTCTGGATTCAGTAGTAAAGTTAATTTAACGCAAACTGTGACTGATTGGGTAATATATCTTTTAGAAGTAGTTAAACGTAAGTCCGTGAGCTTTTTGGCATCGCATCAATACCGGAGCGTGGACAACCGAGCGATGTGTTCGTTCTATCGTCAACATCTTTAAGAATGAAGTCAGACCATTACAAATAGAAATTCGATTCGGAATGACTTTAGGTGTTTTATTTACAAAGAGATTCGAGATTTAAGGCCTCAATGGGTTTCGAAATAAAACGAGGAATGCGGGCGAGGAATGTTGAGACACAAAAACAACAAACAATATGGATTTGAATGCGAAAGTGGTATTGGCTAAAATTAGAGTATTTTCTTCTTAGCAAAGATTTAGAAGCTGTATAATAATTTGTTAAACATATTGAACAATAGTTTCGATTCCTTTTATGTTCGATGTCAAGTTGTTTTATATTCTTCCAACGCAGGTATTTACTTATTAACACAATTAAAGTTCCAATACGGCTTTGAGAAATTAAACAACCACGGTTGTTTGCCTTATTACCTTATATGTGTGTATTGGTCTGATACCAAAGGCTGACGTCACTCAAGTCCGCAGAAAAACCGGTCGGAATCATGCATGACCGCTCTGTAGTCATCCGCTGTCTTGAATCACATTGCCAGCGTTGGTACTGGTTAGAATACTACTTCATACTAAATTTGATTCAATGGCCCAATATAACTGTGAACACATGCTTTTAGCCAAATTCAGTTCTTAAACTTTAGTTGATAGATAGATTTATGTAACTCACATGTTAAAAGAAAACCCTTTGTAAGTTAATGCGTTTATGATTCCGTAAGCGTGTGCAGTGGTTTATATTATGTGTCATATCGAATTGACGAGTAAACTCCGGAGCGCGTGGCAGTTTTGCATAACAATGGAGAACAATGACTCTCCTGTTCCGCCTTTTCAATGAGTACCGGTTAACATCGATTCTGGATTAGACATTTTGCGAATATGTACTGCAAAAGTCAAAACTAATGTTTTCTCCGTAAAGCTTATTCTCACAGCAAACATATCAATGTATTTGCAACTATTATTCAAGCATCTATAAAGCGTAACTTGTTCGTCTTGTTTTTACGTTGACCATTAATATAATGTACAAGGTCTTCGATAATATTGTCGCGTAGGTTCTTAAATATATGTAATAATAGGGTTTTAATTCACTGTAACCATTTGTGTAGGTATTAAAGACATACTAGCAGGTCTGTGAGTTACAAACGGTGCGTTTCGACACACATTACGTGACTTCAGTTTAATGAACATCATTATATCTTCGGTTGAGGTATGAGTGTGAAACATATGGTTACATTAAACCTAGCAATAGGGGCGTGCTTTAACAGTAAAACACATTGATAATACATGTTCCGGTTCTTATTTAAGTAAGTATGTCTAATTTGCAACATCTTCACAGTCATATGTTTTGCAATAGGAAATGCAATTTTTAAAGAGATTTTATGAGCTTATGGCGAAGATTTCTTGTTAAAAGTCTTCCCAACTAGATAACTGTTTAGCTGAAGATGTAGCTGGCCTTCAGTTCAGTATTCAATATGCGTGAATGATGTAAGTGTCGCCGCAATACCTCAATTAGCCAATGAGTTGTGGTCAGTCGTGGAATGCGCGCGACCGTTAGCGTCCGGCTCTCATGGTCCATAGTTGGAGACACTCTTTCATGTCACCATCTCGATCCTACTAGATAACGTTGTAACATTTAGATCGACTATTTGTTAAGTTCATTGACATGCCATATCTTTGCAAATCAATGGCGGGGCCTCTTTAATCGTTCAGGGAAGACATCATTTTATTATAGTAACAATGGGCTTTTAGTCGTCGTTCCTGTCTACGCGACGATGCGGGCATATCAGGACTTGTTTACACAAAGGTTTTATTGTTACCAGCCACATATTATCATGGCAGATAGGGCTCCCTCCCTTTACTCGCCGAAGCTTCCTGATAAGAGGTAGGTACTAGGTACGGTCTTTAATAAGGATTTTACCCAGGAAGGACTTTATCGCTAAGCACCGTTGGATAACACCATTTTAATGCAGTTAATTTCCTGAATGTTATTCGAACAATAACGTATTTTCCTTATTTGCGATGCCAAATTTGGAATCAGCTAAACGCATTTTACTAAGAGGTTAATAGCTGGTTTTAATTTAAATAAATGTTTCTTTCTTTTTCTTTATGCAAATGTTGGTAAAGTTGGTATAGGTAACCTGCCTACACATCTCGACTAATCCCAGTTTATGATATAACGTCCTCCTTGATTTGCATCTAGGCGTAACACCGCTGATATAAGGCATGGAAATATCTATGAATTAAATAAATGCCTGTCTTTAACATTGCTTAGTGGCAACGTACTCGTATTGTTCAGAGAATTTATTTATTGTCCTGTGTATACGATTTTGGCAAAGCCAGTAATTAGCATGCGCGATATGGACATTGCATTGAGTGTTCCGATTTAAAGGTAGGCGCCAGTCTTTCTCCTTCTTGATAATTTTATTTATACGGGTAAAATAAAGTCAATGTCCCCAGCTACTGTTGGTCGAGTACTTAATAAGCGCAAGCATAGAGAAACAATGAGCGGATGATAACGCGTTATCTACAGCGACGAGTAGAAAGAGACGGCTGCGCTTGCGCCGGAAACCCGCGACAACGCGGCTTCTCGGAACCTGCGTACGAGCATCCGTCTCAGACACCAAGAAAACTATAAACAAAAAGATCCCTATTCCATATAATGTGCATAGTACAGTTACATTCGAACTTGTCTCAGAGCGCAAGAACTTAAGACCTATTTGTATGCTAGTCTAATTGCGCTTTACTAACTACAAATTCTAATTCGCAACCTTGCGATTAGATGTAGGTTTCTTAGAATGTGGTACCTACCCGATCAGAATGCGAAGTAGCTAAACTAGCTTATATGGAAAACTATTTGTTTACTCTTACCTTTATGTATTACTCTATCTATAGTATAAAATATTGTAACGTTATCTGAAATAGGTATCTATGTTCTGCTCACGTAGTTTATTTTTATCTATATGGAAGTAGGTATGTGTACGTTATTGGATTATGCAAGCTAGATAGTGTTATGCTAAACATTATAAAATAATTATTTACGGAGACTAATATATTTTGCAGGGACTTGATATTCAAATATTTTGCGTGGGCATAGCAAGTGCTGATATTGATAAAATATGCAACTCTTAGAATACAAAGGTTATATTTTAAAATAGTAGGTACCTAGATCTAGCCAAGAATCACGGCTGATAATCAACGTCAAAACATAGCGGAGGCTGTGACACAGTATTATCAGAACAGATTTGAGATAAACGTTTGACAATACACTTTGGTTGGAAACATGGCATCTTCAGTGCTAACTTTCACTTTAGTATGCAGATTTCTACTGTACATAATTTCTACCATGTAAGGAAATATAAAACGTGCGTAGTTACCTAGATATGGGCGGGAGTCCCCCAAGGAAGTATCTTAAAGCCATACTTATATAAGGTATTTATCAATGAGTTATGCGGAATGTTGAGTTGTAATATTAAGCAATTCAGGAGGAAAATTAATTTTAAATGATACACGAACCGAGACAAGTTTTGGCATCCAAAGTGGGCGAATTGGCAGCCATTTTGAAAGTTATCGAAACATTCGCGTAGGTGACTTTATAATTGTTTACTGAATTTTATGTCGTTTACAATATCTAATTTATTTATTATGAATTTATACCTAGACAAGCTGTTTTAGTATTTAAAATTATTTAAATAGATACTTTTTGAAATATCATTAGCAGTTTAAACGAGATCAACGACTATCAAATTACGTTATTATGGCTAAAAACTAAGATTTTAAAAAGAGTAGGTAGGTATAAGTTACAACCTAATGTCAACATGTTTTTTCTCTTTAAATATAAATGATTGTAGCCTGTTGATCTAGGAACCTATTATTAGAAAGCCCTGTTACTTGCGATACTTGCTTGCGATAGCGTCAGCATATCAGATCGGTAGTTCACCTGTACTTTTGTAAGCAAAAAATCCGACCCGCACGGCATAATCGGCCGCGAAGGACGCATGCCAGCGTACGCGCACCCTTCATCTCTTTCTAACAAGTAGCGTCGTCTCTCTCTTTACCTCAATCCAGAACCAGTTACCGGGGAAACTGGCTTCTGATATTAAATTTTATGAATATTAATTGGATGCAAATCTCAAACCATTTTTGACACATTCTAATGCAAAGCAGATCGTCTGGAGATTTTTTTATGATAAATAAGTTCTGTTTAGTTTTTTAATAAATGCAGTGTTCTGGGGTAGTAGGTATGTAGTAGAATAAAGATCTTAATTTTTTTATAATCATTACATGAGTTATTTACTTCAATGGGAGGGAACAAACTTAGGCATGTAAAGCGTAAAAAGAAAATGTTAAACTATTTCTTAGAATATAGGTAGGTAACAGGTAACATATTTAAAATACCTAAGAGGAAAAATAACATTTATACTTATGTTTAAATCTTGGTATTAAATGAAACAAAATAAATGGTTTTTCCGTGATTCTATTAATTAAAATAGTAGGCATAAGTACCTACATCATATAAATTAAGTAAATGTTTTGTTGATTTACTTTTGTTCTGATTTGGCAGGGAAGATTAGGTAATGAATTAGGTACCTATACCTAATTACCATGATCAAACTGTCAAACAATCAAAGGAAATCAGCCTTGTAATATTTTTTAACCAGAAGAACTGTTGATAATAAAATTGCCGTCTAGGTCATACTTTACGATAATTAAGACAACAAAAAAACTATAATTGGATAAAGGTTACCTTAACAATGATCTTTAAATTCTTGTAGATTGGGGCTGTAAAAATAACATTTATTTTTTATTCTGTAACTATCTTCCTAATTATAATAAATGCGAAAGTAACTGTCTGTCTGTGACAGACAGACAGAGTTACTTTCACACCTAAACCGCTGATTCGATTTTGATGGATTTTGGTATAGAGATAGATAGGACTTTGGAGAAGGACACTACTTTTGATCCGGTAAATCCCGCGGGATCGGGACTTACGCGGGTGAAACCGCGGGGCGCAGCTAGTAATGTCTATAAACAATGCTGACGTATTGTTTATTCCATCTGTTACTAGAGAATTTTGGGATATATTGGTCACTGTTGCGACCCGTGGTTCCAGACCCATATAAGTCCCAAGTCTATGGGAATATCAGTATAAAAAAGAGCCTATGTGTTAATCCAGATCTCCATCTATCTGCATAAAAGGTTTCATCACAATCAGTTCAGTAATCTTCTTCTTTTGATATAGTAGTGGTGTGGCTCACCTGGTGTTAACTTTTATAATGTTATAGTAGGATATTGCTCCGAGGCATCCTGACAATTGAGTGTAGAGAGGAATACATAAAAGACAATAAAAAATCTGATCAGTGTCCCTAGTGCAAGGAATGGCGGAATAACAGCTAAAATCTTTCAGGAAAGGCAGAACTGTTGGTAATGAAGTCGAGAAGACGATCTGCTTGTTTTGTCTAGAATAAAATATCTCCTAAAATGGATAAATTGTTTGTTTAATTGTCCTCAAACTTATATGAAACCCATAATTGTTAAGATAATATATAACTCTTCTTCATGGTTACTTTCCTGAATTTATTTACTTAAATTAAAGACATTTTTCGGTTTTAATCACATGGTGTTTTAATCAGGGACCGTTTTTGGTTACCCTTATTTGAGTTAAGATGAGGTTTTTTTAAAGGCTTAATCGAAAAACCTCATTCACTTGGGTTGTCCTTTTATTGGGTAAGTCTTTTCAATAAGCGAACCCCGGCAAAACCCCTTCAATGGGGTTATGCGATGGCCGAGTAAGTGGTAACAGCATCGAACGAGTAGTCTATTCCAATAGGTAACCCTATCTGATATTGTAACACGGTAACACTTTGTCTCGGAGTAGTGTAATTTATACCTTATCGCTTTGTAATTAGGTATAAAATAGTATGTTTGGAATCGGTTCGGCGAGTCGTCATTATCACGGGTGGCGCCACCTTTGTTCCTAATTATTGGCCGTACACGGGATTATAGTTTTTTACTATTGTCATAGAGTACATTTTATTTTTCTTACTAGCAAAAAAAGATTGGTAAATAGTTAAAACAAGTTACAACGTGCCGAAACGATTGTTTATTTTATTTACGCTTCTGGTTCCTGCAGAAAGAAATTGCAAATAAATAAGTACCTACCTACCTAAGTTTAATTTTATTGTTTTCGCATAGGTAGGTAAGTAGGTACTCCTACTAATTTTATTTGATTTAATTAAAAGTTAAATGTGACTGCGTGTTTTTAACGTTGTACCTGTTGAAGAATCATTAAAAATACCTACCTACTTAACTACATAATAATTATTAGATGAAAAAATGTCTCCACCTTTTTCATCTAATAATTGATGAAAAAGGTGATAGGTATGATACGAGGCGAGATGCAGTACATTACATAGGTTCTTTGAATATGATGAAATAGAAAAGACTAGCAAAAAGCGTCATGATGGCGGGACCAACTCCCGATATTAAAACTTTATATTGTCAGATTTAGTACCAAATTGGTACTATTTGGTACCTGAGTTAAAAAAATTAGTACCTCTTTGGTTTAAAAGATATTCACGAAAAATCCTGGAGGGTTACTGCGGTTCGTTTCGATACGACATCGATACTGTCATATGATGATTCTACTGTCACATACTGATAGTAAGGTGACAGTAGAACCAGGCCTCCGTCACTCTATGTACTTGTGCGCTATAATTACCTACCGCCCGGCCGATCGGTCTCGGACCGCCGGCGATCCAAGTTCAGTGCGGTTGTCGCAAGCGAAGCGCGCGTACGTTGTTAAATTTCTCATTAAAGAATACCTAAAATTTTAATTCCATTCGTTCGTACGCGTACCTACAATACAATACGTACGTAATACGTACCTACCTACAAACATTAAAGTTTAAAATAGGTACTTTAGAGATGGTAAGAAATACATACAACACTATATTAAAGTTAAACAATTGTAAATACAATAAATGATTTTCTTAAAATTGTGTTGTTATTTATTTTACTTTGCTTATGTACAACTCAACTATTATATAATTATAGCTGACCCGGCAAACGTCGTTTTGCCTTATAAATTATAGATGGTAGCCGATTCTCAGACCTACTGAATACGCATATAAAATTTGGTAAAAATCCGTCAAGCCGTTTCGGAGGAGTACGGTAACTAACATTGTGACATGGAAATTTTATATATTAAAAAAAAGATACCTACACTCTATGGTACAACCCTGACGCTTGAACTGAGGCGTAGGTAAATTCTGAACACAAAGGAATTGCGCTCTTATGAGCTTAGTAGTAAGGCGCGATTTCGAATGCACCAGGTGCGTCGGAAATTTTGTAGGCTATTAAAATGGCGGCTTTCTTCAAGATCAAAGCCGTGCAGCTTCTGTACGTAGTACTATTATTTATTCTGTGGTAGAACCATCGTTATGACAGTATCGTTGTCGTATCGAAACGAACCGAAGTAATCCTGGTTCCGCCATCATGACGTCATGATGGCGGGACCAAAATTAAAACGAACTCGTAGCTAATAATCACTTATGCACATATTTAGTACCTAATTGGTACCTGCCAAAACTGTAATTTTTTAACGTTTTAATGTCTGTAGATTTTGTACCTAATTGGTACCTACGGAAAATGCTTCTTAAACCAATAAAAACCTTATACTTTAAAAGATATAAGCGTTTTATTTCTACACAAAGTGTTTCAGCGAGGGTAATAGAATCCCAAATGTAGGTAGTCGATTCCGACTCTAGGCGTAAGGTCAACTCGCCGAAGTCCGTCATACATAGGGGTATTTCCGTCTACCTTGCGATTTAAGGCTTTGGGGCATGGATAACACAAACATATGGTATATGGGCCAATAAGCGTATCTTTTTGTCGAATGGTTTTTGTATTGAAGACGTCCAAAATTTTAAAAAATAAAACAAATTTCATTTCAACAGTAAAAAAAAGTAGTCGAGTCGAGTGAAGTAGTAGGCAACCACATTTCGTGCAAATTTTCGCCATTTTAGTTTTAGTCAAAATCGGGGACGCAATATCTTTCAGCATTTTTCGCTATCTCTTTTATTATAGGATTTTCCCCTGAAGGCCCGTTTAAATGGTTCAACCTGTATATGATTCTACATAAAATATTTACTTAAAATTAAAGTGGTGCTATCCCGTCTAGCAATTTATGAAAAGTTCGTTGGGCATCCCCAGCAACCGCATCGGCAATTTTGTCAGTAATCAATAAATTTACCGATTTACAAGTTTATCTGGCGAAAGTATAATTCTCTAGCGGGATAAATTAATATGTTCACTTAGCACAGGGGTTCCCTAACTTATTTGAGACGCGCCCCCTTTCGACCAAAAAAAAAAAGTCCGCGCCCCCCCTTCCTCCAGTCCAGATTATAAGGTCAGATTAAATCTCAGTAATAGGATCCCGTTTTTACCTTTTGGGTACGGAACCCTAAAAAGGATTTGATTACAAAATAATTATTTTTTTGCTCATTGAAATTTTAAAAAAGGTATTTAAGTAGTACCAAATACGTTTGATAGCTCCCGTGAGATTGGCGCGGGGCCAGTCTAGAGGCTGTTATGGTTCTTATTGTTCAGAAATTCGTCTACTGAAGAATCAATCTTATATTCATGACATAGGCGTCAATTTTAAATAATTTCATTGGTCGTATTAAGCAGTCTGAAATGCATTGTCTCAGCGATCGCAGGTGACCCGCGCCCCCCTGTAAAGGTCCCTGCGCCCCCCCCCCCATTTAGGGAAACCCTGACTTATCATAATTAACTCCAATAAAATTTATTAGTATTTTATTTTGAATACCTAGCATAACTGTTATGGCTATTATGACTGAGCGTGTTTGATTTTTAATTTTATGGAAATGAATAAATGTATGTGTAGTTGTATTGTAGTGTAGTTTTGCTGTAAGTGTTAAGATACTTTTTAATTGAATATTAAGTTGTTTCATTTTTGTTTAAATTTAATTCCATTTTATGAATCAAATATTATTTTTGCTTACTACCTAATAGATGTTGAATACCCCTGTCTTGAAAAATATTGCGAACCTACCCCATTTCGTAGTTTATGTGCTATAACTCGTAAACGCTACCATATGTCTAGGAAATTAGAGCATATATCTATATTAGCTTAGTTATGATTGTTACATTCAAAATCAATACTAATTAAAAAAAATACATTTTTTCCCAAAACGAGTTATTTCTATGTTAAATAACTCCATGGCGAACTTACCCTAAAACCGAGGGAAAGACCATCTTCTCGTTATTAAAACAAATAACCGGCCAAGTGCGAGTTGGACTCGCGCACGAAGGGTTCCGTACCACTATTACAATTGGGTATGTGTAAGCCCTAAAATAAACACATTACCAACCAATCGACTGAATGAATCGACTACCTACATTTGGGATTCTATTACCGTCGCTGAAACACTTTGTGTACAAATAAAACGCTTTTATCTTTTAAAGTATAAGGTTTTTATTGGTTTAAGAAGCATTTTCCGTAGGTACCAATTAGGTACAAAATGTACAAACATTAAACGTTAAGAAATTACTTACGCCTATATGATATTTAAAAAAAAATCAAAACGTCATAATGGCGGGACCAGGGTTTTTTGTCTCCTGTTTTGTTTTCCCTAACATAATCAACAGTTTAACTACAGTTTTGGCAGGTACCAATTAGGTACTAAATATGTGCATAAGTGATTATTAGCTACGAGTTCGTTTTAATTTTGGTCCCGCCATCATGACGTCATGATGGCGGGACCAGGGTTTTTTGTGAATATCTTTTAAACCAAAGAGGTACTAATTTTTTTAACTGAGGTACCAAATGGTACCAATTTGGTACTAAATCTGACAATATAAAGTTTTAATATCGGAGAGTTGGTCCCGCCATCATGACGCTAATAGCAAATGCAGTTTATGTGCAGCTCGTATAAAGGTAAGGTAAAAAATATTAATAGGTAGATACCTAGATACCTACCTAATATGAATATTATACTTAATTCTTAGTGAAATAAGTAGGTAGGACAATATTATGTCCCTAGGATCTAGGACCTTTTGTTTCTCGTTCAAAGTTTTTATACTCGTCGTCTTCAAACATTGGCTGGGAATCTAATGCATATTTAATATAATGTTGACGAACTAGTTCTTCAGTTTCCGTCTCCGTCTCCGGTACAATTTTCCGTTTATTTGACATAGGTATTGACAAAATAAATGTGCTGTATTGACGCCAACGAACACTAACCTAACCTAAGCTAACGCACGACGCACCGACCATCGCAAGAATGAATTTCGAAACGCCTAGCAATGCAATACGTAGGCGCGGGGGAAAGGTAACCCATTGAAAAGTCTATCAAAGGGTTACCCCATCGATGAGGTTTCCGTAATAAAACGTAAGCCTTTCGCCTGGAAAACTCAATGATTGGGTTACCATATCAAAAGTGTTGTAGGTAGGTTACCCAATGAAGACGGTCCCCTTATCCAGATGGTAAGCTGAGCGAAGGGGTTTGCGTTCGATAGAATTAACTCCAAAGCGGTGTTTTGCGGTCCCTGGTTTTAATACAACATCGTGAAAACAGAAGTAAAATCTTTAATATATTTAGTTAAGGCCGTGGATAGAGTATAAAACCATTTTGCTTTATTTTTAGCAATCGGTACTTACTACTAATGGAGCATGGACAGCTTTATCAGTGATTTGTACTTCAATAGATAAGCCTTTTGTAACGCCAAACAAGATTACGTTAAAACTACGGCTAATTTTGATTTTTTTTCTGCCACTTGGATATTACTTACCGAAGCTCTCGGTCAGTTTCAGCATAACGCCGCCTATGTGCATGTCTCCTTTTACGACCATGGTCCTCTTTTCGTTCAGATCCGTCACGTAAATCGTGAGGTTCCATGACCCGTCCCCAACTACTTCACCGTCGGCAAGCATTTTTACACGAGTTTCAGTTCACTTTACAAAATTAAAGTCACTTCCGAAGGTGCATCGCGGTCAAAAAGTAAATTCGAGATCCACAAGCGCAAACAGCGAGCTCCGAACAAAAACTGACTCTGAAGTGCCAGTCAAAAATGTCGAGATGACTTGACATTTGACATTGACGTGAACGTAAAAACCTTGAGGTAAACTTGAAGTTTCTGCCTGTATTGGAATTAATGTCACTGTCTGACTGACTGTCACAATTTTTGACATTATGTCAGAGCTGCCAACTGCGTATATTTTGTACATTTTTATAACTACTAGAACGACCGCAGCGCAGTTTCACTCTCTTAATAAATCTTTTCAGTCATTCACCAGCCTAGTCTTTCTTTTCTCGCTCAATTTTATTTCGAAACATGAATTGGTCTATGTTATAATTAGATACATACATATTATGTACATGTAAATTATTTTATAACACATTTGCTCGTAAAGGGCCTCTTATTTCACCAATTTCAATATCGTAATGTATGTCATTACGTACTTGTGCGTAATCGTAAAGTAAAACGCACGAGTTTCTTTCTAATAAGGTAACACGTACGGTTTATCATGCTCCGTCTAAAACCAACGGTACTTTTTTAAATCTTAAGAAAAAAAAAGCAAAGAAAGCAAATCAAAAAGTTTTTATGTCAGAAAAGTGGTCAATATTTTATGAATAAAATTAACGTTGGGAGATAAAATATAAAAAATAAACATTTAATTCTTTAATTTAATTCATTTTGACAGTAAATTACATCTGTAACAGAAACAAAAAAATATTAATTTACTTTATTAGTAATACTGGCTGTTTTTGTACCGTTGCCTTAAAAAAAAAGCACTGATGCCCGCGCATCGCTAATTTGTGAACAAATAAAAATTATTCCGCGCGCTTTTTCTTTTCGCTGTATTGTTTTTATTTGATTTCCTCGCAAATGTGTTATAAAACGTCGTATGACATACGTGCGCTTTGATAATTACAGCCTCTGCTTTCTTGTAGCCCTCGCCTACGGCTCGGGCTAGCAATATCGCCTCGGCTGTAATTTTCAACTTACCGCACTTATATCATAATGTACTATTATTACACATCTAACTTTAGTTTATTGTAATTTTCTAATCACTTTTCGACCAAAACTGGATCGTTTCACTCAAATGTATGGCAACATTAGTAGCAACACATTTTTTTTCGTTTGCTTGCTATACTGTAATTATTTTAAAATACCTAACTCTTGTTTATCCTAACGTTTAATTCTGTTAATTCGGCTTATTAAGCTAGTATTCTATGGATAAATCAATCAGATGACTGACAAATAACTAAAACCACTCATGAACAGAAAAAATACTTCGAAAGAAATGGTGGCTACAAAGAATAAAAACAAAGGTAAGTAATGCAGCTTATTTAGCTGTATTAATGCTCAAATATGTTGGGAAACCTCGTAAGCACATCCTATATTTATATATCTACTGGTTTTCTTTGCAGTTATATTATGTTCGACACCAGAACATCAATCAGACTCACCTTCTCGCGATAGCGATTCTGTTTCTGAAGCCGCGAGTCCTGTCCCGTTTCTCTGCACGCAAGATGGGGCTGAAGGCGAAACTGACGTTGTATGGAACTTCTACACTCCAAAATCAGAAAATACTGCGACATCTAGACTTAAAAACTCGACACCTCTTAGTCGGAAATCTAAACGTTCAATTCGTCCTAAATTTATAGAAAAACTACCGAAACGCAGAGCTATAAAACCTTCGCAGACAAAGTCTGAACTCTTCCAAGACTTAATAGAGTTAAACCAAAATCTCCACAAGTTTATAACTAAGAAACAAACACCAGTTTTATCAGAGAAACAATCTGGAAGTGAAGATGATATTTTCAATGATTCTCCTGACTGTTCCCCTAAATGTATTCCACGAAGCAGCTCTCATTGTCTAAGGAAAAATGTACTGAGTTCTAACTTTGGTAAACCTGATCCTGAGACCGCATTAGAATCTGACGACTCAATGAATGAATGTCTTTTGAAAGCGAGTCAAATTGTTGAAGAAAAAATATTAAACACAAACCCAGTACCTGCTAAAAAAACAAGATATTCAACCAATCGACAAACAAATAGCTTTAAAACGGATATAAACTTCAAAATGGATCAAGATTCAATGGATGCCATATTAAATAGTATTAAGTTAGAGTCCCCAGCTGTGACTAAAGCTAAGAAGTGTTATTCTCCATGCATGAACAATGATTCCTTTGATAGTTTAGTTGGCAACTTGAACGACAGTGCATTAGAGCAGTTAACTCAAATGCCAGTAAAGTCAAATTTAAAAAATAAATCAGAAAGTATTCCTTGGACCTTGAAAGAGCTCATTGTTCATGATAAAAGTCCAGCATCTAAATCGTTTTTTGGGCGTCACAATACAATGCCTGAATCTCCAGTTGTTGATAAAAATCAACCTTCCACAAGTGGAATGGTTTTTGGACGATATAATTCTATGCCTTATGACCAGCAAAAGGATAAATCACAAGGTAATAATAATTAAATGAAAGTATAAATAGGCTTGTTTCATAATCTTGACAGGGCTGGAAACTTCCGATTACTAGCTTGGCAGTATTTCCCTCATTAACTAAAACTAATATTATCATTATTCTTCCTTCTTGTATTATAAAGGTATAAGTTTGTGTGTATGTGCGTGTGTTTGTTGCTTCTTCCTCTAAACACTACTTTGAAGTGTACCTACCTTGAAGTATAGAGAGACTTCTTTATATTGGGATATTCCAGCAGAATCTCATTTTTTTCTTCCTTTATTCATACTTTTTTGAACTCATAGGTTCTTTATGACAATAGTGCTATCTAGCTGCAATGTGAGCAACTATACTTATGTTATTGTTTGTGAAACTTATCTTTATCTTTCCAGAATTAGGAGATTCACCTATAAGATGTACTCCGGATGAAATAAAAAAGAAACATCAATTGGCAAGAGAAAAGCTTTTGGCAAAGAGACAGTTGCCTTTCACATCATCGCAGTCGACACAATCAACACAGCTAACACAGCCCAAAAAATCACAATTTGAACCCAAAAAGCCACAGTTTGAGCTCAAAAAGCTACAATCTGAACCCAAAAAGCCACAGTTTGAACTCAAAAAGCCACAATTTGAACCCAAAAAGCCACAAGTTGAGCCCAAAAAGCCAGAAGCTGAGCCTAAAAAGGCACAATTTCTCCCCAAAGTTGCCAGTTATAAAAATAATAATGTTCCTATTAAAGAAATCAAGACTAATTCCTCTGACATTAAATCTATTATCGAGAAGAAAAGACAAGAAGCCTTAATGAAATTAAGGCGACGCTTACCACAAAAGTAATTTGTTCTAAGGGAAAGGAATGTCATTCAAAATATTATGTATGAGTGTGTTATATTAATTACTATTAGTTATCTTACATTATTTAGTTATCTAATTAATTATGTATGTAGAAATTTTGTTGAATATGCCTTCTCTGCTGATTTAATCTACCTACCTATGTGATGTTTGCAGACACGTAAAATAAATCTTTTTTATATTAGAAATGAATGTTAATTGACTGATCTTAGGTTTGAATTAAGAACTGTCAAACAGGTGTTTTTTACAACTCTCGGCGCCAAATGAGGAGGAACACTAACTTTTTATCCCGGCAGAGGGCGTTTGTCGACTGATCTTAGGTTTGAATTAAGAACTGTCAAACAGGTATTTTTTACACCTCTCGGCGCCAAATTGGCCATATCGGTCTCAGACCTTCATCAAAAAAAAAAAAGATCATCCGACACCAGCGCCATCTGCTTACAGCTTTGCGTGTGCCACCCCATTTATACCGAAAACGTTAACAAATTATAAAGGATAACTATGAACATTCAGAGTCAAGCTGAACGCTTGGTACAGTTTAAAGCTGGGACGTGGATAAATTGATGCATTCACCCTAACCAATTTTGATAGTTTTGGGACAGTGACAATTTAATTTAATATGACAGTGATGTATTTGACACTTTTGACAGTCTGCATTTAGGAATTCGGATTGTACGTCGTCGGAGAAAACAACAAAGAAAACCTTCTAAAAGTTTGTTTTTTTTCACATAAAATTAATCTCAAAATACAAAATCAAAATAGTACATAATGGCTCTGAGTTTTATACGTCAGGTCGCTCGAACTGCCTGTACAGTTGGAGCTAGAAAATCAAACTTTCCAAGACACATTTCTACCAGCGACTATCTCCAACTTGGAATGATCCCTATTGTCGTTGAACAAACAGGCAGAGGTGAACGTGCATATGATATTTACTCGAGACTACTCCGGGAACGTATTATTTGCCTAATGGGACCTATTTCAGACGACATAAGCTCCCTTGTAGTAGCTCAGTTACTGTTCCTACAGTCAGAATCTAGTAAGAAACCAGTGCACTTATACATCAATTCTCCCGGTGGGAATGTTACAGCCGGCCTTGGTATCTACGACACTATGCAGTATATCACTCCGCCTGTCGCCACATGGTGTGTAGGACAGGCTTGTAGTATGGCATCATTGTTACTGGCCGCTGGAGCGCCTGGCATGCGACACGCGCTTCCAAACTCTAGAATCATGATTCACCAGCCTTCTGGAGGTGTCAGAGGACAAGCTACCGACATACAGATCCAAGCGGAAGAGATATTGAAGCTTAAATCTCAAATTAATAACTTATATGTCAGACATACTGGTTTGCCTCTGGAGAAAGTGCAGGGTTCAATGGAGCGGGACAATTTTATGTCTCCAAGTGAAGCAAAAGTGTTTGGACTAATTGATAATGTATTAGAGCATCCTCCGTCACATGCGATAGAGAAAGAATGTGGCACAGCCAGCCCTGCTGCACCTGCTGCCGCTAGTACTTGATCTTTTTTATAGTTTATTTCCTGTTAGACAATAAATTATATTTTTGGTGGTAATTGTTCATCTTTGTTTTATTAATTACAAGCTGACCCAGCGAAATTTGTTCCACCGTAGAGGCACAAAAAAAAATAACCATCTCCTGGTTCTAGGCTACCTCTCCACAAATTTTCAGCCAAATCGGTTTAGCCGTATGAGTTATAAATGGTGTTACTAACACAACTTTCTTTTATATAGATAGATTTTTAGGGAATGTTAGGTAGTTGACGACCTCGGTGGCGCGTCGTGCGAAAGCGCGACTGCAATGCAGGAGGTTGCGGGTTCGATTCCCGCCGGGTGCAAGTATTTATGCTTAAAAAATAAATATTTGTGTCTGGCCCTCTATGTATAATATGTATGTATTTACAAAAGAAAAATAAATATAAGTATTATATCCGTTGTCTAGTCACCGTAACACAAGCTTAGTCGCTTACCACGGGGCTAGATGGCGCTGTGTGTTGTTCGGAGAAATTATTTATAAAAAAAAAAAAGCTAAAATATAAAAAAAAAAAAATTATGTAGATAATAATAATAATTAAGCATACAGACGTTCCGAGGAGTGTACAATGGACACCTCACCAAACATAACCCAACTCGAGGCTGATGATAGTACATTTTATGCAGTAGCCTTTTCACACAAAATCCTGTAACTAAACCAATTGATATAAAACTCGGTTTATAGGTAGGGGCCATCTGGATAAACAACTATGTATTGTTACTTTTGCGCAGCTCCTGACCAGTTACAATGTGCAGGTTGTCTCTTATAGCTAATTAAATTATGTAGAGTTGTAGATAAAAAGTAGGATAGCGGATTCCCCTTAAACCTATACCTATCTATGAAAGGTTTTGTCCTGACTGACTGACTGACTGATTAATCGCACCGCCTAAACCGCTGATAGCAGAGGACTGAAAATTAGAGAGTCTGTTCTTTACATGATGTAGGCATGTTCTTTACATGATGTAGGACTTATGCTGATAAAACCACAGGATACAGGTAGTGAACCCATAAAACCTTTGCTGATTTTCGATGACGACATAAAACAGTGTGGGTGTTTTGACGAAACTAGTTATCTAGCTGGGTGCGTCTGTTTTTACCAAATTAGTAGACAACCTATTAATACTGTGACTACCTATAACTAACCAACCTTATGTACTTGACAACGTTTTCCGGTGGAGACCTTTACTTTAAAACGTAATACTTACTACGAACTGGGTGCAAAATTAATCTAACTGCCGCGCCCCGCGGTTTTATCCGCGTAGGTAAGTCCCGATTCTGTGGGAATATCAGGAACAGGTTTATGTGTCATTCCAGAATTCTAATTTCGGTACCTATTCGGTAGCCTATGTAAATATTATATAGGTAGCTGTACGCGGTACGATCGATTGCTAATTCTACTAACAATTTATCTTGTAAATCTATTTTTATTAAAACTTTTCTAGTTGAACCGTTTACGTTTGCGTTAACGCAGCTACGAGTTCCTGAGCTACGGACTACGAAGTTCTACGGGTCGTGCTACGACCATCTACGCCGTAGCGGTTGCTACGAGTGCTACAAATAACTACGTCGTAACTGTTGCTACAGAGAGCTATTGGTCGGTCGGTCTGGACTTCACAGTTGGAGTTGGCAAATGGCTAAATTTTATTCTATTTTCCACTCGACGATTTTACCCGACCGTGATTTTAGGGTTCCGTACCCAAAGGGTAAAAAAGAGTTCGCTGACTATCCGTCTGTCTGTCCGTCCGTCTGTCACCAGGTTGTATATCTCATTAACCGTGATAGCTAGACAGTTGAAATTGTCACTGCAGATGTATTTCTGTAGCCGCTTTAACAACAAACACAAAACAAAATGTGTAAGTATTTCTGTAGCCGCTTAAACAACAAACACAAAACAAAATATAACAAATATTTAAGGGGGGCTCTATATAACAAACGTAATTCTTCAAAAATCCTTTCCTTACCGAAGCTCACATCACATAAAAAACACACTCTCGCAGCTCTCTACTATCGGTGGTCGCCCGCTTGCACATACCCGAGGCAAGTGGGTTTCGGGGGTGGGAACTAAGGGTTCTCCCCTTTGGATCAGGGTACCGCGGGGTTGGGCTAGCCCGGCAGCCAGAACGGCCACATCTATCGGTGGCTTAGTAAGGAGATGTCGCCCAACTTGGGTTTGGCCTCGCGGGGGTTTGTGGTTTTCAGCCGCAGAGGACGGCACGTTTGTCAACTCTGGTATGCTTGTCACCGGGGGTCGTCCTCATACGCGGCGAGCGCTTTGCACGTCGTTTCGACGAGTGCGCGAGGCTCAGGAGTAGCCTTAGTGGTGCCTCTCGGGGTGCCGCATCTCCGGCTGCGCTGTGCCAGAAAGCGTAGGTCTCTACGCTAGGGAAGACCGGTCCTTACCAGGATTTATAGGCTCTAGGTAGGCATGTGGATTCATGCCGGGAAGTGAGCGTGCCTTTAACAGCTCCGGTACCACACATGGAGATGTGGTAGGTGGCCTCTCCACCGGCCCCAGCGAGGTTGTCGTTAGCTCCTCTTCCGAGGAACGAGTGATGAGCGGCTTCATTGCTCCGGTACCAGTCTGGACAATCTGGTAGTGCCGTTTTGGGCACGGGGTAGCTCTCCCTTAAGAGAACCGAATCTAGCGTTTGGGGACACGATCTGTCTATAACTGATCCCGCACGGTTGCCCTTCGGGGTGGTCGGACGGAACAGCGGACCCATCTCTTTATACCCTTGTTGGTCACAGCTTGGGACGCTATAACATATATGCGTAGGAGTATGGAACGGGTTGCTATCGGTAGTTTAGGCT
This sequence comes from Idaea biselata, assembly GCA_958496205.1. NCBI lineage: Eukaryota > Metazoa > Arthropoda > Insecta > Lepidoptera > Geometridae > Idaea > Idaea biselata. The sequence continues at coordinate 4,439,911 of OY292402.1, forward strand.
GCATGGGCTCTATCTATATAATGCAGGACAAACCATTTTATAAAAAGAGAAAGAAGATAAATTACTCAAATAAATAATTATATTCATAAATGACTAAAGAAAAATCTATAAATGAGTTACAAAATTAGAAACCTACCTACCCTTCTCAATTTATAATTGCCCGTGGCATCTGTGTCAGTAGACTGACGAAACTAGGAGCAGGGTCGGCAACTACGGTCGAGTCGGCAATCAAATGTAGGACATGACACGTCCCTAATATGATTCCGTAGGGCCGCTCGCGCTGCCGGAAACACAATTATATTGCTCTTTGTACTAATTTAGGCTCTTAAGTTAAGTGGTATTATATGAGCTAAACTCAAAATCTATGTCGGGTTCATCAAAAATTTTGGAATGTTTATGATGTTTGTTATGTATATAGTGTAAGAAGGTGACATTGTTTCTTACATTTTAGTGCAGTTTCCAGACAAAAATATGTCGAAAGGTATTTAAGCCTAAGGCCTACCTTGTCCACATTTCAGCTTTTTGTCTAAAGTGTAGATACTCTATAAAATAGAGATGGGCCGACTAGGGGTTCTGCCGACTAGCAGACTAGCCGACTAGCAGACTAGCCGACTAGTCGGTTCCAAAATTGCCGACTAGTCGGCCGACTAGTCGGCAATGGAGATCATTATAATTCCGAGATATTTGGGTTAATAATGATCACTCAGTGATTGTTGCTATTTTTGGATAAATTTGCACTTCGAAAGCTATAGTAAAACTTCCAAAAAATAGTTGAAATAAAAATAAAAGTTGGAAAAAAAAATAAGCTGAGGCATAGTCATGACATTTTAGATGTTTAGATGATGTATGTAAGCTATGACGTTTTGTTGTTTTGTTTACGTTTTTTTGACTACTCATCTTCTAAACTGTACTTCTAATTAAAGAAATATTGATATTATTGCATAATTGTTACTTGACGACTAGTCGGCGACTAGTCGGCCCATCTCTACTATAAAACAATAAGAAGTTTTAGTTTTGAAACTACACCAAATTGTAGGAAACACTAAAACTACCAATCCACACACAAAAAAAAGACAACATTCCGTCATAAAATAAGCAACAATTTTCGGTGACTCCGACAGGGATTTTGAGTTTAGCTCGGTGTAGCGGTATAAATATTAGATAGATAGATCAACCCTTTGTACCAAACACATAAATAACATACCTATATATAGCAAAGATGGCAAAAAGCGGCCTTATCATCTTAAGTCGATCTGTTTCAGGCAACCGATCAAGTAGGGTCGGAAGGTGTTCGATCCCCATTTGACTATTCTTCCAAATGATTAATTAATATTCTACAGGTGCCTCGTCAAACGTTTTCGCATAATAAGTAAGAAGGTATATATGTACGTATGTACCGACCCAATTATAATCGTTGAGCATGAATTCTATCAAGCCTAACCACGTCTCTCAAAGTATGTAGAGAATGCTTTTAGTTCTAAACAGACGACTTTGTAGTATAGGGACTGGAATGCTGTTTGAGATCGTTTCAGAGAAAGCAATTTCCTGTTTCCAGACCGCAAAGTGTGCAAGGCTTTTAAGGTCGATAGTATTATCGGCAGTTAACTCAGGGGTGAAGCATCAGAACAAGGTCAAAAAGACGGTCTGCTGAACACTGTGGTTCAAACCAGATTACATGCAAAGCTCCGTGTCTTTCATGGAGTGGTCGCGAGTCATGTTGAATGGTGTTCCTCGCGCATGCGTCGGCGAAGGATCGATATCAGTGACGTCAGCGGGTGTTAGGCCTCAGTCAGCCGCCGACGGCCACATTGTGAATATGTGGTTGCAATGCCTGGCTGTAACAGCTCTGGTGGCTGCGGCCGCGTCGCGCGAGGTCTTCACCAACTCATTCCTGGTGCGATTCAAGCGTTCAGTACAGCATGAGGAGGCACGCGACGTAGCCCAGCGTCACGGCTTCGAGAGCCTCGGACCGGTAAGTTCAGACCACGTGATATAAGTAAACATAGCCATAGACGTCGCTGATCATATTCTCTACGATATACGTAACTCGATTTACGGATCGAGTGAGTTTAGCGGGGGCTCAGCTTTCAGCAAATTGCTTGTCAAGGAGACAATGTCCCTCGTGTGTTCTTCCATTACACATTAAAAGAAGTTGGTATAAGTAGTTCTTAATATACTCACAACTGCCATTACGTTAATAAGTCGATATTACGAGTGTGTGGAAGGCTATTTGGTTGCGCCATTAAATGTTTGTTGTCACCTCCTCAATCGGGTCGTGATGGTGCCGACTTAACTGTATGACATACCTACTTATAGGTATACCTACTTCAGTCATGTGTTATCATCATGGGTGTATTTACTCCCACGCGCGTCGGAATCAATCGTAACAATTTATTGATGCGTTGCTAGGGCTTTACTGCCTGTATAAATGTACGAAAACATGTACAGTACAGTAGGTAATAAAGCTGGATATATCTACGTACCGTGGAGTCGCCAAAATTGTTAAGATTATCTTTATGTGTTTCCATAGGATAGTATATACGATTGTAAAACATATTTGACATTCGTAGGGTACGGTTCGTAGCTCGTAGTATGAATAGTAGGCATGTTTGATATCATCCATAACATAACTTTTGACCAGTTTTATGGTTCAACAGTGACCCGGCGAACTTCATACCGCCATATTTTCGTCGATATTTTAATTTGGTTATCGTTTATATACTTAGGTACAAACATTGTTGTAACAATGAAAGACATAAAAAAGAATTTACCAACTAGGTGCAGTCGGTATGGTTCAGATATGATGTTCCCTATATTTCAACGATTTTTATTTATATCTATACCTTTAATAAAGGAAGAGTAGGGGGCCAAAAGTCTGAAGTGGACGCAAATAAAAAAAATAAGTCTAGCTAAAAACTTATTGGTAAGTATTTTATTTTTCAAAAAACCTCGTTAATCTTGACTGTTTTAGTTTTGTATTTATTAAATATTTATTTATTTATTGGATGGACATACAATCGAAAAATTATATTTTGATAATATTATTAGGAAACAAATTTCATCCGTCCCGGTCCCTAAGATTTTGAGCTCGATCGGGACCGATGAGACCCTAGGGTAGCTACAACCGGGACAGATGAGATGGGTACATTACCATTGTCAAAAGGGTAGTAAAAGTATGGTTAGCAAACACAGATTAAATAGATTCTATAGAATAAAATTATTTTATTGTTATTTCCTTCGCAATCAATGACGTACCCATCGGCATAATAAAACCTATTTCGATAGTAGGTAATCTAGAGATTATTATCCCATCAACTTGTTGAACGAGTAGGTAGGTAGATACTAGACTTGTAGCGGTGACTAATTTATCGCAATACCTAAGCACTAAGAGCTATGCTTAAAGCTCTAATAAGCCCTCATCATCATCATCAGCCGAGTGATGTTTCCGGTTGTGTCCCACCCGGGAGCCCGGGGTCCACTTTCCTACTTTACACTTCGCACGATTAGTAAGCACTAATTGACACCAAATTGTTAAATTAATTTCCATTTAACAATTTGGTGTCAATTAGTACTCACTATATAGCATAGCAGCATAGCATTTGCATGCAGCATTTCTATAGCATTTGCTATAGATAACTACGAGCGTAACGTGTTAGGTACTAGTGTATAGGAAAAAAAAGTATTTTGAGTAGTTTATCTGTTGTATAGTTACCCCATAGTGAAAGCCTACAACTTATCAATGCGCTTATAGCCTTAGATTATTAAAATGGCACTAAAACCTTGGTAAAACTACAAAATCATAAAGAATATATAAAGAACATGATTTAATTTCATTATTATTTTTTCCGTCGGGAAAGTTATTCGCGTATTTTAATTTTTAAATTCTCACTATCTTGATATTTCGACTACAATAGGTTAGTAGGTAGGTCTTGGTTGAGAAGACGCTGGAAAGCAAAATCATAAATTGTAGGTATTTCAAAGCTACATGAACTAAGGTCAAACTGTGCTAACTTAGCTAAAGACTATGCTACGATTTAAGAAGGTAAGTATGTGTTAAAACATAACTCTCCTTCGGCAGTAGAGTAAAAAGGACTTGACCTTAATTTTCTTAAACCTCTGCCTATAAAAACAGTCCCAAATATCTCGGTTAAAATTCAGGAGAGTAGATTAGAAAGATTTAGCTTTATTTTACGGAAATCTCGATTATTTTATAACACAACAAAGGGGTTTATGGCGCGATGCGTAATGGATGGAGGCTATAAAATGTAGGTAGCCATTTCTGTAGAAGCATTAGACATAGACATTATTATGAACTTAGGTAGGTATACGTTGAAGGATATACAAATAAATTGTGTATCCCCGGCAAACCGTGTGTCCACGGCATAGGAACCGTGTTTCCACGGCATAGGAACCGTGTATCCTCGGCATAGAATAAAGTTACCTATCCTATCTCTTTCCGTGGGTGTCCTAAAGGCGACTAAGGGATTTTAGAGAGACTAGCAAACCTTAAATTCTCCCCGCGCGGTGGCGGTCAAACTGCTTGGTGCCTAGGAGGTAAACTGCTTGGTGTTAGGCAGGCGACCGCCCGTAAAAATATTGCCAAATCTATTTGCAGTAAGTATGGTGAATTATGTGATGACATATACCTACTGTGCTGACCCCAAATAATTTAGCGTTTTAGCGAATACCTGGCTCCGAGAGCCAGGGATCCGAAACATCTCTCAGATGAGAAGAAGAAGGATATACACGTTCTTTTATATAGCTGCGCTACATTAGTCTCGTTAAATAAAGTCTAGAATCTAGATACTTATAGGTAGGTATCGTAAAAGAATTTTATGCCGCATGCAGTGCAATGAGCGGTGGGAGGGTGGCGCTTTTTGCACGCTACACGCAGCACACAGCACGCTGTGTTAATATTAGTCACTAGTCAGTGTGAGGACTAAAAACTAAATATAAATATAAATATAAATAAATATTGCACGACGTTACACACAGCGCAATCTAGCCCCAAACTAAGCACTAGGCTTGTACTATGGGTACTAGACAACGGGTATACTACATATTATACTTTTTTTTTGTAAATACATACATATGATACATAGAAAACACTGAATATCCCATGTCTTCGGACCGTGGTGAGTCCTAGGACATGTTGGTTTCCTCACGATGTTTTTCCTTCACCGTAAGAGCGATGTTATTAGCGCACATACCTACCTTTTTCTTAATGAGAAAGACATTGGTGCGCGGTCGGTCTGGATTCGAACCCACGACTCTCAGAATGAAAGCCGGGGTATCTACCACTAGACCAACAACGCTCTAACTAACTAACATTATTCTTAAACATAGTTGATATATTATGAAGTTTCAAAAGGTAAGGCCTATAATTCAGTCAATTGCTTTTAGGTAGCATTACCAAACTGCGCGCTTACTGGAACGGATATTTCATAGAAATATTCGTTTATCGACGGAAATCGAATTCGCCACCTTTTGCAATGTAGACAGGTGTTCAGGTTTATTTACAAAAGGTTCTTCAAAGTTCTGTAGTACGACGCTGACACCCTGATTCTAGCCTACGGAACCCTGATATGTCTCTGGGGCAGTAAATTAAATACTTAAGTTTAGTAGGTAACTACAGTTTGGTTACGACGCAAATAAAATGTAAATTAGTAGGCAACAGGCACTATTTGTAGACGGTAGGTACCCACCATAATATTCAGAATTAAGCTCTGTCTAGTCACTACGTTTTATTACGGAGGTTCCTACTTAAATAATCTATTCATCAGAATCAACTAGCTGTAGGTATCCCGCGGGTTTAGCCGCGTAAGTCCCGATCTCGTGAGAATGTTGAAAAACTGTCTTTTGTCGGATGGTTCCATCATATAAAGAACACACTCTCCAAAATTTCAGCTCTCTACTAAGTTAGGTTAGGCTGTGCGTTGATTAGTCAGTCAGTGAGGACAAAGCCTTTTTCTATAGACAGATATATCTAATTAGACAGCTAAGATATAATCAAGTTCCTTTGTGAAAACATCAAAGAGATTAGATTGTATAGCATTCATATCATATAATACAAAGAGTGCCAGCCACTTTAATCAAGGCTAGGCAATTCAGTGTGTAACGGAAAGACTTTCCTAGTGCTTATATATAGCATAGCTTATTCATAACCTTAGCTTATTCGACCTAGATCATATAAAAGAATTAGCCAGTGAGGCCAACCAATGATTTTCATCATCACATTTTTTCCCCGTGAGAGTAACAGAAGCCCGTCACAGCAGGAAAATGTGTTTGTGTAGGTAGGAAGTAGTATTAGGGACTAAGGTTAAAAGACGCCCCAGGGTAGAATAGGGTTACACCATCTTTTCCCGTGGGTGTCGTAAATTGCGACTAAGGGATCAGGGGGAGACTAGAGAACTTAAGTTCTCCCCTCGTTATAGCGGAAAAAACTTCTTGCTCTCAAGGAGGGTTTGTGTCAGGCAGGTGGCCGGCCGTACAAAAGTTGCCGAATCTATTTGCAAAAGGTGTTAATACCGACTTTCCTACTGCGCTGACCCCTAATAATAAAAACAATTTGGGTTTACGGCCCCAGAGCTCCCGAGGAACATCGCTCGAATGAGAAGAAGAGAAGTTAAATAAAACACATAAAAGATAGGCAGCTGCTACCTGAAAGTAAATGCCTGGCTTGAATTTAATCAAATGCCTGATTTAAAAGCTGATTAGACAGTATCTACGTAATAATGATGCGGGTGGTTCAACGATCTAGAGAGGTATGGTCTCTAGAATGTAAGTTACAGAAGTCTTCAAAAGTTCATAATATCCAGAGTAGGTAGATGTAGAGTTTTTAAATTGTCAGTTTATCAGAAACCACCGCGCCTTCCACGGTCAGTATCCCTGGGTGACCGTTTTAGTGTGAAATTTTGCACAGTAGGAGATAACGTGTGGAGGTAACGCTGCTTATCAATAGCTATGTATATGCCGGGGTCTGGTCGCAACTACAGCCGGTGTAACCCGTGCCGGAACGTCGACATAATCGTCTACGTTTATACATGTTTTTTAACATTTTTTTTGGTAGATACGTTCCTATATATACCTACTGTTTGTGTCCCGGACAAAGTTATTTTCTCTTCTATTTCCGAACAGCAAATTGCCTCATTTTACCAATAAATACACAAAATAAATAATATTCCAAAGCCAAAAATTCAAATAACTTCTTTCCCTGATCAAAAGCAAAAGATTTTATTCACCAATTTGTATTCATCTCGAAGATTGATTAGGGAAAATCAGCATAAAATTTCATAAATATATAGGTAGTAGGTAGCTACCTAAGCCTCGGTAGATTTATATTAATGAAAAAATGTTCCGCAATGGATAAGTAATTACTAATTATTTATACCTACTAGCTGCGCCTGTGGATTCACCCGCGTAAGTCCCGATCCCGGTTTAGGCGTGAAAGCGTAACAGACTGACAAACAGAGTTACTTTCGCATTTATAATATAAAGTAAGAAAGTGTAAATATTAGTGAGATACTACTACATACTTACGCTATTTGTGGCATCGTATGGCGTAAGCCCTATTTTCATCCGGTGGACGGATACCTAAGGGCTACGATGATAATAATGATGGGTATCATCTTCTTCTTTTATATAAAATTTCCATGTCACAATGTTAGTTACCGTATTCCTCCGAAACGGACGAACCGATCTCCACCAAACTCCACATGCGCATTCAGTAAGTCTGACAATCGGCTACTATCTATAATTTATAAGGCAAAACAACGTTTGCCGGGTCAGCTAGTTATTTTATATTAATTACTAGTTGTGCCTCCGGTTTCACACCTCTACTTATGTCCTGATGGCCTTTACCTACAGTAAGCGAGAGATATCCGTTATCTTTTCCATGATATCCATCAAAATAGTTTTGTAGTTTGGGTGAGATTTAGCAAAATAAATCAAGCACATGTGTCTAATGAATACTAATGATTGTGCTCGCCTGCCCTTGCTCTCAGTAGTACTACTGTAGGCAATTAAGGCACCCTTCTGTCCCGGAACATCGTCTGCTCAGATCGGTGTTATTTATTCTGTGACATTGAACCGAAGGTTTCACTTTCAATCAGTAGGTACAATCTGCATGCCTAAATCCGTAAGTACTTGGCCGAGGACTTGGCGCGTAAAATTACTTTTGTTAGAAAATCTCACAGGATTTGAGTTTGGCCATTTTACTTAGAATTTTCTGAATATTTATGGGACTTGCTTGTCCTTAGGCAATTTCAGACGGTGACAGAAGAAAGTTTGTTTTGATTTCGGCAGATACCGAGTTCTTACTATGGAAATTTACTGGAATTTAATGGATACCTATACCTCTATATTTTATGGAATGATCACTCACAAAATTATTTCTTAACAAGAGTATTTTGGTAGAGCCAGGCAGATTCAATGGATGGACGCAATTATTTTTTATTTTAGAAGTTGTGTTCAGTAGATTTACCCGCATAGTTCCCATTCATGTGGGAATATCTGGACAAAAAGTATTATACAGGGTGAACTATTTAAACCGACCTTCAGGGAGACATCCTAATTGTATGAGATTAGCAAAAAAATCTGAAAGTAGTTAAAAAATTCATTACCCTAGGAATTGAATTGAATTGAAAATTTGCAAAAAAAAAATATCCCATATGTACCGATTGATAGTGTTGCTGATAAAGATCAAATCCTGAAAATAAATTCACAATTCACCCTATTGCAATAAAGGAGGAGAGGAGAAGGATTTCATCAATAAAATAAAATAATTCGTATACCAAGATATTAGTAACAAGCACCGAGGTAAATACTAGAACTGTTATATAAACTGTGATAATAGCACACTTTTTAAACTTACACGATTTTCGTCAATCATTTTTATTAGACACGGGTCTAGATGATGTAAATGATTATCTATAACGCGATCTAAACCCGTGTCTTAATAGCTTCGGCTAAAACGGTACCTAAGTAAGTAAGTATAGTTTGCCTTATTATCCAATGCCCCTTCATTGAATCTAGGCATCTGTTTACTTAGCATTGAAGCATTTTAAGCAAGTCTTACTAAGGAACACCTATAAGTGCGTCCTTTAGCAAACAGCGAAAGTTATTCTTATATTACTACTATATTCTTAACCTACGCATGTCAAAATAATATCCATGAACAGTTCAACACACCAAGTGGGCAGCAGTGACGCGTCCCCCCTCGATAAACAAGTCCTATTTCTTGAATGAATCGGTGACGTAATCTCATCTTGAAACCATGGTTAATTCATGGGGGACAAACCAAGACATTAAAATGTTTAGTGTAAGATATGACGCGATTTGTTTAGTTGTCTTTCCTTGTCTGCACTGCTAGGGAATGGAAGCGGTTCCAATTCTATACTCAATACTCAAATATTTAAATCAATCTTCTTCTTCTTTTCGTTTTAGTGCTCTGGCTCACCAAGTGTTAGAGTTTTCAGGTAACCGTATGGCCTCTAACTTGAGCTAACGGCTGCTTTTAGAGATAATAACCCGGAACAGTGGTTACCGTGCCTTCCAAAGCACGGATGAGCTCTAGAAAATGGTTTTTTGCCGCACAAATTATCAGACCAAGTACCTAAAGACCGCGCCAAGCGTTGCTTAACCTGCACGACCATACAAGATCTAGTAGGTACAACTAGGCCAATCTGCTCAAAAATATAAGATGAGCTTATCGATTTAAAGCAATAATAAAACGGGGCAAGTGCGACACTCGCGCATAAAGGGTTCCGTACCACTATCACAATTGGATACGGAACCCTAAAATGGTTTACAACAACCAATTTTTAAATTTTATAGGAAAATATGAAATATTTATCTTCGATTCTTACTCCCATCAAACGACCGAATAACTCAAAAAAAAAAAAACCTTGGCACAAAGAAAATCTGAAACATAAAAGAAACTCTTTGGTAAGTGAAGGCAGACTGGTATATTTGACAGATAGGGCAGCCATTTTGAATTCCATGACCAACTCGATTTGTCCTCCTGCCTGTCCCTCTTCCTGTCCTGACTCCTTGTTATGTTTGAAACACGTTTGTTGTATGGGAGCCCCTTTTAAATAATTGTTTTATTTTGTTTTTAGTATTTGTTGTTGTAGCGGCAACCGAAATACATCTTCTGTGAAAATTTCAACCTTCTAGCTATTACGGTTCATGAGATACAGCCTGGTGACAGACGGACAGACGGACAGACGGACGGACGGACGGACGGACAGACAGACAGCGAAGTCTCAGTAATAGGGTCCCGTTTTTACCTTTAGGTACGGAACCCTAAAAACGATTAAACAAATCCTACTAATATTATAAACGCGAAAGTGTGTATGTATGTATGTGACTTTGTTACTCTTTCACGCAAAAACTACTGAACAGATTGCAATGAGACTTGGAATGTAGGTAGCTGGAGACCTAGAATAACACGTAGGCTACTTTTTATTCCGATATTTCTGCGGGATCGGGACTTACGCGAGTGAAACCGCGGGCGCAGCTTGTAAATAATAATTTTGAAACGTCTTAGAACGCGTCTTTCGATGAGAAGAAAATACAAGAAACTCATGGGAGTTTAGTGTTCTCTCTAATCTATGGTTCTTAGTTATCTTTGCGAAGTGACGACCATCCCCTATTTATGGTGCAAAGGTTAATCAAGTGATAAATTCGAAGAGTTTGGTTCTCCTACATGTGTTTATGTCATGCTGATCGCGGTTATGTAGGTATGACATGCATAATCAATCGGAAACTGGGCCGTTACGTAAATCACATTTTTTCAGGTCGCTAAAAATAACAGAATGCTTTTTTGGGTTGTTCCATACCTATGAGTGTGTAATTTTCATTTTGCAGCTTTGCAAGGCCTGTGGTAACTGTTTGGTACTTAAAACCCCTATTTTTTAGATGTTTTTAAGGTTTGGCTTGTAAGTTCTAAAAAATGCAAACCACGCAATAGTCGTCAACTTTACTTTTAAAATAGACAATGTTATATGTATAGACAATGTAAAATAGACAATTTGGGTGCAATTTTACTTCTAAAAGACTTAACATAAACGACGATACAGTATTTACTTAATATCGGCATTTTTTCCGCATAAATTTCCAAATCTTAATTGTATTAAGACTAAAAGTATGCGACATAAGTACATAACACATTATTTAATCTATACTAATATTCAAAAGAGGTAACGTTGGTAACAATTACGTTTGTATTTTCCGGGTAATCTCTGAAACTACTGAACCGATTTTAAAAATGATTTCATCAATAGAAAGCTTAATTATCGATAAGTAACATAGGTGACTTTCGGTCCCGATATTCCCAAGGGGAATATAATGAAAGTGAGTTATGTAGAAAGATAATTTAGCTTCAATTTAAGCCCGAACAGAACTATCAATACGTGTTACAGCTGAGGTAACGTTAGCCTAAGGAACGTATTTGAGTACGGGTGGAAAGCTTTTAGCAAAATAAAGGAACATCGGGTAACTACACTTACCAAACCACGTTTTAGTTCCACTTAATCCCTGAAAAAGCTTGTTTGTTGAAATAATCGTAACCGTAGAAGTTTCTCGACGCTCCTAATATAGGGTCGGAATTTTTAAAGGCTATTTAAGGTATAAAACGTGATGAGAAAATGAATTGGCTAGCGACTTCTATAGGTAACAGGTCGTTTTGTGTTTTTATGTAAGTTTACGACAGAAGAAAACGTTAAGAGGATAGTCTCCATTCTCTTTCTCCATACAAACGTAGTTTAAATTTGCCTCCCTGGATAAAGACATTAGAGCAAATATGTTTATGCCATAAAACTTATATCTGTCATTCATGACTATGCATCTACCTTTTTATTTTTTTCATTTCATTATTTTTTTATTTTTTATTATTATATGAATTAGAATATAAATAAAAATAAAAAGGTGCAGATGCATTGTCATGACAGATATAGGTTTTATGGCATAAACATATTTGCTGTAATGTCTTTATCCAGGGAGGAAAATTTGAACTACATTTGTATGGAGAAAGAGAATGAAGACTATCCTCTTAAAAGGGGCAAATAAGTACCTACCTATTTTGAATTTTTAATTAAAAAAGAAATTTTTAGTGGTAAAAAAGGTGGTAGTGTTTTTGGTGGTACACCGGATCTTACATTTAGCAATACGCCCGGATCGGTTTGTAGTCACAAAATCGGAAGTCAACTTCTGCAAGATTCGGTTTTTTTGCCGTGTCTTTAAACTGAATGCATATGTGAGTGAACTCATTCATTGAAATACTGTTGCCACTAAGCCGAATCCTGCAAAAAACCGATTCGATAGAGAAGCACTTGATGCCGTGTGAATGTACCGTAAAGGTTTTAGGTCCTGCCTGACGGGTGAATTTTTTAAAATTTTCAAAAATACTATTATTTTTCTTTTAAAAAGGTATAAGTTTGGTAACATAACCCATTACTAGTACGCGCTACCTCTACGTTTTTCTATTTAGAGTTTCACACAGACCAAAATAAAAAGCTACAAATGCTTTTCCTTATCTGGTAGGTAATTGTAGTAATTTACTTGGGGCAACTAATTAACTATTCCGAACTACGCAGAGTAAAGTCTCCTGTTATTATCTAGCCACCACCCGTATCCAGAGGTACAGGGTTATTGGCAATATGTTAGCATCCAGTTACTGGATTGTCTAGGCGAAAAACTTTTGTTCTAGGAGTTTTAGAAAATGTTTACTAGAAAATCGGTTGGTTTTAGAGTTATACTTATTTATTGGAATTACTTACATACTTTTACTGTGTGTTTCCGCAACTAGTCCTATAACTGGGCCTTTTTGCGTGACTTTGAGCCGTAGGGTTCCTTACGATGTTTTTCTACACCGTAAGAGCGATGTTTTAATAGCGAACTTATTTTTTTCTTAAAGAAAAGTAATTGGTCGGCCAGGATTCGAAACGCCGACCTTCGGAATGAAAGTCGCGGTATCTACCACTAGACTAACACCGCTCTTAATAATTAATCATAATTGAAATTATTATGTTGTTACTACTTTTACACAGTTTACCATCATCATTTCACCTCCATCATTAAAAAAAAAACAGGTATTGCCTTACCGTATTCTACGTTTATTAAAATGTTTAAAGTGAATCACAACTTTATCACGATCATAATAATTAGGTAACAAATTATCGAAAAATTCGAATCTCAAGTCGTAGAACAAAAGTTGTTCGTCTAGACGTGTAAAACAACCCCTTACATTAATGCCATAATTACCAATAACCCTGTGTAGACATCTACTTTTTTCTCCTTGGCCACTTTATCGTAGCTAAAGGGTTAAGTTTCATTGATTTCATGTAGCTTTGGAGTGGTTCGACGATATACTTAACTTTTTTTTACCAAGTAGTTGTGTACGGGACCTTCAGTAAAAGAGTCCGATTTACACTTGACCGATTTAATTTGTGCTCGAAACGGAACTTAAGATTTCGCATCGTTGGACGTTCTCTTTGTTAGTTATTTCTATTAATACAAGGAATCCAATTAAATACAAGGAAAATTCTGCTACCTACTAATAATATAAACGTGAACGTGTATGTGTGTGTTTGTTGCCCAAAAATCTCTGGACCAACCATCTACTGTATCTACCTCTATTAAGGTATAGCTGGAAACCTTGAATAAAACTAAGGCCAGCCGCACTTTGGCCACACACGTTTTCGTCCGAATTTTAAGCGGATAGTCTCCATTCTCTTTCTCCATACAAACGTAGTTTAAATTTTCCTCCCTGGATAAAGACATTAGAGCAAATATGTGTATGCCATAAAACTTATATCTGTCATGACTATGCATCTAACTTTTTTTTTTTTTAATTTTGTTTTTTTTTTTTTTTTTTTATTATTAATTTAATTAGAAAAAAAAACAGACAGACGGACAGACGGACAGACGGACAGACGGACAGACGGACAGACGGACAGACGGACAGACGGACAGACGGACAGACGGACAGACGGACAGACGGACAGACGGACAGACGGACAGACGGACAGACGGACAGACGGACAGACGGACAGACGGACAGACGGACAGACGGACAGACGGACAGACGGACAGACGGACAGACGGACAGACGGACAGACGGACAGACGGACAGACGGACAGACGGACAGACGGACAGACGGACAGACGGACAGACGGACAGACGGACAGACGGACAGACGGACAGACGGACAGACGGACAGACGGACAGACGGACAGACGGACAGACGGACAGACGGACAGACGGACGGACGGACAGACAGCGAAGTCTCAGTAATAGGGTCCCGTTTTTACCCTTTAGGTACGGAACCCTAAAAAGAAATCATCAATACCTACACTAATATTATAAAGAGGCTACTTTTGATCCCGATATTCGCACGGGATCGGGACTTAGGCGGTAGAAACTACAGGATATTTAATCCAACCCTGATTCCAATATGGATCCGTTTTCAGCCGATAATATAATTTCAGCTCTCTAGGATTAGCTGTTATATTTGTTTATTGAACTGTAAACTGGCTAGATAAATGATGGACAGAAGCCCATAAATAGATTTATAGGTCAGTTGTTTGCTGACCTGTAGTAGTAGATTACGTATAATAGATTAAAGTGTGCCATCATATGAATAACTAGCTGCGACCCGCGGTTTTACCCGCGTAAGTCTCGATTCCGTAAGAATATTGGGCTCAAAAGTAGTCTATGTTACTCAGGGTGAATCATCATCATCATCATCTGAGCGATGTTCCCGGTTGCATCCCTCTCGAGAGCCCGGGGTCCGCTTTCCTACTTTTACGTCCCCACTTCGCACGATCTTCGGCATCCCGTGTAGTGAGGCCATTTGCACGCATATCCGATTTTACGACGTCAAGCCAGAACTTCTTGGGTCTTCCCAATTTGCCGCGGCCGGGCGGAGGCGCCATAGCAAGACATTTGTTTCACACGTAACTAGCCGGTTTTCGTAGAACGTGGCCGTACCACCGTAAGCGGCTTCGCCACGAGTGAGTACCTACCTACTATTATCAGCTAAGTCGAAACATGAAGAAATGGTTTCTCAATTGCGACTTAGTTGGTATATAATTAGACTTAGCGGGTAGGCTAGTACTGGTAGCACAGATTACATAAATAGTACTTACCTACCTAGTATGAATAATACGAATACGACTTTTTGAAAACATTTTGTCAAAGACAATAAACTAATCCTGTTTGCTAGGTTTCCCAGTTAAAACGTCCATGAAATCCTTTGAAACCTCAAAACGTGATATCCGACAGTTTCTGGATACAATTCGCGGTCAGCCGGCACGTAGGCTGACCACATTTCTACACTAACCAATGCTTACCTTTGTTCCTAGGCTTGTTGTCAACCTAGATCGGGTTCATATTGATGTGTAGACAAGCTTAAGAGGATAGTCTCCATTCTCTTTCTCCATACAAACGTAGTTAAATTTTCCTCCCTGGATAAAGACATTAGAGCAAATATGTTTATGCCATAAAACTTATATCTGTCATGACTATGCATCTACGATAATACGCGATTAAGACCCAGAAAAATGTAACTATGCTTTACAGGTCTCTTCTTCAGGAAAGAATCCTGAAGAAAAGACCTAGATCTATTTACCTAAGTAGGTATTTACTTTGTTATAAGCAGTAAAAAAGTATACCTACCATTATCCCTGTCCTAACTTATTTATTCTTTCATCGATGAATAATTTCGTAAGTAAGCCTACACCATAAGTACGTAACTTGAAAGCCCTCCATTCAAAATTGACGAAACAAATTCGAACTTAAGAAAATTTCAGAAAATATTTTCAATAGTATCTTGAGAGTTATTTTTTAATGACTTCGGCCTCATCAAATTAAATTTTTATGCCTCCCTTAATACCGGGTTAAGACTCTCTTCATTTTGAAACTTTAACTTTTGACTTCATTATAATATTGTGTTACGAAATTCTCTTTTGGTTTCAATGAGGTTTAAAACTGCCATTTGCTCACTTCAGATGGCGCTACTGTAGCACGTCTGCCTTTATTTGACACCTTCATAGTTTTTTCGTAAACAAACATGGTTATTTTGAGATAATTTTACAAAATGACGCTTTGTTTAGCTGTGGATTGCAAAAACATAGCAAATCATTTATTCCCCAAAGATGCCAAAAGAAAAAAACAGTGGATAAAAGCTATGAGGAGAAAAATCGACCTAGTAACTATTTAAGGTTATGTGCTCCCCATTTTAAACCTAATGATTTTTTTGAGAGAAATTCCTACACAGGTAAGACGTTTCCTTTCTTAAAACTACTAGTGTAGGTACCTACCTATTGATCGAAGGTTATAATAGTTTACTATTGTAACGATAGCCTGTATGAG
Organism: Idaea biselata; assembly: GCA_958496205.1. Classification (NCBI taxonomy): domain Eukaryota; kingdom Metazoa; phylum Arthropoda; class Insecta; order Lepidoptera; family Geometridae; genus Idaea; species Idaea biselata. The sequence continues at coordinate 4,456,286 of OY292402.1, forward strand.
AATGTATATTCTCTTAGGAATAGACCATTCCTTAGTTTTTACAGTATTTTCCATCTATCATCAATGATCATCGATCAGTGATCATGACAGACGTTTCTCTCATGCCAAGCTTTGTGTAAATTAGGGTCCTTATCTTACCTTATCCACATTTTCTCATTCATTCAGGTGATGAAAATAAATAAAAAGTATTGAGGAAAACAGCAGTTCCTTCTATATTTTCTTTTACCAAAGTAATTACCGAAATAAAGCCAGAAGACCAATAACGGTTAAACAGATGTCTAGAAAGAAGCAGAAGGAGACAGTGCTTAGATACACCAGCACCTGGACCTAGCAGAATACAAACCGAAAATAATAAATGCTGCAACTTTAGAGAAAATATTATGAAATGAAGGAAATTTTACTTATAAATTAAAGACATTTTTCGGTTATAATCACATGGTGTTTATTTTATTACTTAAGGCATTGTTTCAACGCTCAACGTTTTGAGACCTTTACATGTCTCTTCTTCAGGATTGACTGAGATGTATTTGTGATTTGTCATTCTAATGTGTTAAAAAGTTACTGTGAAACTACTGTCTTATCAAAATCTAAAATTAAAAAAGGTATCAAAACGTTCCTGTGTACACAGACTCTAGATAGCAAAGTTAGACTAATATTTATTATTAACTATGCTTAGATCGTGTCCGTCAGCTAGGCCGGACCGGGCAACAGATTTACACCAAACTTTACACAAACAGATGTGCTTACAATGTGCCTACAAACCACTTCCAGCGGCACATTCACAATAACTGACTTCTATAGTGCCATTTCAATCTATTTTCAATAAAACTATGTAAAGTAGTTTCTTCATTTGTGCTTTGCATTGCACATGAAAGTAGGCATAGTTTCCTTCAAAGGCAACACGAAGAGTAACCAAACTTCTGCTTTCATATAACAGACGACCTTTGGGTGGTAGGTACTTGAAACCTCTCCGCAAACTCTTGGATGTGGTGTTTGGACAGCCGAGCGGTGGTAAATTGGTGCTAGCGTTAACATCTCCAAAGTGACTTATATCAGGAAACTCAGGAATTTCGTCATCGAGTTCCTCTTCGACTCCAATAATACTGTTTCTGTCGTACGCCTCTAGCCTAAAACAAAAACATAGAAAACCCATGAAAAAAATACCCTTGTCAACCATTTGTAAACAAAGACTTATTTTTAATAAAATCATAAAAATTACAAGTCGTACGACCCCGAAAATAAGCACGTATACTTATCTCAACATGTAGGTACTTTTTACAAAAGGGTTTTTACATATTTTCAACATATAAATCAGTACAAAGCCTTTTTGTAAAACATAACAAACAAACACTAAAATGCACTTTTTTACTAACCTTTCAGTCAAAGCAGCTTTTTTTCCGCTAGTAGACGCATTCCTTTTTCTCAGCTCCCCTTTTAATTGGATTATACTCCACGTTGAATACATTTTAATTCATAAAATTGCTAAAGACACATGCAATCACAGTTGAAGTTTGGCGGCATCTGGCCGTGCCACACTAGCGCCACCTGCCTCGACCTTTTAGTTTCTAACCCCATTCAATATAATTTGCCTAAACTTATTTTTGACAGGTTCGCGGAGTGAGGGAGTTTTAGGAAAAAGTTTAAATGATCAAATTGAGAAAGATCAAATATATTTATAGAAACGTAGCTGTGCCCCGTAATTTTATCTGAGGTTAAGCCGAGGTAAAAAAAAAATATCCAGGTTTTTGACCACCAAACATTTGGCACAAATGTGCCAAATGATGTGTTGATAAAAAGTGCTGCCACACTGCTGTTTAAAAATGTTTACAAACATTTTCTAACACTAATACATTGACTAACAAATGTAAGGAATTGTTAGATTCAATTAGGAATTGTTAAATGTTTTAAGTGCTCCTACACTGATGGAAAATGTTTACAAACATTTATAACATTTGAAAAATCGGCTCGGCCGCAGTTTGGATTTACGTTCCGAGGCGTCTACACGAAAATGGAATGATAACAAATGTTTTATTTTATTACAATTTGTTAACTAGTTTAGAAATGTTTACTAACGTTTGTAAACATTATTAAACAGCAGTGTGGCAGCACCTTCACACACACTGGCTAACAACATCTAAGCTTTTGCATTATAATATAAGTGTGATGGGAATCGGGACTTACGCGGGTAAAACTGCGGGGCGCTTCTAGTAGGTATTATACATGTGAAATTTTGTGAGCAAGTTCATTGAGGTAAGTTGTTCCTTCAAGCAAAAAATACTGAACCGATTGCGATGAAATAGCTTGTGAACTGGATTAACACTTATGCTACTTTTTATCCCAATATTCCCGGAGGATCGGGACTTCCACGGGGGCAACCACGGAGCGCAGCTAGTGTTCCATAAAAGTTGTTACTGGGTACGAAGATAGCATATATAATGGAATATTCCAGTATACACATTACCTGTTACATAATATTTATTTTATTTCGTTTTCCCTCGATAAGAAAATATTTGTCATCGAAATGATGATAAATTGGATTCATATCTACTGGAAACAAATCCGCCGAAAAATAAGCTGTATTTTTCTGTAAAGTTGAGGATGGATCGGTGTAATATTAACAGGTAGAACGCTTGGGATTTTGTGAAAATAGATTTGTTTTTTTTTTCATTCAAACAAACAAAGGCTTGTTTATTTTTCCTGTCCTTTTTAAAGGTCGGAACAACACATCTTCTGTGTCGAGTCTTTATGTTTTTTAACGAGACAAACAGAAATTAAAAAAAAAAAACAAGACTGAATTATATTGGACAAATGGGACTAACCCATAGTGGTCACATAAATATAGTTACATAAATATATGTAAAAGTACCTATGTAGTACCTACTTATATTTATGTAACTCCTTTATCACTTTTTATTCAAATATTCCAACGTAATCGGAACTCATATAAGGAATGAAACCGTGGGACAAAACCAGTGAAAAACAGACAGACAGACGGACCACCAAGTGATCTTATAAGGGTTCCTTTTTTAACCTTTTTTAAGGTACCAAGTAAATAACAAACAAATGATACGAATTTATAGAAATGAAGTTAGAATTTACATAAAAGTAGGTACGTACACCCACATCGAAGGATGGATTACATACCCAGATAAAGCTAACATATCACTTGCATTAGTTGGGTAGGTAAAATACCGTTTTACGCACCTCTGACGCAATATTTAATCCAATTGTGACGTGAGAAATGTATTTGATAGCGTAGGTAATACTTTTACATTATGGATATTTTAGTACCTATATCTACGCTCACCGAACGCACGAAATCATATCTTATTTCAGAGGAAAGGATACCTTTTCTTTCTCCATATACCTAAACGTAGTCGATTTGGATGAAAAATAATATTTTATGTATACGCCTTAAATACCTACATCTGCCATTACCGTGCCCTATCTTTTGTTTATTTTTCATATCCCATATTCATATTATGGGAAATATACCATAATAATAATAAACCATAATAAGAATAAAAACATAAGGGTCATGGCAGATACAGGTTTTTTATGGCATACCTAATGTTTTTTATGGCATACCTAATGTTTTTTATGGCATACCTAATAGTAGTTCATGCACCGAGGCACTCAAGTCATGTTTTTTTTTAGAGAGTCATATTCAATCCAGAGCGTAACGAAGGACTCTATGGAGTTAACTCCCGAGCGTAGCGAAGGTGTTGACAAGGCCTTGTCCTGTTGAATGACTGTCTGACTTATCAACGCACTGCCTTAGAAACCCAGTTAGTGCATTGTTTTTTTTTCTATAATGTGTTTTTTGTGTAAGTACTTACTGGAGTGGAACGTTTATATCGGTGTAGACGTTAAACCACCCCAGTCTCTACGAAGAACGTTCGCTGCATAATTTATTGCTAAAACGGCTACAACTTTGCCCATTTATTTCGTCCGCCGCAATGTTCGCACTCTCACGTAGGTACTTTGTTGTGTTTAATCTTGTTCGAATAAGTGGTTAAAGATCAATGTGGTTACGTTCCATTTACAGAATTTGGTAGAAATAACGTTATATTTTTGTTTTAAATAATGCGAAATTTAAAATAATGTGTTTTTGCATAACAAATAATAGGTCCCACGACCTCTTATCGGGTATGAATTTACCCTCACTGTTTGTAGCCATAAAAAAAGCAAAGAAGGCACATGTTAAACTACTGCCAAGCTAATAACACTAAAAACTAAAATAAAGGGTACTCAAATTTTTAAAAGCATTTTTGTTTTAAAAAAAGCAGTATTTTCTTAGTGTGGTAAACACTAAGAAATAATGTTTACAGGCTAATAACAGTAATAAGTTGACATATACATTAAAAAAAATATTGCCATTAATTTACAATTTTTACGCACTGTATTTACGGACCCAGGCCGGCCTAGGATCTAACCTATATCTCGGGTGTCCTACTGATGTCTTTACAGTAAACATTTTATTTATGAGCAATCACGGAGGGAAGAGCAAATAAATGACGGTCTCTGTACCCGGCATTTATTAACATGGCATACATTTATCTTACCGGGCAGGACAAAGTCTGTCGGGTCAGCTAGTTATACATAGAGAGAGATAAGTATACATACCTACATATTATACAGATTCATACATACATATTATACATAAAGACACCCAGACTTATAACAAATATTTATTATTAAGCATAAAAACTTGCACCCGGCGGGATTGGAACCCGCAACTTTCTGCATTGCAGTAAAACCATAATAAAATTATAAATATTAGGCACAGCGAGTGAAATGTGAAATATTTATTGACTCTCTGACAGTTATAATAAAGCATAAAATAAATAAATTTAACATCGAGTGAGAAACGTGATCTAAATACCTACACATTCGTGAAAATTTTGACCTACATAAGAATGGCCGCCGTTTCCAGCCAACAAGACAACCGGCTGAGGCCTGTCACTTTATAACCCTGAACTTGACATGAATAGAATATATGGCACGAGGCACAATGGATGGGAAACTTGTTGTATTTATTTATTAAAATAAAACTTCGTTAACTGCCGGGAGACCGGCGTTGTGGTTTCTTTTAGAGCCACAGTATATGCAGAGGCAGATCCTTGTTGGCAGCAGGGATATGGTTCTATGATTTTTATTTTTGGTGTCAATTATTTTTTTTTGTTGTTGTTCTTTTTTATAATGTTTTTTTTCTCTTTTGTGTTGCCTGTTTTGTTGCCAATACATGTTCTCTATTGTATTCTAAGAAAGGAAATAGGAATTAACACAGTCAATTTGTTCTCCATCAAGTTCACTTCCCCTCCCTTTGCCCCATAGGTATACTTATCCCTCTTTTTTGGAATACCTCTCGCTCTACGACCATAAATAAATACACTTCCAACTGTTGTATTCTCCTACTGAGTATCCTCTATTCTCATGATATGAAAGAACCCCGTCAATCTACCTATTGCTTTTCAACTTTTTTAAGTTATTACAACTGTACCTTTTTTTATTTTTTTATTTATTTAATAACAAAAGTAAACTTATAAAACAATATGCAGACCAAAAATCACTATGATTTGTCTGGCGTGCTAGGGCTAGTACAGACCTAACCAAACAACTCAACAACCTTTAAACTTTCCTGCTGCAAAAAAGCCAAACAACACTAAGAAACATTTGCAACATTGCCTCTTTGTATAGCGATAGCTATTCTTTGCCCCAATCCAAAGTATCCGGCAAAGTTATCTGAAGCAATAATTAAGATGCTCCATATCAAGACTGAAAGAGGCTTTACCTGTTTCATTATCTGATCAACTTAAGGAAGGGTTTAACCTTGAGTTACTTTTTAGGTGTTTTACGATGTAAGTACCTACCTAATACATTTATTAGAATATCGAATATGGTAGGAAAAGTTTGCTTTTTTTGGGCTACGTGTTTATCACTATGTATGTGTATGTACCTATAAACCTTTGTTTTCACACCCCAGGAAGTAATGTATAATTTAAATGAAAAACGCTTTCGAAAATTCTGCACCCTGAAACCATTACAAATCCGCTGTAAGCGTCTATCCGCTTGCGCCACAGGTGCTCATCGTATCAAGATGTAATTAAGGACTGAACTTGATTTTATTTGATAATCACTTGGTCAGGTAAGATTAGGTTACGTTAACACTTACCGATCTAACAGCCTGTTTCTTTATAGTAATAAAAACGCCAAAGTAACAGGTAAAGGGAATGCATTCTAAAGCAGAAGTTATTGATAACTTCTGCTAAAATTTGCTTATCAAGCAAATTTTTGGTAATTTAGACTTTTGCTCAGGTTGAAAAAACTGACAGTTGCTCGTTTACAGACAGACAGCTAATAGTAAGCCAGCAACTCTGCTCGCCTTAGCTTTCTACTCAATACATGGTACTCGCACGAAAGACATACTCGTATATACCATTCAAACTGCAGTGCAGCTACTTGGCAAGAGGACTATCGAAAAGAAGTCCTCTTAAGTCCGCTCAACGGGCGCGACCGCGAGGCGTAACTAGTAACTTATAAACAAAATAAAAAAGTAATAAATCAAGATCAACCCTGATCTCTGTCAAACTAGTTTTTCCTCGCTGCTTATCTGACATAAGTCTCAGGACATTTTTATTTCTTTCAGCAATTTCATTATTCTTTCGCGAAGTTTTCTCCAAATTGTCTTGTCTGTCTAGATATTTGCGCGGATCTACTTCGAACAGATAAAGTTTTGTAGAATTACTTTGATAAGGTATGGAAAAAAACCTAAGAAACAAATAAGTAGGTATAGTTTTCTTTATCTGCTAGCTCAAGGGGCTTAGTTCTATTGACAACTATGTATTTTTTTCGAAAGCAGTTTCGGAAATTGGTTGTCCTATGCCTACATTTACCGGAATCCGCAATGAAATGGAAATGTTTCGAAAAGGCCACTATCGATATTTCAAGTTTTTGATCAATAATGTTTTAGGATTTTTGGGTGTTGGCACCATTGATGGGATTACAAGGGTCTAATGGTCACAGGTCCACAGGTCTATGGTCATCAACGGTGCCAACACAACACCCAAAGAACATAAAAAAATTCGATAGTGTCCGTTTCATTGCAGACTCCCCCTATCTACAATTAAGCAGCTCCTAAAGTAAATAATTCGCATGCTACCTATTTAATTATGAATTTAAAAGCTGCTCAACTATTTAGGTAGAACTCAAAGAAGCGTTTTATTATTTAACCGTGAGTTAGTCAAAGCAAAGCAAAGCCACGCCAAGGTTGAATTAAATAGATGTAGATTTTCTTATGTATTCGCGAAGCTGGATTGAATTTAAACGAAGTTTATTTTTCTGGTTTATTTTTATTTTTTCGCATTGCTTTTACTATATTAAGCATTTAATCATAGTCCGAGGTCTTTTCAGACCTCTTGCTCACGGTCACGGGTAGTCGATGGAAACGGAAAAATGAGTTTAATTTTAAATTGATATTTTAGTTTTTTGAAAACATGCTTTCAAACTTTAGTAACCGGCGGGATTTATATTTTTTTCATTAAACGAGTAGGTAAATAGATATAGAATAAGCCTAACCTCCTACATTATTGCAGACACAGGTACGCTAACCTGGTTAAGGTGAGCAGGTGGGTGCACGGCTCGAGACACCCCATCCATTAACTAATAGCCATTGCATACCTACGGCATTAGCTGAAAATTACTTATAACTATTATAGTATGTAGGTAGGTACTGCATATTGGCTATTTGGCTAGCAGAGGCGTAGGTTCATTCCATTCGCCTCGCCTATGACGAATTAAGATTTTTGAATTTCATAGATTAAAGGTAGATTGTGGTTTGCGTAATAAAAACTGCCTTACACCTCCCTGAATACCTAGGGGAGAGGACGACCAAAGTTTACGTGGTGGTCCAATGTTATAAAAGACCTTAGAACTCTAAATATAGACTTAAAGACAACCTAGGGCATAGGGCATCCAGGCCCAAGATGCTAGGTAGACCCGACCTCAGATAATGGGAACAAGAAGGAAGAAGAAGAAGGAGGAAGATTGGGATTTCTTGTTAAATATTTCGACAAAATATATATATAAAAAAATGATATTCTACTTTAAATTATGTTTATGAGTAAAACAGAGAATTGTTTTTGTTGTACCATATAACTTGAGTAAACTTCGTTTTCTTGAAAAGTCTCGGTCTCGGTAACTTTCAAACTTTTTCCCCAGTTCTCGGGTCCAATATAAGGATTACAAATAGGCATATTTCGCTTTATGGCCAAATTACTACCAGCTACTATATTCCTCTCCTCGATTTGTTTTTATAGACCCAATGTACCTAATTGTATAAAAGATCATAATTTTATGGTAATATATGAAACAAGTTAAGGCCGCGGGTTCACGATGGATGCAGGCCACTTATGACCGAAGCATCTGGAAATCTATGAGGGAGGCTTATGTCCAGCAGTGGACTTCTTACAGCTGAAATGATGATGATGATATGAATCAAGTTGGGTTCAAAAAAACCGACCAAACGATTTCGTTTCCACATGCGCGGTATATATACCTACCTAGGTGGTTACTGGTTACTAAGCACGTCGAAAGGTAATATAGCCTAATAGGTAGGTATGTATGGATAGTAATCAAATTGTGAACTGAACATGTGCGTCCTAACTTAGCTATTAACTCTGGTTTGCTGACGGAATTATGTATAACTTGTTTTAAATTAGTTTCATGGTAATTTCAGTGGATGGATGATGTTGAGTTTTGGGATAAAGCTTGTTACTTAACAGTTGCATGGTATACGAAGAGACTAAGGATCAATTTATACTAGCGCTGAGTCGAACCGTCAATCTAAAACTTAACACTACAAATTCAACCTTATCTCCATAATGCAATGCTCATATTACTTCTTATAATTAAAAAGACGCGCGCTCATTCGCGCGACCAACGCTGTATGGTTCGCGCGCATCCTCGCGAATCCACGCTCCCACTAGCGATCGACTCTGCGTTAGTATAAATTGACCTTATGTGACTAAGGGGTATAAGGATGACTAGCGAATATGGAGGTACTTAGGTAAGTTTATAACCGATGTATTAAATGTAGGGCAAAACCACGTGAGGCGAAAGTGGAGCAAATCGTGTAAACTAACGTTCTAGTTCAGAAACAATTATACCTATGTATAATTAGTTAAATTACTTTAGTTTTAGTTCCAATAGTAACTATAGGTATTGTTTTGTAAGTTTGTTCGTAAGGTGAAAGGCTTCTCCATACAAACTTTACAAACGTAGTGGACTGTTTCCTCTATAGATAAAGACATTGGAGAAAATATGTTTATGCCATTAAACCTATATTAGCCATAACCACGCCCCTACGTATTGTTTTTATTTCATTTCATTTTCATTCTAAATATAAAATAAAAAAAAGCAAAACATGGTCATGGCAGATATAGGTTTAATGGCATTAACATAATTATTTGCTCTAATGTCTTTTCCAGGGAGGAAACAGTCGACTACGTTAGTATTGAGGAAGAGTAGCTACTAGGTACACTTTCCTTTTATTAAACTCATCTTAGCTTGCACGTGTAAGGCCGCAGGGCGCAGTAAGTTAAAAATACTTATTTAAATATTTCGTTTGTTTAAAAATTCCTAAGGCAAGGTATAAAAACAAAGCCTGGCATAATTCGTGTACAAAGCGAGATAACTTTTATTAATAAAAGCCGTTTTCATTTTCTTTTACTACTTAAGCTTACTTAAATCCCACGTCTCGAGATCTCCAGTTATTTACTTCAATCAACACTTTCTTATTATACTTTGTAAAGGTCTTTGCCGACATAACCATTTGACTGCCATATAATCATACCTAACTACGTAGGGGGAATCCGCAATGAAACGGACGTGTTTTGAAACTGACACTACCGATATCTCAAGTTTTTGATTGAAAATATTTTGTGTTTTTTGGGTATTATGACCATAGATAAGGGTCACAGGCCTGCAAGTCTAATGGTAATCAATGGTGCCAACACTCAAAAAACATAAAATATTTTCGATAGTGTCCGTTTCAAAACACGTCTGTTTCATTGCGGATTCCCCCTATACATACCTACTGTGCCTCTATGCGGAGCACCCCATATGGCGCCACAGCAATCTTCTGCCGTCCAATCGGTCAACTGAAAATACTGCTATTTAGCAGTATTGGGCCGAATAGTCTTCAAATTCTGCTGACTAGTCGTCAACTGACAATTATGCAATTAAACCCAATATTTATTTGCATAATTGTCACACTACAGTTATGCAAATAAATATTTATTGATTAGCAAGCAACTCGATTAAAACCAAAATGAGTGTTAATTCAAATTAACATCGCGAATACCGAAGAAAAGCTTAATGGGTTTATTCCACTTTGATCACCTGGGCGAAGGAAGTGGAATAAATATTTTTTTTATTAGCATGGTGTAGTGATAAAAATCCACTACACGAAAAAATAAAGTCATCTTTGTTCACCTGAGTGATTTAACTCAAAGCGAATCATAGGACACTACTTATGTCGACTGATTTTACCTGGGTGATATGATTCCAAGGTGATTTGAGGACACTACAATTTCCACTTCCTTCACCCAGGTGATCAAAGTGGAATACACCCCTTAAGAACGTGGCGACTGTTACCATTTCCATACAAACTTAATACCAAAATAAATTATGAAAAATTTAGTTTTCTACCTTAATATTCGGATTAAGATTTTACTTTTAAAGGGAATGAAACATTAACATTGACATTTTTAAACAAAAACTGAAAGCTATGCTGATTGATAAAGCATACTATAGTGTTAAAGAATACCTAGACGACAAAGCGTTAAAAAATATAATTGTAATACTGATCATAATTAATTAATTAATATCTATGTATTCAAAAATGTTTGCACCTTCTTATAATATTGACATAATACCAATAATAATACCAAATAATATTGAATGTCGAAAAGGCCGAATACAGCTGTACTTAACTTTTTTTTTTTTTTATAACACCATTGTAATACCTATATTCTCAATAAATGATCTGATTCTGATTCTGAATGACGAAATGAAATAAAACGGAAAACATGTTTTATTTGAATGTGAATGAATATTTTGGAAAACCTTGCGGTGGGGGCCCTTTAAAAGTAAAATCTTAATCCGGATAATTCGATATTAAGGTAGAAAACTAAATTTTTCATAATTTATTTCGGTATAAAGTTTGTATGGAAATGGTAACAGTCGCCACGTTCTTAATGACACGGTACAGTGGGCGGAACGGAAACCTAACAAATCAACTTTGACCTTTACAAGAACACAAAAGCTTATTATGTGAGCTTTAATAAAAAAAATTACTCAGCGAAATTAAAAGTTTTGTTTTACAACAACAAGCTGTGAAAGCTCTAATAAGTATATTCTCAGTTAAGAAAGTAAATGTTTACGAGGATCGCTGTGCTCGCAAAATGAATTTTTAGTGTTCACATACATTTTAGACGTTTTTCATTTGCATAATATTAGGTATGACCCGGCAAACGTTGTTTTGCCTTATAAATTATAGCAGATTCCCGCGGTTTCACCCGCGTAAGTCCTAATCCCGTGGGAATATCGGGATCAAAAGTAGCCTATGTTACTCAGGGTGAATGTAGCTTTATAATGGTGAAAGAATTTTTGAAATCGGTCCAGTAGTTTCGGAGATTACTCCCAATATACATACATACATACATACATACATGTTACCAACGTTACCTCTTTATAAAATTATTATAGATTAGTATAGAAGATTACTTTTATATCAGTAGGTAGGTATGTAGACGGAGGTCGTTGCACACAACGCCATCTAGCTGCCGAACTAGGCAACTTGGCTTGTACTATGGGTACTAAACAACTGATATATTACTTAACCCACTGAGCTCCGGCAACGGATACCTCGCGTGTGTTTATAAGTTGAGCATTGTATTCGACGTAAAAGACGAATTCTTCAATATCACACAAGGTGACGTTACGCGCATCTTCGTGAGTAAAATGAATCTATACGATATGAGGTAATCTCTAGGTGCACTGCCTACCACTCAAGCTGTTACAGTTCTATTCCATCCAAAGGTTGCCTGGAAGAAATCGCTTTCAGCGATAAGGCCGCCCATTTGTGCAACTTATTTTTAAGCTTGTTTATTATTTACCTTTGTATATGTGTTTTTTTCTCTGTTTATGTTGTGCAAATAAAGATTTCTATCTATCTATCTATCTATACATACCTAAATTCAAAAGCGCCTAGGCACTTAGGAGTAAGTAGGTACTTAATACTTGCTTCATTAGGCTAAATTGGGTAGATATATACGTGAACTAAACCTTTTCCCTAATGTCCGTCCGTAAATAAAACAAAACGTAGGTATTTATTTTAATATACTTACATAGAAACCAGACATAAATAAGCAGGTGTTGGTACTAAATCCGTAACTGTACAAACGTTAAAAATAAAGTAACATTTTAATTAATTAAACTTTGGAACTTTCCATTTGGCCACTTACATTTGAGTTTTCAGTTAATATAAAATATCCACCTATATAGGTAAGTTTAACTAAACAAGTAGGTACCTATGTACACCAACTTAAACGAGATTGCCAATGTAAACAGACACGGCTGTAAAATCAAATGTAACCGAGGTTGTAAAGTGGTAGCTGGCAACACAGCCGCAAACTTGATAACTTTAATGAACTAGAACAGCGGCAGCGGTTCCTGTGCTCACACTCATGTAAACAATCTAAGTAAGTAGGTGGACTTACTTAGATTGTTTATATGAGTACATTCTTCCCCACAGGACAGGCTCAGCCTAGTGTGGTGGATCCGATAAATTGTTACTTGGACTGTACACTTTTTGGTAAATAAATTATTATTATTTATTTATTTAGTACACGTGGATCTACAAAGACTTATTATTGGTAGAGTATAGAACTGGCAACAAAAAAACAGTTTTTTGTACGATTCAACCATTTTTAACCGAGCGAGCGAAGAGTATGTAAGAGGATGAGACCTATCGACTTAACCAAAAGGTCTCATCGGTCTCGGCCAAATATATTTTGGACTCGGGACGGATGAGACCTTTAGGTCGATAGGTCTCATGCGTCCCGGTAATGTATGCGTCTCAGCTTCAAGTTTGGCAAAATTTTGTTTACTCTGTTTATATGTTGGTTCACCTCTACAGGTCGTATTTCTTTGTACTTTGAATTTATAGATTTTTTGTCGTGGGGGATTTTCGATTGGTGGGGTATTTCGCCCTAAGTCGGCTAAGCGCTTGCGAGGTCTAATGTTCGCTGTCTTAATATGTGTATAAGTAGGTAAATATTCTTTTTTGAACTTTTCTTTTCATCCAAACTTATTTGGTAATACGGGATATTGGGATAGTTTTATCTTCTTATTCTTCTAATATATAAAATTTCCATGTCACAATGTTAGTTACCGTACTCCTCCGAAACGGCGCGACCGATTTTTACCAAATTTTATATGCGTTTTCAGTAGGTCTGAGAATCGGCTACTATCTGTAATTTATAAGGCAAAACAACGTTTGCCGGGTCAGCTCGTTGATTTATAGACATGTGTGTTTGACTTTTGAGTTTATCCGTGTTTGACTTTATGCGTGTTTTTTATGTGGGATTTGACTTTACGCGTATTTGACTTTTATCGTAAGTTCCATTATGACATTCAAAGGATATTATACCATGTCTCCGATCAGTAACGGTGAGTGCTTGGTTTTCCTATAGGACAGATTCGTCGAACGAAATATAGCTACCTAATGTCTTATTAATTCACCTCACCACCTTTTCAACGCATTGATTTATGGCAATTTATAAGAGAGAAGGAAATGCGACACATAAAACCGACTAACATTAACATAATGAATCATTCAGACAGTGCCGATTTCCAGACCGGGCCAAAAAGCCAATGCAAAATTCTTGTAAAACTGTCAGGCCAGTGAGTCAGCAATAACGATCATACCACAACACTAGGTACTTTTTTACTGGCTTACTGGAACGACTTGGAAATTGTGAAATGTGAATGATCCATAAGATGTCGAAAGTAAAATATTCTAAATTACCTCATGTCAGCTGTTATTTCGGTCTTTACATTTGCATGTTCTGCAGAACTTACTAGAATATTTAAATTCTCTTTTGAAAAAAGAAAAAGAAATATGTCAGTATGTTTTGAAAGAGCACGTTTGGGAAATAACGAGTTTCTATGAAGTTTAGTTTCAACTGCTGGGTGGTGAATAAAGGGTGACATCTACGACAATGTAACGAAAATATAGTATCAAGACTTTTTATTACTTATGTAGATAGAGAGAAAGATGAAACATTTAAAATACGAATGGGTTTAAAAACCATCATTTGTTTTTTTCTAAGATCCGCTGGGACATGAAACCCAAGGTGCCTTGGGATCACCAGACGCTTCGACATGACGTGCCAACAACTCCTTAAGATTTATTTTTAACTAAATTAAATAGTATTCAAAGTAATCATAATCAATATAAATAAATAAAATAAATAAATAAATTCTGTAAACAACACACAGCGCCATCTAGCCCCGTGGTAAGCGACTAAGCTTGTGTTACGGTGACTAGACAACGGATATAATAGTTATAATTATTTTTCTTTTATAAATACATACATATTATACATAGAGGGACACCAGAAACAAATATTTATTTTGTAATCATAAATACTTGTACCCGACGGGAATCGAACTCGAAACCTTCTGCATTGTGGTGGTCGTCACCTACCTCACCTAATATACCTAAAGTGACTATGTGAATACGGCTAAAAGTGCCCATCATCATGGCTGCATTTCCCCGCTGAATGGCTGTACCTATGCTGCCAATGCTTATATTATAAGAGAATGGTTTGTTGCAGGTATTGGGTTCGGAAACCGAATGGCACTTCGCGCACCACGGACTGCCGCACGCACGTCCTCGCCGCTCCATCGCACACACACGACTACTAAAACAACACCCCCTTGTGAGTATTATTACAATTTGCCTTTTTAAACATTAATCGCAAATATGACATCAAAAGAACGACAGCGAAAAAATGACGGGCGATGAAGTGCCTGAAGTACGCTGAATTCTTAAGCTCGGGTCCCACGGCCGGTGTTTTATCAGGCCAGACCGCGCCAGACCAGACGGACAGGCCGTGGGAACCGTAGCGTCTGATGAACCCTGTCGTCGCGCGAGACGCAATCGACAGGCCTCGACAGGCGTAACGCGGCCTGGCCTGGCCTGTGATGTTACGGGCCGTGGGACCCAAGCTATATGTGAAAAGTAATTCGCCTATCACCATATCGATAAAACTCTCCAACAATTTAAATAACCATACGGTTTTTGTCACTACTTCATATTTCGATTTCTTAAAACTAAATACATTTTATGACAGAGCTTATATTTAATCCGCACCGCTTAGAATCTAAGCAGATTAGGTCCCCGGCCGTCCATTTGAATGTTAAGTAGGTAGGTGCTCTCATTTAAATAATCTTCGGTCCATTTTAGTCCCGAAAGGTTTTCAAAGACCTAAAACCTGTCTAATAAATTATTTGGGAGATGTTAAAGACGGTTACAAAGTTGAGCTGGGTCTTAATATCGTTCCGTTCCGCTTTTTTTAAGAGAAAATTCTACCTACCAAGTGTCGAAAGCGGTTAAAAAAAGAGGTTAATACCGAACTATCAAAAGAACAGGAACTGTGTTAACTTTACTCTTTCTCCATACAAACGTAGTCGACTGTTTTCTCCCTGAATAAAGACATTAAAGCAAATATGTTTATGCCATAAAACCTATATTATCTGCCATGACTACGTTTTGTTTTTTTTTCTAATTAGACTGTTTTTTTTTAGAAAAAATAGAAAAACAAGACGTATGGCCATGGCTTTTATAGGATTTTTGGCAAAAATATATTTTCGCTGATGTCTTTATCCAGGGAGGAAACAGTCGACTCGTTTGTAAAGTTTATAAGGAGAAAAGTGTAGGTAGACCTTCCCCCTAAGTCCCATAATTAAGAATTTAGTATAAAACCCAAATGAATTCGGAATATCGTCTTGTTACGTAAGTAGGTACCTAGTACCTACTTACCGTTTTTGAAGTCGGTTAATAAGTGTCAGAGCACTTAGGCCAACATGCTTTTTTAACGGGAGAAGCAGGACCTGAAATTCCTTTGAAATTACCACAGAATAGGCAATAGTCACACTAGAGAATTTGCACCGCCCCTCCACAGCGACTTATCAATATGCGTTGCGCCATAAAATAGAAAAAACTGAGCAATATAAACAACTCCCTCAGGTGCAATATTAATTTAACTTTGCAGAATAAAATGAATAATGGAAACTGAGCGCTACAATTTGCATTTCAAAGTCGAAAAAAGACTTGGATAGCAATTTAAATCGATCTTCAAAGAGATTAGATGAGTTGTTTGAAAAAATATTTTCTTTTCTAAACCTTCATTTGGAAAATTAAATCTTCCCGTGAGCAAGAGGTCTGGAAAGACGTCGAAACGACGGGCGTTAATAAAATGTTTTAATGTAATAAAAGCAACGAGATTTAAACCGAAAAAATGAGTAAAATTCCAAATTAAATCTTTTCATTCTTTGAACTGCAGCTGCAATTCACAACAGATAGTTTTAAGCAGGACCAAAAATTGCCATGTTTTAGTAAACAGAACTGTCAATAACAAAGAAAAAGTAAATAAAGAGCTGTCGCTAATTACATATACCTACTGTACTGAGACTGCACGCACAGCATCAACCCAGATATGTCGCAATACATCGATCGGACCATCGATCACGCGCATGCAGAGTCAGCACACGTGAATCTACCTTTAGCTAAAAATTAGTTTAGGCCGACACTCTTTGTTCATACTTCGAACGATTTGTCTCGTAATATTAATGTAATTTTTATTAATTAAATTAGTTATAAACTAATTTGGTTTTTTTTGAGTCCTCCGACTGCCGCAGACGTAATTGGCGCAGTCGTAAGGATACTCGCGGGTCGCGTCGCGTTCGATTATCCAGGAAACGCGTCCTGTGCGCGCTACGCTTCACCCGAGGGGCTTCCAGGTCACCTGTACGAGTATCCAGAACCTACGTGTGGCCGGCAGAGCGAAGGACGAGTGTCTAGCAATCGACACGCAGAGGAAAACCAGATGAAACTGTAAGTACACACAAACTTCCTTTTTGTGTTGCTTCCCTTAGTTCCTATAATATTTCCAAAATTTTTCATCCCAGACAAAAGGGGTCCCGCGGGACTACATCGCGTCAGTCCCAGCGCAATATAGAATTAGATAGTAATAGAGACTTTGATATTGACGTAGATTTAAATTTATTTTTTGACGAATCCCAGTTGATCATGTCTCACGACATAGATACTATTTTTAAGGCCTTACGCCCCGTTCCGGATTTCGATGGAAACCCGAACGTATTAATAAGATTTATTAAAATATGCGATCAGGTTGTAAGAACATATATGAGCACAGCCGCCGGTAGCGAGTTATCTAACTTGAGCTTATTAAACGGTATCCTTAACAAAATAACGGGTCCCGCCGCTACCATAATTAACTCTAATGGCATTCCTGATAATTGGTTAGGAATAAGAGAAGCACTTATTAATAATTTCGCGGATCAGAGAGACGAGACCGCTCTCTACAATGACCTCTCTTTGGCAAGTCAGGGTCAAAAATCCCCACAGGAATTTTACGATCATTGTCAGTCGTTATTTAGTACTATAATGACTTTTGTAACTTTACATGAAACATTACCAACGACTATCGAATCTAAGCGGCAGCTATATAAAAAATGTACTATGCAAGCATTCGTTAGGGGGTTAAACGAGCCCCTAGGCTCCAGAATACGCTGTATGAGGCCTAGTACAATCGAACAAGCCCTACAGTTTTTACAGGAAGAGTTAAATACCTTATATTTGCAGCAAAGGAATATCGATGTAGTTAAAGTCAGTCAACCAAAAGAGCAATCTATGCAACCCATAGTACAAGCGCCGCCCCCGAGGCTTAGTAATTTACAGTATTCCCAATTGATGCTTCCTTATAGTAGCAGGCAAATGCCAGCACCCCCTCAGGCTTTCAAACTACCACCGCCCCAGCAACAATTTAGATATAACGCCGGGCCTCCCCCGCAACCCTCGTATCGCATGCCTTCTAGAACACAGCAGATGTTTAGTGCGCAACCACCTAATTACAACCCCAGGAGCAGTGTATTTCGCATGCCACCTAGGAATAATTCCCAGGGTTTCGCACCTAGGGCTATGAGTGGAGTCCAACATTTTACACCTAGGGCATTACCACCCACGGGGCCGATGAGACCCACCGTTCATGACTGGAGTAAACACGGGAATCCACCCCCGTCAAATTACTTTAAGACTCGGGAAATGAATTTAAACGAGTGTGTTAACGACGGCCCTTACACAGATTATTATGACATGAATTATTACTACGACGAACCCGATAATACCTACACTTGTTACTATGAACAGCCGGCGTACCTATCTGACTCATATTACTCTGACGATTACAACACCTACTGTCCCGATGGGCAACATGGCAGTACTTTGCCGCCCGGGCGGCGATGCTTACTCAGAGCCGCAAGCTTCTACTAGCCAAACTGAAAATTTTCAGGAGAGTCCGCATGTAAGAAAGCCAATATAGAAATTAACTTGCAAACTCAAAGGCAACTACCCTACATACAAATTAGAAATCCACCCCTAAAGCTACTCATAGATACCGGTGCTAACCAGTCATTCTTAAGCCCGGATGCCACTCAGAATTTTTATTCACACATAAAATTAGACTACGATCCATTCGAGGTAACGAATATACACGCAGTCAGTCAAAGCGATTATTCAATTACTATTCCATGTTTTTATGAATTCAACGATACTGAACCGATTAAGTTTTTTGTGTATAAATCCCACAACCATTTTGACGGACTTATAGGTCTTGATTTATTAACCAGATGGGAGGCTAGGATTGATTTAAAACAATTATCACTTTTCACGAAATTTGCTGCCAACCCTATAGTTCTATATAAATCGTGTAACACTAACCTATATGAAGATATAATGCTGGCAAATAGCTCTAAATTCATAAGTATCCCGATTGATTCGCCAGACGGGGAAGTTTATGTTCCAGAACAGATAATCTGTAATTGTGTTATCTCCGAATGTATAACAACCGTAGTTGGAAATAAGGGTATTTTAGAAGTTAGTAACTGTAGTAATAACGACTTAATTTTTTCATTAGACCAGCCAGCTCAAGCAGAATGTTTTAACGTAGAGACTAGTAGTATGACACAGTCATCGCCACGTGTCAGGGATGTGATATCGCGGCTTCGTACCGAACACTTAAACGAGGAAGAAAAGGTCAACTTAATAACTCTTTGCTCGAATTACGCCGATGTCTTCTATATCGAAGGTGAAAATTTAACTTTTACCAACAAAATCAAACACCGAATCCGTACTACCGACGAGCTACCGGTCTATACAAAGAGTTATCGTTATCCTTTTGTTCATCGTCAAGAAGTTAGCGATCAAATTGGAAAAATGTTAACCCAGGGTATCATAAGGCCCTCCGAGTCCGCATGGAGCTCACCTATTTGGGTAGTTCCTAAAAAGGTAGACGCCTCGGGTAAAAAGAAGTGGCGTCTCGTAGTCGATTTCCGCAAATTAAACGAAAAAACAATCGATGATAAGTACCCGATCCCGAACATAGCGGATGTACTGGATAAGTTAGGGAAGTGCCAGTATTTCACAACACTAGATCTCGCAAGTGGATTCTACCAGGTGGAAATGGATCCCTGCGACATTCCTAAGACCGCTTTTAATGTAGAACATGGCCATTTTGAATTTCTCAGAATGCCCATGGGTTTAAAAAATTCCCCTTCGACTTTTCAACGGGTCATGGATAACATCTTAAGGGGTCTCCAGAACCAGATTTGCCTTGTCTACTTGGATGACATAATCGTATTTAGCACTTCTCTCCAGGAGCACATGGTTAACCTGGAAAAAGTTTTCCAAAGACTTAGGGAATCTAACTTTAAAATCCAGATGGATAAATCTGAATTTTTAAAGTTAGAGACAGCTTACCTAGGGCACATAATTGGTAGGGACGGAGTTAAGCCTAATCCGGATAAGATAGCGACCATTCGGAATTACCCAATACCTGAAACTCCAAAAGAAATCAAACAATTTTTAGGCCTACTAGGGTACTACAGGAAATTTATACCGGACTTTGCGCGTATAACAAAACCCTTTACACGATGTCTTAAGAAAGACAGGAGAATACAATTCGATCCCGAATACGTTAACTGTTTCGAGAAATGTAAGACATTGTTATCGAACGATCCAATACTTCAGTATCCGGATTTTAGTAGGGAGTTTGTTCTAACCACCGACGCCTCGAACGTAGCTATAGGCGCGATTTTATCTCAGGGTTCTATAGGTTCTGACAAACCAATCGCCTACGCGTCGCGTACACTCAATGACAGTGAACTGAATTACAGCACTATCGAGAAAGAGCTACTAGCAATAGTGTGGGCCACCAAATATTTCAGGCCGTATTTATTCGGGCGTAAATTTAAGATAGTCACTGATCATAAACCATTAGAGTGGATAATGAGTTTAAAAGAGCCTAACTCTCGCCTTACTAGATGGCGCCTAAGACTCAGCGAGTACGACTACACTATCGTTTACAAAAAGGGAAAAGCTAACACAAATGCTGACGCCCTATCTAGGATAGAAATACACAACGAAGAGACCAATTCACTTATAGTTAACCCATCTGAAAATCAGTTAGGAAATAGTTCATCCACTGCCACCGTTCACACTAGTCAGGAACATCCAATATTAGAAGTACCAATAACAGATGAACCGTTAAATAAATTCCACCGTCAAATGATTTTAACAATAGTTAACAATGTAAAGAAACGCCCAACAGTATCAAAACCATTTGACACTCACACCAGAATATCTATTCAAATCACTGAATCGAATTTGGAAACCGAAGTTATCTCAGCTATCAAAGAATATGTCAGTCCTAAGGTTAGAACCGGTATATTAATAAATCCCCCATTAGCCATGTACAGTATATTACCCATTATTCAAAGTACTTTCAAAAGCTCCGCAATGAACCTTGTACTCACCAAGCACGAATTAGAAAACGTTAAGCCCTATCTCAGACAACAAGAAATAATTAAAAATTATCATGACGGCAAAACCAATCATAGAGGTATTACAGAATGTTACCTATCTCTTTCTAAGAAATATTACTGGCCGAAAATGAAGGAGGACATCACGAAATATATTGCCGAATGTACGATATGTGGTATGGGTAAATATGATAGAAATCCGATTAAGCAACAGTTCAACATTGTTCCACCAGCCAGTAAGCCATTAGAAATAGTGCATATGGATCTCCTAACTGTAGATAGCGAAAAGTACGTAACATTTATTGACGTTTTTTCCAAATATGGCCAAGCCTATCATCTCCGAGATGGCACCGCAGTTAGCATCCTGCAAGCTCTTTTGAAATTCTGTACTCACCATGGGTTACCATTAACAATTATCACAGATAACGGCACCGAATTTACAAACCAACTATTTGCCGAATTTCTTAACACTCATAAAATAATACATCATAAAATTCTCCCACACTCACCAAATTCCAACGGTAATATAGAAAGGTTCAATTCAACGCTATTAGAGCACCTTAGATTGTTAAAACTTCAACGAAAAGATGAACCAGTTGTCAATTTAATC
The DNA here is from genome assembly GCA_958496205.1 of Idaea biselata. Classification (NCBI taxonomy): domain Eukaryota; kingdom Metazoa; phylum Arthropoda; class Insecta; order Lepidoptera; family Geometridae; genus Idaea; species Idaea biselata. The sequence continues at coordinate 4,478,085 of OY292402.1, forward strand.
CCTTATGCCATCATCGCATACAATAGTTCGGTACATAGTTTTACCAAGTGTCGACCGTTCGACATTATTACAGGTCACTTTGACCCTAGAGATCCAGTTACTGCAGACTTCACGCAACATTTATTACAGCAATATACCCAAAGCCATCGCGAGCAAATGAAGCTAGTTTATGAAATTATAAATGATACGTCGTTAGCTAACCGTACGGCATTAATAGAAAATAGAAATAAAGTTAGGGAACCCGAAATTCAATATGATCCGGAACAGCCAGTATATATTAAAAACCCCATAGCAAGTAGACAGAAATTGGCACCTAGATATACTAAAGATAAGGTCCTAGCTAACTTACCCATACATATATACACCTCTAAGAAACGAGGTCCTGTCGCGAAATCCCGTCTCAAACGGGTACCTAAAAATGCTAAATTGGTTCAGAATCCTCCTGATACTGATGGTGCGACTGGTTCGCGGCCAGGAGATAAGACTTGACAGTCTGGATGAGGGGCCAGGATTACTTCCTTACAAACTAGGACAGACTCGACTTCTCACTCATTACCATAACTTCATACAATACGTTCGACTAGACGACATCGAAAGCAAGACTCTCAAAGTCAAAAATCAATTACTAGACTTTGAAAATCGACTTCATAATGAGACTTTTTCCTTGTATGAACTTCAGATCAAATACCTAGATCATAAACTCGAAACTGTTTTAAGTCACTTAAAAGGACTCGAACCTAGTCGTGCAAAAAGAGGTCTTATTAACGGGTTAGGATCTGTAATTAAAAGTTTAACTGGAAATTTAGATTATCAGGATGCAATTAAGTTTGAAAGCGCAATTAAAAATTTAGAACATAACGAAGATAAAATTATAACAGAGTTCAATTCACACATTAGTCTCAGTAAAGATTGGATGACGAAACACAATGACGTCATCACACAATTAGTGAAAAATCAGGAAATTATTAACTCAACATTACAGACAATACTAAATGAAGATGCGTTTAAAGAAAATAGCTTAGTAAAGTATGCAAAATTTGCTCAAATTTTAACTATAATTACTGAAAATGTAGATGATATATTAGATGAATTAAGTAGATTAGAAAATCTTTTAGCTTTCGTGCGTGCATCGAGCACACATCATTCAATGATAGATATAAGGACCTTAGGTAATATGATTCAAAAACTTAGACTTTTATATGGGGAAAATCGGGTTTTAGATTTAGATTTACGGGATTATTATAGCATAATTAAGCCAGGATTTTATTACTCGGGAAAACAAATAGTTATAATTTTTAAAATTCCTTTGGTCAGTAAAAACTTATTCGATTTGTTTAAATTATCTATAGCCCCCAATAGGAACAACCAAATCCTTATACCACCCTTCCCATTCCTTGCAATCAATAAGGAAGCCTACGTGTACATTGAGGCTGAATGCCCGAAGGTAGACAAGCAGTACCTCTGTGTGGAAACCACTATGAACCGAGTCAGGACTCAACAGGATTGCGTACGAGAACTTATCACCAACCAATCTCTCAAGGAAATCTGCGACCTCACCACGATCAATCTGGAAAAGGAAGCCATGGAACAGCTGGACGACAGGAACTACATAATCACCTTTCCACGACCCACCAAAGTACAACTAAGCTGTGGACGAGAGGACTACAGTCAACTCAAAGGAAGCTACCTAGTTACTCTACCCCTTCACTGCACGGTGAAAACTCCCGAGTTCACTATAACCAACGAGAACGACCAAGTTTCTGGACAACCCCTCATGATTATGGATATCTCATTTGAAAAGGAGATGGACATGAAATCACCACGGAAGGTCTCTCTCAACACCATAGACCTAACAAAGTTACATCAAGCCAACGAGAAAATCATGATAGAGCCAAACCTGCAACGAGATAAGTGGACCGATACAACTTTATATCACACCACCATACCGATCTACACCATACTACTCGCTATAACGATAACCACATTTGGATTGCTGCTGTGGCAACGACGACGAAACCATCCACGAGGCCCTGCTGAGACGAACCCTAAGACTCAACCATCACCCGATGTCCCGGAAATTCAGAAAGACGAGGACTTTCCAGCAACTTTTTCACTGAAAGTTGGAAAATAGTTGCTGATCTGCGGGGGGAGGAATTACATATACCTACTGTACTGAGACTGCACGCACAGCATCAACCCAGATATGTCGCAATACATCGATCGGACCATCGATCACGCGCATGCAGAGTCAGCACACGTGAATCTACCTTTAGCTAAAAATTAGTTTAGGCCGACACTCTTTGTTCATACTTCGAACGATTTGTCTCGTAATATTAATGTAATTTTTATTAATTAAATTAGTTATAAACTAATTTGGTTTTTTTTGAGTCCTCCGACTGCCGCAGACGTAATTCGCTTTCAAATAAATGTAGGTATGTTTTTTGTTTACATTTTTGATCTAAGATTCTGAGACAGAGTACCTATAGTGGCATGCATTTTAGTAGTCCGTCTGAAATCATATTATCGTTTGTTCGTTCAAAAAATGCGAGTAACCTCCCCGGGGCTTCAGGCTCTAGATAGAACGTAACACAATGAACTTTACCATCCATCACTGTAACGCAAAATTAGATTTTGTGTGATCTGTCCTAATTGTTAGTCTAGATTAGAATCAACATTAATAGGACGTCACGGATCTGAAGATTAATTGTTCACTTTATTTGTAGATACCTAACTAACTTCTATAGAATTTGATTGTATTTATGAAGTGTATGTTGTCCCTTGAGTAAAATGACCTTTCCGATTATATCTGTACTTTTAATAGAGGTACCTACTAGCTATATGTTAGGTTAGGTTATGTTAAAAAGCGTTGAGGCGCCAACTACTATAATTCGTTTATTAATTATAGACTTCAATTTGACACATCTTCCTGAATAAAAAAATTCAAAAACAAAGAACCAAAACGTCAGATTATAGTATGAAATTTAAAAAACGTTTTCTTGTGCTCCTTCTTGCTTCGGAAGACATATTAAGCTGGTGGTCCCGGTTGTTATCTCAGATAGCAGTCGTTAGGTCAAGATGAAGGCCTTAACACGACCTGAAAATTCTTAACTAGGTGAGCCACGCCACTACAGGCAAGGAAGGAGGGGGAGATATCTTATGCGTAGACTTCGTCTGATCACGATATAGAGCTACGAACAAGCTACGAAATGTTTTGTAGCTTGTAGATACATTTTTGTAGCTTACGGTCATTTGCTACAGGAAAATGAGCGATTTATCAAATTTATATTGATAATTAGTTTGATACCTAAACCAACTATCAATTTTATTTAACGTATTCTAAATTTTTAAATCCAACAACGAGTCCCTAGATATAAATAAATAAATTCTGTGAACAACACACAGCGCCATCTAGCCCCGTACCTAAAACATACCCCGCCTTATTATAAAAGTTGGTCTCGTCTTATTTTGCACTGGTAAAAACTAAAATGTAGCTGCTACTGATACAATTATAATTTCTCCACCAGATCCACACAGCAGTCCAACAGAGTGGGTTTAAGCGAGTGAAGCGAGGGTACCGGCCCCTCCGACTCCCTGAGACCATCAGGCCGGCAGCGGAGCCCCGAGACCCCTACTTCCCCTTGCAATGGTACTTGAAGAACACCGGCCAGAACGGGGGGAAGCCGAAGCTGGATCTGAACGTGGAAGCTGCGTGGACGCAGGGGTACACCGGCGTTAATGTCACCACTGCTATTATGGATGATGGTGAGTTGGAATAAAACTAAGTCCGACCTATAGTTTTTTCCATCCTAAGATTACCTGGAAGAAATGGCTTTTAGAAGTAAGGTTGCCTATTTGTGTAACATTCTGTTTTACCTTGAGTTGTGTAATTATAGCGTTAATGATTATCTATCTAATAGATCTATCTGCCTACTTTCAACAAAAACATTTCGGCAGACAGATAGTTCATAGGTACATTACATTTTTCTTATTTATTTATTTTAAAACACAATGCTTTCGTACTTACAGTTAACACCAAAACATCTGAAGAGCCATTATCACTGTAATTACAATTTCACTGTTTTTAAAGTGTGTTAATTGTTAGGGTTCTGTACCCATCGGGTGTGTATGGGGCCCACTAAGATCGTTGGGCCCAAGCCAACCTCACCTGCTAGCTTGGTGCACCTGCTGATAAACGGACGAGGCTCTGGCGCAGACTTTCCCTTCGGGGTTGGGAGGTCAGACGGCAGTCGCTCCCGTAAAAGTCGAAATTCGCCAAATCTAGTATGGAAAGTCGAGAAAGATATGGCCACAGGGATAGGGCGCCGCCGCATAACGGCGCGCAGGAGCTTCGCCTGACTCCTGTGGTAAGTGGACGAGGGCTACCGTGCCACGGGCGGGCACGGCCAAAGACGTTAGCCCCTAAACACGATGTGAAACTCCGCTTCGCAACGTGGAACATTGGCACGCTAACCGGACGCGCGAGGGAGCTAGCCGACGTACTTTCCAGGCGGAAGGTGGCCGTGGCGTTCCTGCAGGAGACTCGATGGAAAGGCAGCAGATCCCGGCTTATTGGGAATGGCTACAAGCTGATCTACACGGGTGCACCTGGTGGAGAGAACGGGGTGGCTGTGGTACTCGCTGAGAGGTTGCATGACGATATCTTGGAGGTGAATCGCTTTAGCGACCGACTTATGTGCGTGAAGGTGCTTATTGGGGGGGTTCCTACCCACTGAGTAAGTGCTTACGCGCCACAGGTCGGTTGTAGCGACGCTGATAAGAGGTCGTTTTGGGATAAACTCGGCGAGGTCCTTGGGGCTATCCCGTTGTCACAGGGAATCGTTTTGGGTGGTGATCTGAACGGTCATGTGGGTGAGATGGGGGCGGAATTTGAACGTGTTCATGGAGGCTACGGGTATGGCAGTCGGAATGCGGATGGAGAAGAAATTCTGCGTATGTGTGCCACTGCCGACCTGGCACTCGTGAACACATATTTCAAAAAGAAGCCCGACCACTTGATCACCTACAGGAGCGGGGGGCGCGCTACCCAAATCGATTTTCTAATCACTAGGAGACATCATATCGGCAACGTGGCCAACTGCAAAGTCATACCCGGTGAGAGTCTCACTGCCCAACACCGTATCCTTGTCATGGATCTCTGTCTAAAGACCAAAGACAAACGACCGGAACCATGTCAGCGCCGAATCAGATGGTGGATGCTTGATGAAGTCAAGTCCCAGATGCTCGCCTCAGCAATCGGCGACAAATGTGCCAATGCTGAAGGCGAATCGGTACAGGAACACTGGGACCGGATTCAGGTGTCTATCGCTGATTCGGCGCGGTTGGTCCTCGGTATGTCTAAGGGAGGACGCAAGTGTGACAAGGAAACTTGGTGGTGGAACGACACAGTCCAAAGGGGGACTAGGGTGAAGAAAGCCCTCTTTAAAAAGTGGCAAGCGTCCAACTCTCCTGAAGATCGCGACGCGTACAGGTCTGCCAAACGTGCCACAAAGAGAGCAGTAGCCAGAGCCAGACGGGACCACTTACAGCCATTGTACGATAAGTTGGAAACGTCTGAGGGGCAGAAGCTTATTTATAAGTTGGCACGTTCTAGGATCAAAGCGGCACAGGACATATCCAAGTGCCGCTGTGTAAAAGATCCTAATGGTAACCTGCTATGCGAGGACCTCGCGGTGAAGGAGAGGTGGCGCTCTTATTTCCACGAGCTGCTCAATAAGCAGTATAAAGAGGTGCAGCCACCAGAACTCCCTCCGAATATAGGACTTGTGCCACTGATAACGCCTGAGGAGGTGCGCAAGGCTCTTCGCTGCATGAAGAATCGGAAAGCTGTCGGCGCCGATGGAGTCCCCATCGAAGTATGGAAGGCTATGGGTTCTCGTGGCGTGGGCATCTTAACCAACCTTTTTAACCGTATACTCGAGACCGGCAGAATCCCCGCCCAATGGAGACTGAGTGTTATCACTCCAGTGTTAAAGGGCAAGGGATCTGTGCAGGAGTGTGGAAGTTATCGTGGTATAAAGGTCATGTCCCACACCATGAAGCTCTACGAGCGTATAGTTGACTCTCGGATCCGGCAGGAGTGCACTGTCTCGGAGGGGCAGTATGGTTTCCGCCCTGGTCATGGTACCATGGACCCTGTTTTCGCCCTAAGGATCGTTATGGAGAAATACAGATCGAAGAATACGCCTCTGCATTTTCTGTTCCTGGACTTGCAGAAGGCCTTCGACTGTGTTCCTCGCGTGATGATCTGGTGGGCGCTGCGGTCCAAAGGGGTGCCTGAAACTTATATTGAAACCATCAGGGACATGTACCGAAATTCCGATTCAGTGGTGCGAACTGCTGTTGGTGACACTAAATCTTTCCCCATTACAGTCGGAGTCCACCAAGGATCCGTCCTAAGTCCGTTTCTGTTTAGCGTAATACTGGACGCACTGTCCGTAATCATCCGAGACGCACACGAGCAGCCCCCGTGGATGCTCATGTATGCTGATGATATTGCGCTAGCGGACTCGGATAAGGGGCGGCTTGGAAGGCGTGTAAATGCGTGGAAAGAGTCACTTGAGAACGGCGGTTTGCAACTCAACGTAGCGAAGACCGAATACTTGGCTAGCAATACCACAGATCCCACACCTGTCTGCGTAGACGGTCACATGGTCGAGCGGACAGACAAGTTTAAGTACTTGGGATCTGTGCTTCACGAGTCCGGCGACATCGATTGTGACGTCAAGTCCTGCATTTCGGCAGCTTGGGCCAAGTGGCGAGAGGTAACTGGTGTCATCTGTGACCCGAAAATGCCGGTTAAACTGAAGGGACAGGTCTATAAAACGATCATTAGACCTGTCCTTTTGTATGGTAGTGAGGCGTGGCCATTGCTTGAGCGACATAAGCAGGAGCTGCGTGTCACGGAGATGAAGATGCTGCGCTGGATGTGTGGAGTGACGCGAAAAGACCGCGTCAGAAACTCCCGCATCAGGGGCAGCCTTCATGTCCGAGACATTGCAGACAAACTGCAAGAATGCCGCTTACGGTGGTACGGCCACGTTCTGCGGAAACCGGCTAGTTACGTGGGAAACAAATGTCTTGCTATGGCGCCTCCGCCCGGCCGCGGCAGATTGGGAAGACCCAAGAAGTGCTGGCTTGACGTTGTAAGATCGGATATGCGTGCTAATGGCCTCACTACACGGGATGCCGAAGATCGTGCAAAGTGGAGACGTAAAAGTAGGAAAGCGGACCCCGGGCTCTCGAGAGAGATGCAACCGGGAACAACGCTCGGATGATGATGATGATGTACCCATCGGGACCTTTTTACTAAGACCCCTCTGTCCGTTTGTCTGTCTGTCTGATTGTAACCAGGCTGCATCTCATGAACTGCTATACTGTTGAAATTTTCACAGATGGTGCTATAACAACAAAATACTAAAAACAGAATCTATTACTTAATTTTAACTTTAAAACAATAGTTTCGAATGTCTGAACGCGGCGATAACGCAGACTCGAGCTTTGAAGCGACTTAAGCTATGTTTTAAAGTTAATTGCTTAAAGTTTTCAAACTGGATTAAGTCTAAAACAGCAGTCCTTTACCGACTACTTAAGGCCTTACTGAAACATTATACAAAGTTATGAACCTTAACATTTTAATGATATTTAAAAGCCCTCCTGGCTGCTGTTTAATCGCTATAATAGGAGTAATAAGCCGGTTGATGAAATAAAATTAGGTGCTTAGTGAGTGCGCTAAGTGCTAGTTTATAAAAATTATTGAAAGTTAGCCATTATGTAGCTCTTAATTTTTACTAAAATTTTCATAATTTAGGTGTGCTTTTTGCGCACTGATAAGGCGGTCTAACGGGCTGGTTTGGATTAACGGTAGGTAGTCGCGGGTTCGAATTCCGATGAGTACGATTTTATAGAAGCGTTTAGAAAAAACAATAAGTTGCATAACATTTTTTGAGATAATTATTAGAATTATAGATTTTCCTTCTGTTTTCGCGATGTTGTATTGAAATTAAAGACATTTTTCGGTTTGAATCGCGTGGTTTTTATTACTTTTAGCATTGTTACAACGCTCAACGTTTCGAGATCTTTCCAGGTCTCTTCTTCAGGATAGACGTTGAGCGTTGTAACAATGCTAAAAGTAATAAAAACCACGCGATTCAAACCGAAAAATGTCTTTAATTTCAATTATTAGAATTTTTCATTTCTAAAATATTTGTGATACCTACCTTTCTTCTTACATTAAAAATTACTTAAATTGAAAATATGAATAACACGAAAACGATTAAGGATTATTATTAGTAATTCCACCCGCATAAGTTTAGATACCGTGTGATTATTCAAATCTTTTTCATCAGATGCCAATAAGGTACTAGTTCTAAGGAGTAGGTATGTAACTAATATTTATATTTTTATTACAGGAGTGGACTACATGCACCCAGATTTAAAGTACAATTACGTAAGTTTCAAGTAATTTCTTACTTTAAATTTTAAGTTTTATTTACTAATTTTTAATTTTAGATTTAGTTTCCCGATTTTGACAAAAAATAAATTACATGGTATTTATATTTTTGAAAAAAACATTACCCTACTCATCTAGCCCTATAGCCTTATACATCTACACTAAACCCGTTCTTGACGAGAAATCTCTCGGAATTCCTTTTGACACCGTCTACGTTTTCCTTGCAAACCGAAACTTCAAAGAAATTCTTAAAATATTAAGGTCGGGTTTATGTAAGTGAATCCGTGAGGAGGTTGATGTAAATACACTTTGAACACGAATGTTTATCTATTCTGTAAGCTTTTTAAATCATTTCCAAAATACAAGGGAAATCTTTTTATTAAAACGACTGGTTTCGCCTCGCGTTTTTACCCGTATAAGTCGCAGTCTTGTGGAAATATCTCCATGAGTATTAAGCCAAGTTGTTCCTAAGGATGTAATGTATCAACATATCAAGTTTTATTAAAATCGGTTCATTGGTTCTGGAGATTGTCTCCAACAAACGTTCATCCTATACAACATACGGCCGAAAATTGAAAAGCTACTCAAAATTTAAGTTCTACTTAAAAAATTAAGCAGCTGTTAAAGTTAAAAATAAACAGTTCCTACAGACTGAATAAATGAGTATGAGTAGCAGTATGAGTATGGGATCGTGATTTAAAAAGCTGGGTACTGTTACCATTTCCATACAAACATAATAGGTACCAAAATAGAATTATGAAAAACTAGCTGACCCGACAGACGTTGTCCTGTCGTTTAGTATAAAAAAATAAAATTCATCAAAATCGGTTCAGCATTTTTTCTTTCATAAGAACCTTCTCCTGACAATAGCAAACACAACAAAAAAAGAATTATCAAAATCGGTCCAGCCGTTCACGCGTGATGTCGTGACAACGGAACGGGTTTCATTTTTATATATATAGATTTAGTTTTCAACCTTAATATCGGTATTATTCAGATTAAGATTTTATTTTTATAGGGTAACCCCCACCACAAGTTTTTCCAAAATATTCATTCGAAATGAAATAAAACGGAGATACATTTCTTTTATTTTTACAGGCCCCCCCTGTAAAAATAAAATCTTAATCTGAATAATACCGATATTTGGGTAGAAAACTAAATTTTTCATAATTCTATTTTGGTATTATGTTTGTATGGAAATGGTAACAGTACCTATCCTCTTAAGCGGGTGAAACCGTGGGACGCAGCTAGATTTAATATTTTCAGTTAAAACGCTTAAAACCTTTTCCATTTACGAAGCTCTTTCGACATATTCACATTTTATCCGAAGTTATATCGTTTACGTATACCGAATATTGTTGAAATATGGTAATTCTAACACAATACTCGCTTACGAAGCCTAACGTAATACGGCGTAGGAAATTTTTTTATCACACTGACAGATTTTCCGGATATTCAACGTTCCATTTTTGGGAGAACGGAAATTAATATTTTCTTTTTTCTAAAGATTTTTTTTTAAATAATGTCTCTTTCAAAGGTCACGTACAAGGGCTTTGAAATGTAGCCCTGTTGTGACTGGTAAAGTTTTATTTTATCGTTAAATTATGTTTTGATTTTATGTTCATAACAAGTGAGGTTTGTCGGAACAATTTGAAACTAAATTTAGGACTAAACAAAGTTAGATTAGAAATTGGATTAGAATTTGGAGAGCAACCAAAATGTAGGGGATTGCTTTTTTTTCTCTGACAACTGGGCTTGTACTATGGGTACTCTGGGACAACGGATACCCTATATCATAAACTTTTCTTATAATTGCTCACGATACATACCTATAGAAAACACCCAGAACTAGAAATAAAGATTTGGGTCGCCGGGAATCGAACCAGTCACCTTCAGCGGCGTTCTGAACCATCGCGGTTGGACCTTAAAAGGTTAAAATATCCGGTAACACAAATGAAAAATAACAGCCGAATAGATAACCACCTCCTGTTATTAAAGATAAAAATAAAAGTTATTTTGGTATTATAAGTCAGGTATAACATTAAAAATAAAACCTAATTGACCTAAATTGAATCAAGACTTTGAATAGCAAAAACCTAAGAAAAAATACAAGAACTTTTGGATCTATATCAAGCTCTCAAAACAATAATTTCTATATCAATCATAGACCGTAGACATCTTGACAGATAAATAATATACAGCCTATTGTTTTGCTTATTATTAGATTTTTCGGCATTGTTTTTGTAGAACTAGATTTATCTCATCGACCGGCGACTTACAGAGTTAGATATTAATTTTAATATTATGTTGTAGGTATCTATAAAAAAGTACTAGTTTTTAGTAGATGTACCTACTTAGTATACTCTTTGTCCCATAGTACCCATATTAAATTCATTTATTAGATTAGATAACGTCATGATCTATTTTACACACACAAATCAAAATTTACAATATAACAGCCGAATACAGAAACACCACTTTAAATTTGAGGCTTAAATAATTGAGCAGCTTCCAAATTTAAAAATAGTATGGGAATTTTTGAATTTGAGAGGCGCTTAGTGGTTTAAGTAGAACTCAAATTTTGAGTTGCGTTTCTTACTCTCTTTCTTTTCTTACTCTCAACTAGACTCTAGTCCTTTTCCTCTCCTCTCTCTCCTTTTGGCTTTTTCTTACTCTTAAAACTAGACTCTAGAAAAAGCCATCCCCAGTACCTAATATTTTGGGTGCTCTCAACATTATCCAATGGGGTGCCACGCGCAAAGCTGTTTGCAGAGGCGCTGGCATTGGATGATCTTTTTTTTTGTTTTCGATGATGGTCCTCCACCCATGGAAACGCCGAGTTTTTTTTTTATTTTTTCGGTCTCAGACCGATATGGCCAATTTGGCCTCGATAGTTGTAAAAAACACATGTTTGACAGTTCTTAATTCAAACCTAAGATTAATCGACTCGCGCCCTCTGCCGGGATAAAAAGTTAGTGTTCCTCCTAATTGCTAATACAAGTTTATGTTTTGTTTCAGAATGCAGAAGCATCGTACGATTTTAGCAGTAACGACCCTTTTCCATATCCGAGATATACGGATGATTGGTTCAACAGGTAGGTAAATAAAAACCCGACATATTTATGAAATAAATAAAACCCCCAAATTTCAATCAAGTGCAAAAAGGTTATAATCAAATAATTTTAAAGTTACTAGCAAGTATTAAAAACATCCAGAGAGTAAAAAAAAATAGCTATAAATTTTTGATCCAAATAGTTAATAACCAAGAAGGATTAATGAACAACTAAAAATAATACTGGCCACGTTGTGCGCAAATACTAAAAAAAAAACACGACAAAATAGTTCTTATATCATATTTATCTATAGGTAATAAAAGCAGTTCATAATCAGAGAGGTTTTTTTTTTTTTTTTTTTTTTTCGGTCTGAGACCGATATGGCCAATTTGGAATAGCCAGGGTCAAGTTTTAGAATATTTCAAGTTTCTTCGAAATTCTTTAGAATATTTCAAGTTTCTTTATTATAGTTTTGGCGTCGTACATCTTGTACATCTTGCCAGTATCAAGTATTTTGCATGAAATTAGCCCGATCGGCCTATAGTTTCAAGTCAGGGGCTATGGTAAAGCGGTGGCAACTTTACCAAAACCTTCAAGGAGCTTCGGCGCGAAACAACGGAAAGTCCATGTTTAACACTCAATTTTGTTTTCACTACACTTGTGCACATTCACGGAACTAAATTGAATAAGATTCCACCAAAATTACACAATTTAACCGAGTTTACAACATAGTTTAACGAAAATAAACTTGGAGCACGACATGTTGTCTCCGCTTTCCCGCCGAAAGTCTCAGAGAGGTTAGTAATTCAACTACTCAAAAATACTGGCAGTTTTTTTGTGAAAATACTATATTTTTTTATTCGAACCAAAGCGTAAACATTTTGTTGCATTATTTTTTTGTAAAGACCTTAGTTGTTTGTTATTTCAGATAAAAAGCCTAATTATTCACAGAAACTTTCGTGTTTCGCTATTTGATTTTCAGACAAAATAGCAAAACACAATTTTCAGACAGCATTATTACGATTTATATGATGTTTGCAGTCACGGGACGCGATGTGCGGGGGAAGTGGCTGCCGCGCGTGACAATGGCGTCTGCGGTGTGGGGGTCGCCTACCATTCTAAAGTCGCGGGTGAGTTAAAAAAAAAGTCAACTCGCGCAGAGGGTTCCGTACGTACCTATCAATGTACGGCCATAATAAAATAAAGTTCTTCCTATACAATTTTAAACTTACCTACATGGTTGTTTTGATCACAAATATGATTAAATGACGGGATAATCGAGCTCCGTTAAAAACAAATTTAAACATGGTAAATAGCCCGTTATTTTTAAAACATTTGTAAAGTTCTTAGATTTTTATTCTGTTTTCGCGATGTTGGATAGAAATTAAACTTGAAAAAATGAGTTTAATTTCATAGTTCTCCCTAATTTAGAAAAGATGCGTGGTTCGATTCCCGCTCAGTGCCGGCCTGGCGTTGTGTTTTTTTTTAGACTTTTTTTTCCTTAAAAGCTTTTCTAAGTATAAACGATAAAAATAAAAATAAAAAATAATAAAAATCTAGGCTTTTAAACTTAAGAGGATAGTCTCCATTCTCTTTCTCCATACAAACGTAGTTTACATTTTCCTCCCTGGATAAAGACATTAGAGCAAATATGTTTATGCCATAAAACTTATATCTGTCATGACATGACTATGCATCTACCTTTTTTTTTCTTCATTTTATTATTATTTTAATTAGAAAATAAAAAAAAATAAAAAGGTAGATGCATTGTCATGACAGATATAGGTTTTATGGCATTAACATATTTGCTCTAATGTCTTTATCCAGGGAGAAAAATGTAAACTACGTTTGTATGGAGAAAAAGAATGGAGACTATCCTCTTAAAATAAAACTAGAATAATTGATTGTATTAGGCGTTACTTTTCGGAACTCCATAACTACTCTGTAAAAGAATAATATTTAGTTTTTAGTCCCGACACCCGTTTTGACGCGTTTCGGCTTTAAAAAGCCATCATCAGGAACGTAGACTCTGACCGAACTGTGAGGGCGACAAAAATTAGTAAAGACGCCGCTCGCACGACACTGTTGACTTGCCGACAGCTGGAACAAGAGTGAGCGAACAACGCTGTACCCCCACCACTATACGTCGGTGCGGCCGTCATTTGCACCCCCACCACGCCTCGCCAACGCTCTTAGCAGGGGAGATGGAACGATGTTTGTTTGTTCATTCGGCAGAGTATTTTGTGAATTTTTGTTTTTCAATATTTCTAATTGTTCCAACACACTCAGTCTTAAACCCTTATCACAAATATGTAAAATGTTATAACTATTAGTGTCGCGCAAGGAATGGCCAGTATCAATTATGTGTAAATCAATTTGCGAAGTGTGATTTTTCCGGGTGGCCATTCCTGTACGCGGCCACATGTTCCTTATATCTAGTATCAAAGCTGCGACCAGTCTGACCCACATCAACTGCGTTACATTCGTCACAAGCCAAACGATATACCCCGGATTTTTCAGAAGATTTTTTTTCGGGTGTCGGGACTAAAAACTAAATATTATTCTTTTACAGAGTAAAACTAGAATATTAAACATAGCTCTATTAATCATGTTGTTTGTAGCCAACGTTTTGCATGCACACTGTGTCCGCTACACTGTGTTCTCTTGCTCCATTTATCACGAACAAGAGAACGCAATTTATGTCGTGGTTAGTTTATTTTAAGCTACTGTTTTCGAGAGGTTTCCTAAGCTTAACATGATTACTTACTTATTTTGCTGGCATTTTTTTGTTATTTTTAACAATTATTTTGTTTGTTTTTCTTTTTATATTAAAAAATGTACTAAAACTTTAAAAAAATAAACTACAAAGGCTGGCAAAATCATCACCCCTCTTTTTGGCTTCGCCGTGGTCTGGTAAAACAGCCTGCATTGATATTTTACATAATCAATAGGAATTAATTAATTACTTATATTTTATAAGCATTATTCGAAAACACCCAGAACAGGAGTCTATTTATTACCTACAAGCAGAAACGAGTCCCGCGTTTCACTCGCGTAAGTCCCGATCCCGTGGGAATATCGGGACCAAAAGTAGTCTATGTTACTTCATGATAATGTAGCTTTCTATTGGTGAAATATTTTTTGAAATCGGTTCAGTCGTTTCAGAGATTACCCGGAAAATACACGTTTAATTGTTACCAACGTTACCTCTTAATAATATTAGTAAAGATAGTATATAGGTAAATAGATTTTACAAATATTCGTTACACGCTTGGAATCGAACCCGCAATATACGTCACAGCCGCGTGACGAAGAACCGTAGAGGTCTTCAATATTCAAATTAATTATATCCAATAATATTCTAAATTTCGAATAAGGTTTGTTAGAAAAAGTCTTGTAATTGAAATTAACTGTTCAAGTCTAAAATAGATTAAATCTTTATTCAAATCAGGATTAATTAATCAAAGGGAGTATTTGCACCAACTATTAGGTAAACTGTGGTTTCGTATAATAACACAGAATACGTAAAGTTGGTACGTGGTAATAAACAAATGATCATCAAGTATTCATGTTAATTGGCTTACTATACGTACAAATTGAATGTAGGTACAGTTGCTAACAATTACGGTATCAGTCGGTAGATGAGACGCCACGTATCCGTTCCCAAATATCTGTAAATGTCAGATTAACAGCTTAAAACATACAATATAGGTAGTTAGCTTAATAAAGTAATAATTATCAATTTACCTACGAATTATATCAATATTATGTAAATGTCTATTTGACATTCCCCTTTCGTATACAAACATTAGAAGACATTACGAAGTTTCTGTGCCTAACTTACCCATAGGGCAATATCTAAACTTGGGCCTAACGTGTTTTGAATTTGTTGCGTATCTTTAAAGCGTGGTTTACACGAGACGAGTACACTCGAACGAGCTCTAAGAGTCATTAATTATGTATTGACTCGGACAACCAAGTCTTACGTGTAAGTAAACGATATAATACTATGTTTGTTACTCCTTCACACAAAAACTACTGAACCGATTGCTATGAAACTTGGTATGCAGATAGCTAAAATTGGATTAATAAATAGATCGGAATGGGTCGGAACTTTTTATAAGGGTTTTGCTTCAAAATTAGCACTGCTACAAATTGGAATCAGCTGCCTCAGAGTTTTTTCCCTGGCGGCTACAATTTAGAAGTCCTGAAATCGCAAATAAACCTTACTTAACCTTCTAAGTCAGCGTGCTTCATCTAAGACCGTATCAACACTTACCATCATTTGTGATAAGATAATTATCAAATACACTATAAAAAAACTTTAAACAGCCATTAGGGCAACTTGAAAACTCTTACAATTAAACATTTTTGCAAAAAAAAATAATAAGTGCAATAAATATTAAATACGTTTTAACGCCTTTTTGTTGTTTTTAGATAAATAAACGTAACCAGACATACAGGCAATAAAAGTCAAAATAACAGCTAAAAGTGACGTCACAAAGGAAATTTTGTTTGAAGATGCCAGTTTAGTTCTTACTTTGACTTTAACGTTGAAGAAACTCGCGGTTAGAAGCGGTTGCGAGCCGTCGAGTGTACTCCGTTCGAGGACTGGTTGTACAGTGTAGAACTTGCCTTTCGAACTTAAAGTTAATTTAAACTTGGCTGTGATGTGTACGAGATAAGTTACTCTGTAACACCATCCTCGAACCTATGTACTTAGATAAGCCATTTACATAAGTAAGTTAGGTACCGCTGTTAGTCGCTCACATTAAAATAAATAAATAAATTCACAGCGCCATCTAGCCCCGTGGTAAGCGACTAAGCTTGTGTTACGGTGACTAGACAACGTATATAATACTTATATTTCTTTTGTAAATACGTACATATTATACATAGAGGGACACTCAGACCAGACACAAATATTTATTTTTAAGCATAACTACCTGCACCGGCGGGAATCGAACCCGCAACCTTCTGCATTTCAGTCGTACGTTAACACGACGCGCCACAGAGGTCGTCAAATTAAACGTAAGGCTAATAGAATAACTTAGTAATCATTTCGAGTACCTACCTAAACTGAACTAAAAATAAAGTACGGTTGTCTTATTCCTTCCTAAATAAAACTGATTATGTCTGTAACAATGTTTACGATTCCACTTACTTAGACAGAGGTGTCTAACAGCTTACTACGTAAACGCTACGTGAACGCTACGCAAAAAGTGCGTTGGTAGGTATTATAATAATGCGAGTGAATCAGTAGAAGTTTTTTTTAGTTTTGTATGTATGTCGTAGGACTCGTAGGATGATCAGTTTTTTTTCGAAATAAATCAAGAGAAATTATACAAAGACGACATAGACAATGTCTTTTTATCCGCATTGTTGCGAAATCCCTAATATTTTTGCGAAAATTCTGTTTATCTACTCCTTTTACGACATATACATTTCATCCAACACAGATACCTAAAGGATGATTGTCCTTAAAATAGAACAACTCTTTCACATATTTCAAAGTTTCGTTGCCCCGATGGGGATCATACGAGAACACACCCGTATGGAATTTGGGAATTTCTGTGACTGTTTAATTTTGTTCGAAAAAATTGTAGACATACCTAACCAAATCTGTCGCCATGTCCAACTAGAATTACGTTCTGCATCCACCTTCATTATTTTCGCTCCGGTGAGCCGCGTGATTGGTAGATTTTTACCGTCCTTTGACGTCATCAAAATGTTTTCAAATCCAAGTTTGACTTTCATAGCGAGGGCTTAGACGCGATCAATAACACCCCTCTATCTCTGTACGTATTAGGTGGTAAATGGGGACGCGGTCTCAGGTGTAGCACGCGTCTAGTTTGAGAACTAATATGTCGCCTACAATCTATACATGTATAAAAAATATTAAACATCATTCCATCATGAAATAATCAACAATTTTCGAAGAGCCCGACATGGAATTTAAATTTAGCAGCTGAATACCATGATGAGTGATGAAAAGAAAACGGCAATAAAAAGATATATACATAGGCATAGGCCTGCGTACCTATATCCGATCCGTCATCCCTCAGGGGCTGCACTGGCCTCCGTGTCGGATCGAGGACAAACTTGCTTGAAATTAGGAACAAAGACTGTCGCTTTGATTTCTTTTGGTTATTATTGAAATTTAAAAAGTAGGTAGCAAATAAACTAGCATTAGGCATTCTAAGTATTCCCCTGAAGGGTCCGTTAAAAGTTCAATATCTCCTTTACGATCTGAGATAAGTAGCCATTTTTAAATCTCTCTTGAGAATTACAGCAAGAGTTATTGCCTTAATTTGATCAATTTAACGATCTCGAACGAAGACTGTCGCCATTATTTGTAGCTAGTTAACCAGTGGAGAAATGTGATCTTGGTTTAATTAATTTTCCTTTTTTTCTTTCGTCTTCGTCTTTAGATAACTAAGTACCTTGTACTGACTTAAAACAAATCCGACGAATTGAGAACCTCCTTCTTTTTCGGAAGTCGGTTAAGAACAGCGAGGAAGGAATAGGCTACAAAAGCTACGATGATAATACTCGTATATCTGCTACGATGTCTCGTAGCATGTAGTGATGTGCCGAGTATGGCTTGACTCGAGTCAGCCTCGATTCTTTCGGTGGACTCGCTTACTCGAGTCCAAATTTATTTTGACTCGAGTCCGCAGACTCGAGTCCGGGACTCGAGTCCGGCGTACTCGAGTACCGGACTCGATTCTGGGACTCGAGTCCGGGACTCGAGTCCGGGACTCGATTCTGGGACTCGAGTCAGGGACTCGATTCCGTACTGCTTACTCGATTCTATTATGCGATTCCAACTGACTTGAGTAAGTTGACTCGCTCGTTCTCGATCTCTGTTCCACTCACTCCACGCAATGTTTCGTTTTCCATAGATACATACATTTACTTGGAAAAAATAGCTCCCGCCAAACCGTCAAACTTCGACTGTCCGTCCGTACGAATGACGCGGGATTTTTTATTCAAGAATAATATTGTCTGTGGTAGTCCAATCAATCAATATTATTGTTTGTGGCAGTTCAATTCAGTTAAACTTTGAATAAAACCATAAATGTTGTAAAACAATAATAAATCTTGGGGATTAAGGAATAGCAGTCGCTTGACACACATTGGTGATTCGAGTCCGGAATTCGAGTCTGGGATTCGAGTCTGGGATTCGAGTCCGGAATTCGAGTCCGGACTCGAGTCTGGGATTCGAGCCCGGACTCGAGTCCGGACTCGAGTCCGTATAAACCGACTCGAGTCGACTCGAGTCACAAAAACAGCGACTCGGCACATCACTAGTAGCATGTGCTGTTTCACTTGATTTTTGAATTGACGAAAAATATATATTTTGCGATTAATTTTTTTCATTTTAGTATAGTTGAGTATAAGAAAATTAATGTTGTTTTGTTTAGGAAAGAAAGAATCCAACACATTGGTATTTAGCATAAAGGTATATTTTGTAATTAAATAAAACCTTTTAAAACTAAACTAAACTTTTTACCTCTAACATAAATACCTTGGTACTATACAATTGAATCTAAATTATTATAAAAAAAATCTAAAAAACCGTCCCTAATCGTTTCAGGTACAAAGGTTCCAAAATTTGTTATTAACCGACTTCCAAAAAACGAGGAGGTTCTCAATTCGTTGTTATTTAAACCAAATCAAGTCAAAAACGTCTTCCAACTCGTCTCCCAAAGTGTCAAAAACATAGGCGTTTACGAAGCACTCTCCGAAAGTTTACAGAATCGATCCGTCGGAACCGTGGCACATTCAGTGTGTTTTATAAAGCAAACAGTTACTTTCCTCCCCAAATAGAAGCCGCAAAGTAAATACGAGGTTCGTTTTTCTTATACCCAATGAAAATATTCACTTTAGTTAAACATACGAGTAGTTAGTTAGTAGTTTTCAGTTTGTTGTTTTAGAATGTTTTCACGGGCCCTCCTGTATTTTCATCATTGAGATTTTATTATGTTTCTATTAAAGTATAATAAGGTAAGATTGGATACGTAGGAAGACCGTATGACTCAAATATCTCCCAAAATATGTAACACTAGCTGCGCCTCGCGGTTTCACCCGCGTAGGTCCCGATCCCGTGGGAATATCAGAATAGTAACCTATGTTACTCAGGGTGAATGTAGCTTTCTAATGGTGAAAGAATTTTTGAAATCGGTCCAGTAGTTTTTGAGTTTATTCATTACAAACATACGACAAACATACACACAAAAATACAAATTGCCGGGTGCCACAGATCGGTGCGGGGTAAATTGCTCTTGTGAACACCGTGGCTAACACTAAAAAAATTCACCTATTTTGGAAGATCTTTGAGTCATACAGTTTTCCCCGTACCCGATTTTACCTGACTATATACTCTACTTAGAGGTTATGTAGCCCCGGCATAGACTAAGGTTACTCAATCTCTTCCCGTGGGTGTCGTAAAAAGCGACTCTGGTATCTGTGGGAGACTAGCAAAGCTTCTCTCCGCGCTGTGGCGGATAAATTGCTTGGTCCTAATGAGGGTTGGTGTCAGGCAGGCGGCTGGTCGTAAAAATATTGCCAAATCTATTTGCTGAAGGTATAGTCAGTTATGACCTAACTATACTGTGCCGGCTCCGAATAATTTTGGGCTTAGCGGACCCCGGGCTCCCGAGAGGGATGCAACCGGGAACATCGCTCAGAAGAAGAAGAAGACTTAAAGTGATGTCTCAAACATAATTTCATGTTCTTTTACGTAATAAATAATGGAAAGTTCGGGTTGCCATCTCTTTAGTAAAAACGTTAGGTACGTTACTATGAAAATACTTTTACATGAAACTTAAGAAATATTAACCGATGAGCCGTAGAAATATATTTACAACAACCAAATTATACGCAATTTTATTAACTTTACAAAAACGATGAACAGTTTTGTAGGTAAATAAAACTAAAATCTAAAAACTTCATTGCTTTTAGTGCTAGGGGCTTATTTGTGAGTAAATTGTCTGCCACGAGGCCACGAGCGAAAAGGTCAAACTAGCAAATCTGAAAGATTGAATCCATTCATAAAAAAAGATAAGTACAGTTTATCCGTGATGCGCTCTCAAAATTAGCTGACTGAAGTGGAAATGGGCAGGCCATTTAGCTCGAAGGACTGATTTCCGTTGGGTAGTAAAAGTCCTCGAGTGGCGACCACGATGCAATGTGCAAGCATGCATGCGGAGTGTTGGAAGACCACCTACTTGTATAGTTAGCGGTCCACGAAAATTTAAGCGTAAAAAAAAACAAAAATATACTCGACGAACTGAGAAGCCCCACCTTTTTTCGAAAGTAAAAAACCATACTTTAATAATGAAATAAATGTTTGATGTTTTTATAGAGAAGCAGCAGAATCCCGCAGTTTAGTATTGGAAAATCCTGCGTCAATTCTTTCGGGATTTTCCAATATCCCTTATTTCATTTATACCTTTCTTGTAAATACGTTACATACCCAAACAACACACTCTGCAAATGTCATATTATTATCTCTAGGACCAGCGGTTTGGGCTCTGCGTTAATATGTAGGTAGTTCAATAAGAATCAATCAGTCAGGACTTAGAATTTTATATGTTTAGAGACAGAATACATAAATAGTACAAGGTATAGATGAAATATTGGTTGTTACTCAGATCGATTTCAATTTTGTCTAAAACGGTCAAATTGAAAATATTGGCACGGCTGACGCTGCCTGTACCTAAATAAAAATATCATTGTTTATTCAATTGGAAAATTGGTTTCGATTGATCATTTTGTGAATTTTTATTTTGCTGTTGCGTTATAAAAACCTGATGCTGAAAGGCCTACTAGGATTCAGGGTTATTGTTTTTTACAACCTTCCAAACAGGAAGCGGTTTATAATTCGGCTGTAGGTATACTAATTATTTTTTTAGGGATCCGTAGGCAAGGGATAAATGAGACAAGGGATTTCTAGACTTTGAGATTGCTTTCCAATCTACGCGAGCAACAAGAACCACAAATCATTGGGTTGAAACTAGAAATATTTTCAAATTAGACATATTTTAAAGGAAAAAAATACCTCTGCAAAAACACAACGCATGGTCGACGCTGAGCGGGATTCGAACCAACAACGCATCTTTACATCCGAGAGCAATTTAAGTCCCGGATTAAGTAAAAATGCGCCAATTAATTAGTCTACCGTCGTAGTCGGTGACTAACACGGTAAATCTTTGCATCTGTATTTTACCATCTAACAATACTTAGGCATGTTTGCGGCACCACGATGGCATTGATGCCATTTTTTTCTTTTAAGTATTTCTATGAAAGCCCAGCGCAGGCCTAACCACTTAAAATAAAATAGATTTATTTCAAATTATTTTGAAATGAATTGAAATGATTTATTGTTTGTGGACCTAGGTACCTACAAATAGATGGTCTACATAATAAAAGTATCTGTAGTCCTACCATGTGGGCATACAGACTTGTAAGTACTTATAAATAGTCCTAATTTGTTCCCAGGCATCCGAATGTTGGACCAGCCTTACATGACGGACCTGATCGAGGCCAACTCGATGGGCCACGAGCCCCACAAAATCCACATCTACAGCGCCTCGTGGGGTCCCACAGACGACGGCCGCACCGTGGACGGACCAAGAAACGCTACGATGAGGGCTATTGTGAGAGGAGTTAATGAGGTAAGGAATGTTGGAGACGAGCTGCCGGCAAACATAGTGATAATTGCTGACGTGGAACGGGTAAGTTCGTGCAGTACATTCACGTGCGACTTCTATGAAAAATGAAATTCAGCGCATCCGCATTTTTTTTCAATATGTTTGCCGGGACCTGCACTTGTTCGGGGTTTTGTTTTTAAGGGATTTATACTGTCGCTAAGTAAGGGTTAAAAAGGAGCTTATTGGCCTAGCTGCGCCTGCCGATTTTGGATACTCGTGCGGGTTAAGCAATGCCTGGCGGGTAATAAGGGTAGTTTTCCTCCAGGGTCTTTTTCTACCACCCTGTATAGAAATACTTACCTACCTACTTATTAAGTAAATGGATCACAATTCAAGCTATTATTGAAGCGTCTATTGAATTGTGATGAGCTAACAATTCGTGCTAGCTCATCACAATTCAATAGACGTAATACAATTTAAGTCTAACTTTAGCCTAGGTACGTACTTAAACTCGATGAGGCTTCTTTGTTATACCTAAGTCCTAAAGACATTTTAAACAAATATTAGAATTAGTAGGTATAAATTTGACCTAGCCCATTAAACTTTTTGGCATAAATTAGAGCTAATATGAAACCCAAGTAGTAGTAGCTCCTATTTTTTTATGCAACAACAGCGGTAATAAGGTTATTATCCCCTACTGCTGCTGTGACGCTTATATCACCTTTTTAGGTGATATAAGCGTCATAACCTACTCTTTTCTCCATACAAACTTTATAAACGTAGTCGACTGTTACCTCCCTGGATAAAGATATTAGAAAATATATGTTTATGCCATAAGTCCTATATCAGATACTAGCAGATTCCCGCGGTTTCACCCGCGTAAGTCCCGATCCCGGAATATCGGGATCAAAAGTAGCCTATGTTACTCTGGGTGAATGTAGCTTTCTAATGGTGAAAGAATTTTTGAAATCGGTCCAGTAGTTTCGGAGATTAAATAAATAAATAAATAAATAAATTCTGTGAACAACACACAGCGCCATCTAGCCCCGTGGTAAGCGACTAAGCTTGTGTTATGGTGACTAGACAACGGATATAATACTTATATTTATTTTTCTTTTGTAAATACATACATATTATACATAGATTACCCCCAATATACATACATACATACATACATACATGTTACCAACGTTACCTCTTTATAATATTAAGTATAGATCAGCCATGACCATATTGACCGTGCGTTACGTTTTAATTTAATCATTTTCTAATTTTTCTTAATTTAATTTTAATTAGAAAATGAAAAAAAAAAACATAGAGGCAAGTCATGGCAGATATAGGACTTATGGCATACCGTATTTACTCTAATGTCTTGAATGTTCTAATGTCTTTATCCAGGGAGGAAACAGTCGACTACGTTTGTATGGAGAAAGAGAAGGTAGACTGTCCTCTTAATAGTTTCTATGTCGTGGTGCAGGCGTAGAATAAGCAATAGTCAGAAAGGGATTTAACCCCGCACTTCCGCCGCGACTTAATGAGCGTTAAGAGGTAGAATTGATTAGATTCAACGACGCGTAATAAAGTTACATTTACCCGGGTCTTAATCGCGTATTATTATTTGTTTTCTTACCTCGAGTCCGGAGTCCCCTCGCGACCAAGACCATTGTAACATGGTTGAAACGTCGAGGAATGAAAATAAATTAAAATACGCGATTAAGACCCGGGAAAATGTAACTGTGTTAACATATCGTGTGAATTTAAAAAGTTTATTGACGCGTAATAAATCTAACAGGTAATGTTAGTTAATAATAAACATTAGCCTCTGCCATCTAAAGTTTCCGTACACAGGAACGTTTTGATACTTTTAATATTAGATAAGACGGTACATCGTTTTTCTATAACTTTTTAGTACAATAGAATGACAAATCACATCTCAGTCGATGCTGAAGAAGAGACCTGTAAAGGTCCCGAAACGTTAAGCATTTAATTAAACAATGCTAAAAGCACCACGTGATTAAGACCGAAAAATGAGTTTAATTTCAATTTTGAGTTATTGTTAATTTGCAAAAGACCTACAGCTCCAAATTACGTAGGTATGTAAGTATTTTACTGGACGAGTAATAGTTAATTGGGTCGTAAAATCAATTAAAATTCCAATCCCCGAGCCTTGGATTTTCCAATTTGTTTGGTCTCGTACCCTCGAACTAGTTAAAATATTAAATTGAAGTTCTAGCTTAGCTAGTAGCTTCTTAGCTGGTAATTATATACGACAAGCACAGCCACGCGGTTTCACCCGGGTAAGTCCCGACCCCGTCAGGATTTTAAAGGTAGCCAAAGTGTTATTCCAGGACTTAAGAACGCGGCGACTGTTACCATTTCCATACAAATTTAATACCAAAATAAATTATGAAAAATTTAGTTTTCTACCTTAATCCGAATAATCCTATCCTACTTAGTATTATAAATGTGAAAGTTTGTATGGATGTTTGGATGTTTGTTACTCTTTCACGCAAAAACTACTGAACCGATTGCGATGAAACTTGGAATATAGATAGCTGGAGACCTAGAATAACACATAGGCTACTATTAATCCCGATATTGCCGCTAGATCGGGACTTACGCGGGTGAAACAGGGCGCAGCTAGTATTTATATATTTTACGCTGGAAAAATGAAAAAAATGTTTCTCCGTTTTATTTCATTTCGAATGAATATTTTGGAAAACCTTGTGGTGGGGACCCTATAAAAGAAACATCTTAATCCGAATCATATCGATATTATGGTAAACAACGCAATTTTTCATAATTTATTTTGGTATTAAGTTTGTATGGAAATGATAACAGTCGCCACGTTCTTAAATTATCTAGGTTTCATGTAGGTACATACCGAGTTTCACAATCGGTTCAACGGTTTTTGCACGAAGGAGCAACAAACACACATAAATACACACTTTTACCATTATAATATTAGTAGGATTCACGCGGTTTAATATTTCTTTTAAAATTAACCTCTTACTTATAAACGATGATTCAATTCAATTCATTTATGGCGAATAAAGGTAGGTACAATAATGTGGTATTACATAAATATAAATGGAACACTCTAACACTTGACTAACTTATATTACGATTGTTTCTGTCCGTCATCTTTGAAACTTCATGTCACAGTAAAAGACAGACGATACATAGTTTCTCCATCTGTTACTCATTGTTTATAAGTAAGGGGATTAGTTACAAGGCAAGTAAATACGCTTTAGAAAACAAAATCATACCGTTCGGCTGTTAAACTACGCATCGGAGCGAGAAAATCTCCAAATAAATAAACTTAGTTTATTATCAACGCCTCCTTAAATAAACCAGAGTTGAATTTTAAACGAGGCTCCGTAATTATTTACCATTTCTTATTTCACGAGGGATGCAAATTTACTGAAAGAATGAACTTCAATGGCATACTAAATTACTTACGTGCCTACCGACTTACGTCGAGAACTCGAGATGGAGGTACTTTTATAGAGCTGTCATGATTATTGTTGCGGCCTTTGTCGAGTTATAATTTTAATACAGCAGAGAGAAGGTAATAATAGATACAAGCACATAAGAAAGAGAACATAAAATAAAAACAAACCCTAGATATACCTAATAGGTACACATAAAGACAACCATACTGGGTGTTGGAGTTTATTTAGGAATTGCTTCATAAAATGTTTTCTACACGCCCAGGCAAATAACTTTTTAGTTATTTGTATTTTTTTTATTTATAGCTCAAGGCTAATAAAATTTATCAAGTTTTTTTTAAGGAGAAAAACGCATTCAAATGTTTTCACTTGTCTAGAACTTTTCTATTTCAATTCGTTATTTTTTTTTAATCCTGAAGTTATCTTTTACTGAAACTCAGCTGTTTTTTAAAACAAAGCCAAATACTGTTTCGATTGAAATAATTCTAACTAAATAAAAGGACAATTTAACGCCAATGGCCTCTAACCCTCAGAAACAGCTGATTATCAAGTAAACTTAAAACTCAAAATTTTAGTAAACAACTTCGAATTTCCAAAAGCTGTAGAACAAACATTTGTTCGCCTAGACGTCTAGAACAACGTATGCAAGCAGCTGCTTCATACGCTCCAACATCCTGTATAGTAATAATTTTTTCTTCAGTCCGCGAGGTTGATTAGAAATAAAATTTTCCAGAGCTAGAAACGTCGGGCGTAGAAAATTGATTACTATAATAAAACCGACGCGATTATAACTGAAGAAATGAGTTTTAGCTAATATTAGTAGTGGTTCTGCAAACAGTCACCCTCACACCACTTATACGAAAAGAAGAAGATTTGAAATATGACAATTTTTATAACATTTTTAATTAGGTACAGTCAACAAAACAATTATTGACGTAGGAAGATAGGTAGATACTTTCTATTTAAAGATTCTAATATATTTCATCGACATGTCGAAAACAATTCATTATTGAACACGGCACAGTTAGTAGCGATAAAATGAACGCCTTTGATAATGTATTCGTCAATCAAGCACCTACTTATCGGCAACTGACTCCCACATTCGAATGACAGAAGATGTTAAATACTTAAAGGGAAAAGGGAGTCTAAAAAGGGGAGGATATCAGGTAGTATTAATTACTCAACCTGTTATTTATTTAACTAGAATATTACTTATTTGTGATACATCAATCAAATTATATTTTTAAAGTTGCTTGGTTGTTTATGATGTTAAGCAGTATCAGCCGACGCGTGTCAGTTTAAGAGTAGGTATCTCTTTTGAAGAGTCTTTTCTGTTTCTTATCTTTTTCTTTTTCTCTTTCTGACAATCCGAAGAAGAGACATGTAAAGGTCTCGAAACGTTGAGCATTAAAACAATGCTAAACGTAATACATGGTACACCACGAGATTTACATCGAAAAATGAGCCTAATTTCAGTATCTCTTTATTTGAAATTCACGTTTGATGTATGGGACTCCCATAAAACAAACTAGATTTTTTGTAGTAATGGTATGGAACCCTTCGTGCGCGAGTCTAACTCGCACTTTGCCTGTTTTGTAGCCTTCAAAAAACAATGTGGAACGCTACGGTGCGAGGGTGGATATTATGTAATTTTGTTGCTAACAGTATACCTACTTGCTTGCCTAAAAAAATATATTTATAGGTATATTGGATTGTGTTTACGATGCCTCCAGTTAGTATAGTAGGTGCTAGGTAGGTATTATTTTTATCTACAAATCGTACGATACCGGGAAATTCGTTCGCAGAGACTCTATATTTTGTAACTGAATCTTTCTCAGACTTATCGTGTTTCGATAACAATTTATTGTACCTACGTAAAACAATGCGTAGAGATATCAAATTACTTTTCTTGCCGGGTTGTACAGTCTTCACAAACGTACAAGTATTTATTTGTCATAGGATTTAATGATTTTTTGTGAAAAAATGCGTTACTCGCATTGATAAGCCGCGGTGGAAGCGTGGCTCAAAATCACGTTGTAAAAGTATCGCCTTTTCTGGGGTTATGTATGATAAAGGAATTTCGCGTTTGGGGGTAAAGATTGGTAGATTGTACAAATTGAGGAATGACGAGACAAAACGCACTAAACGCTTCGCTTCGTCATTCCTTATTCGCACTGCGAGAGATTGGAATCTAACGTTTGGAACTGATGTATTCCCCGGCGAGTAGGTACAATTTGGAGGTCTTCAAATCGCCACTGAGCAGGTGCACAGAGCACCTACTATCCGTTTAGGGCCAGCATGCTTCTTCGCTATTGAAAATAAGCGAACGAATCTGTATTTTGTCCTTATAATTCTGTGTAGATACTATTAAAAACCTTTCTGGTAAATGTCCATAAGTTCTATACCTACATTTCAACGATGGCCATCATTTCCGTCGCTCCTAGAAACCGTCCATCATTTCCGGTGCTCGTTTTTAAAAGCAAAACGTAATGTGTACTGAAACAGAACGATTAGTGCTGGCATGTGCTGGTAAATGAAACGGTTAGTCTTGCGAGACAGTCCGTAATTAGGTACACTAAACCTAATAGCGAAGTTTAACAAAAAATAGCAGAATCTATTCATTCCATAGTTTTTTTTGACCTACTGGCAAATACAATGCTTTGTCCTGAGTGACTGACTGACTGATCAATGCACACCTTAGCTTAAACCGCCGACACCCTAAACTGTGACAGTAGAGAGCTGATGAAATTTGGACAGTGTGTTCCTTATAATTCGACTACCTGCGTCCCGCGGTTTCACCCGCGTAAGTCCCGATTCGGATATCGGGATCAAAGCCTATGTTACTCAGGGTGAATGTAGCGAATGAGTAGTTTTTGATTTTATTTATAACAAACATAGAGACAAACACACACACACACAAATACAAATCATTCCTCTTTATAATATTAGTATAGATGGAGGCATCCGATACCGGGATTTACGCAGGTGAAACTGCGGGACAGAGCTAGTAAAATTTACAAACTAATTAAGTTGGTAACGAATAGTACCTATACTTCTTGTACTATTTATGTATTCTGTGCCTATACTACACGACACGACACGACGGAACCAAGAATACTTGCAGTAATATCCCTCGTTCGTAGCAGCTGCTACGTTCTACGAGCTGTAACAATGAAAGTACCTACACATCGCTGAACATTGAACACGGAATTTTGTTGTCTTTGAAGCGCTTCAAACTTTCATATCCATGAAAGTTTCAGTATGAACGCGGATGGTAGGATTAAAGACATATAAGGATACTAAGTTTATTTTTAGGATCGGAGAGATAAATCGCTGCCGAGCGGAGGCGAGACGTGGCGCGAAATCCCTTTGCGTCTATCTATCACATATTATTTTGTTATACCAGAGCAAAAATATCACCTTTGCTCCGACCATTGGCTCCGACGCGATTTATCACTACTTGTTTCGACTTAGTAATAACTTTAAAAATAGCTGCAACCTAAAGATAATTAAGTCCTTTTGGGGGACTTAGCCCGGGTCTAAAATGAAATGGCTATGGTAACCTCTACCCGTCCATCGTAAGAGGCGACAAAAAGGGGTGTCTTAGTGGGAAGCTTCGGCCGCGACTTATCCACCACCGGTCTAAGTCGTAGCGACAAGCGGACTCGTCCGTGTTCCAATACGTTGGCCGGTGCAGCCACTAAGGATGACAAGTCAGATCTTGTTTCACTTCCTTCTTCTAGATGTACGTGTTACATCTTAGGCCATATCATCACTTACCATCAGGTGAGATAGTGGTCAAATTCTGGCCCTATTGTATCACAGAACTGAAACTATTCAAGTAGGTACGCTGGAATTTCTATACTATACAAAATGACATCAGATCTTTGTGCCGATTTGATTTCTGCCATGTTGCGCTGTTATCGCGCAGTTTCTATTGAAAGTGATGGTGACCGTCCATGGAACTAATAGTTTCGGAGACGGTTACCATTACTTTCAATAGTAAACAGTGCAACATGGCGCAGGTCTAATATGCACAAAATTTAGTGCGCCATATACTGTCCAGCGATTTGTACTTTGGAGGTCAGTGTATTGTGTGTAAAAAAAGTTTTTTGTTTTCCCCTTTTTGAAGGTCGCTTAAAAATTTAAAAACTCTTAAACTAACCGTCTATGTTAACAGGGCCGCAACGGTTTGGGCAACATCTACGTTTGGGCGAGCGGTGACGGTGGAGAAGACGACGATTGCAACTGTGACGGTTACGCGGCCTCTATGTGGACTGTTTCTATTAATAGGTAATGTATACCTACCGACCTATGCTACCTTATAGCTCGTTTACGCAATGTGGAGTACTGCCTAGCCAGTAGACACATAGCACTCTCACGAGCAAAGGATGACTTACATAAGGCCCTGCCGGGTCCGAGCCGAGTGTCGGCCGTAGCCCGGTCTGTCGTACGTGGCTAGGTAGTCGCATACATAACTAGATGCTTTTTCCTACCTATATCTCCAACAGAAGCTACTTAAGGGTCTCTGCATAGGTAACGTTTTCCGGACGGGACGTGTCAATTACTACATACAAAAATCCCATCGTTTTTTGCCATCGTCGCGACGATGAAGGGGATGGCACGGCATTTTTGTATGTAGAAATTGACACGTCCCGTCCGGGAAACATTACGTATGCAGAGACTCTAACTAAATCATGTCACGTACCTAGATTTTACTTGCCAATGATGATGATACAAATTGCAATTCGCAATACCTTCAAGGCTCGCCTTGAAGTTCAGCGCTCTCTTTACATGACCCGAACTATACTCTCAATGTGAACTTCGTTCCTATGATGATCACACCACTTACTATTGAGAGTGGTACGAGTCTACCGATTCAAATAATGTAAGTAAGGTAAACTGTAGGTATAACTAAGACCGCCTCGTGGCGCCAACTTCTAGGTAAAATAAATAAATATTGCACGACGTTACACACAGCACAATCTAGCCCTAAACTAAGCACAAGGCTTGTACTATGGGACTAGACAACGGATATACTACATATTATACTTTTTTTTGTAAATAGGTACATACATATGATAGGTACATAGAAAACACCCAGACCAGATACAAAATACCCCAATAATATAAACTGTGGTGTAACCAAGCTTATTCGACTTTCGCGTTGTCGAGTTTGTAGAACTTGACACAAACAATAAAAATGGAGAAAAACTTTATGAATAAAAATGTGTTGTTTTCCGCTCTACAGTTTGAATAACACAGATAAAATGTAGGCGATCCCATTTATTTAGCTCCCAAGTGTAAATTATGAAATGACCTAAGTTTTCTAATCAACAGCGTCGCGTGCGGCTTCGTTTTGCGTAACCAACCACGTTTCCTTTGTTTTGTATTAATTTATATTTGTTCCGAACAAACATTTGATTGTTTTTCGTAAATGGACAGGGAAGTTTTGAGTTAATGGCTCGTTTTGTTTTGTGTTACGTAATTAACTGAGAAATATTGTGGTTGGCTTGGAGTTTCAATGGTTTTATTTGGGTACTAGCTGCGCCTGTTGGATTCACCTGCATAAGACTTGACTGACCCCAATGAAACATCTAGACAAAAAGTTGGTACCTACTAAAATACAATACTCCGCTAGGAGTATAAGTGTTCGGTGCTAAAATAATATGGCACTCACCCCGAAATGACCGATAAGTCTATGTTGTCTATATCGTAACAACATTTTTATTTAATTTTGAGATCGTGTCACTTCTGAAATGTATATGTCACCTGGTTGTACCCAGAGAGCTGAAATTTTGTGAGTGTGTTCTCTTTGAGTGAGTTGTGAGTGTATTATTTTTAAAAAATCCCACGGAGTTGGGACTGATGCAGGTGAATTCGCAGGACACAGCTAATTTCCAATAAAATTCGTCTACTTATGTGAATTTTTAAGTTTAGATTCTTGTGAAGATTTTTCTTTTGCAATTTCGTAGCTTGTTTGTAACGGACCAAGTTTTAATTAAAAGCATTTAACTTTCAACGAGAGAGTTTCGTCGTAAACTAAAGATCGTAAATGTTACCTTTACAAGAGCAACACGAAATTGTACCTAATTAAATTAGTTAAGGAGTGGGTCGTTTCCATTATCCCGAATTAGCAGCGTCCCGCGGTTTTCCATGAGTTTTTTTGTGTTTTCTTCTCATCGGATTTCGCATTCCGAAGACACTCATCCTAAATTGTAGTTATAAGATGCCTCTGCATCTCAAAACGATCATGTTAATATTTGCAGAAGTGATAGTTTTTCCAGAATAAGATATCTTTTACGATTTTAAACTTACATGGTTGACTTAGATACTTTACTACAAATATCATTAAGTAACGGGGTATTTACCATGTTTAAATTTGTTTTTTGTATGGTAGCTCGATATTTTGACTGTACCGTGAACGGGTCTCGTGGACAAGCCAGTTGAAATTTACTGGGAAAATATCGAGCTCTGATAAAAACAAATTAACATGGTAAATACTTACCCCGATACTTAATAATATCTGTAAGATATCTTATTCTCAAAAAACTCTATCACTTCTGCAAAGAAAATGGTAGATATAGATCAAACGGGTCTTATGTCGGTAAATGGGTCTTGTGACGAATTTACAACCCTATTTTATTTGACTTTCAGTGCAATAAACGACGGTCAAAACGCTCACTACGACGAATCCTGCTCCTCTACTCTGGCCAGCACGTTCAGCAATGGCGCAAGAGACCCGAGCACAGGCGTGGCTACAACTGATTTGTACGGAAAATGTACGGCGACTCATTCGGGGACTTCGGCCGCGGCACCCGAGGCTGCAGGCGTGTTTGCTCTAGCCTTGCATGCGAAGTAAGTTTTATGAACTTCATGTGCATTTTTTTTCACTTTATCCACCCGCTGTTTTTTCTCTCTTATATAATTTAAAACGATGTTTAGCAATGGCGCCCGATTCAAGCGCCCTGGCACTCAGCAAGTTTGGGAATCATTTAACTAGCTGAATCATTATTTATTTATTGAAAGACATAATTACAATTCATCATGGAGTTTGATATAAAAAATACTACGTAAACCTCAATGGTTTGTCTTGGCATTTACAATCGTAGCTACATAGATACATTATTTTACTATATTTAGTGTTTACAAAAACTACAATTTACTCGGTAACTTTTCTTTTATTTCCTCGAATGTCTAGCAGAAGCTCTCTTTTATTGTCTATCGTTCTGAAATCAAGAAATTTCTTTGTAAACATTTAATTAAGCGCCACTCTATCACTTTTGGCTCTTTTGTATAATATAGTTTAAAACCATTGTATTTCTACAATACACATCCCACTTTTCATGTTGGAAGATCGATTGATAATTTTCAAATAGACCTAAAACTGTGCCTAAAACCTTGGTTATTATACAGTAGCTCATTATACAATTAAAATTCTGCTGTTTTTGTAATAGTGTGTAGCGGTAAATAATTACCTTGTAACATTTAAAAGACCACATGAGACTCATTATTTTCTAATACTAGGTATTATCGTAATGGCAACATAATTCCTATAAAATGCCCAACTAATAATTCCCAAATGAAACCCAATTAGTAGAACTAGAAACACTAAAAAGTTAACAGGGTCTTTTCAAATACGCCTGTATTAAAAATAAGGCATTTGTCTCATCCATACTATGTTTTATTTTTATTTTAAGTGCTTTTAAGCCTGCACTGGGCTTTCATACAAATCAAATATTTTAAACAAAAAATACTTCCATACTATATTTTTTTCTATGATTTGATCTCTATTAGCAACACTATAGATCGATACAATAATATAGTATGTTTATATTTTTGAAAAAAGATAACATTTTATTCCTGGCTAGTCTAAAATGCCATTAAATTTTCAAAATTCTAAAAATGCCATTTTAGTTATTGACAAAATCGGGGTAGCAACTCCTTTCAAAAATTTTCGCTATCTCTTATAGTTTAGGATGTCCCCCTGAAGGCCGGCTTAAATGGTTCGGATGTAATGGGCTGTAGATAACGTTTAGTTGTCCAATTCCAGTCCAACCTTGACGTGGCGCGACATCCAGCACTTGACCGTTCTTACATCGAAACGGAATTCACTCTACGACGCAAAGGTAAGCCTTTTCAGCTTAGGTATTAGGTAAGTGTCGTCATGTTAAAGTTGAATTATCGATATTTTAATAGATAATATTATTTGACGATGTCGTTATTAGCAAAGGTTATATCTACTGTAAAAAAAATTTTAGCTTCTTAGTATTAAGCGTCTATGAGCTAAGAGAAATATTATAGATATGACGATTTCTTGTTGACTACGAAACCCCAGAAAGGTGTTTAAAAGCAAAAATCAGAATCTAGGTAAATATAAAATTATGTGTTCTAATCGTGTTAGTTTAAAAAGTTTGTTATACTATCAATCCACAAAATCAATTAATCAACACAAGTATGTAATATCAATAATTAAAAGCTTAGACACTACAAAGATTGTACAAAGAAGCATAATTTATCGATGCTTTCCGACGAACGGTAGTACATTGTTACAATATTTAGGTATGATAAAAAATTATTATTATTACCTACTTATTAAAAAAATGTTGTAGACGACATCATCGATATTGCTTTAAAATTATGACGGATCCATCATTATTGGAAGTTGACAGCGAATAGCGACTATCGATAAGTTCTATATCGATACAAGTTTGGATCGGCAGCTCTATTGCCTGCCAATATTAACCTTTTGTTGAACTCCTATTATAATAGACAAGTTCTTTAGAATATTGTAGTTAAGATATAGATTTATGTTAAAATTTCATTAAAGAAGAGAAACCTATTGTATTCTGAGGTATTTTCCTAATTGGTTTGTTCTTTATGAGTACCTACCTACCTATAAGTCTGCTCTTCTGAAACACAATGTTTCAGAGTTATTATTATGTTATTTAGTTGTTTTTTTATTATTAGGTATTGCTTTGAATCTATTTTGAAAGTTAATGATGAAGTCTTGTAATTTTTTTATTTTATTTCTCTTTATTTAAATTATCTGAGCTACAACCTTTTTAAAAAAAGTTGAAATAGCCATTTTCGTTTTTGTTTCCTTCCTTTCAGCCAAAAAACCTTTATAAAATCAATCGCTGAAGCAAGTTGGTTGGAGATAGGTAGGTCGTACGGGATATTATTTTGTTCAATGGATTATGGTCCCCTTTTCAGTAACGTTTTCCACTTTGAACTGCTTTAGTTCGAAGTATGAACTGCCGCCCTTAAACTAATGTGCATAAGTGCCATTTTGTGAATTTTGAGGAAATCTATTTAAAATGTTTTCGTGTGTGTGTGTGTGTGATGATCATAGGTCGGAATAGGTAGAGTCAAATAGGGTGACTGACCTCAAATTTACATGATTGTAGATGTTAACATGGACATGCCTTCGGAATACCGAAATTTTGTTACAATCTTTCGGAATTTTATTAGAGTAGGTCGGTCCGGTTTAATGATCTAAAACCTGTATGTTAATAAAGACATGCCGCCGCAGCGGTATTCCGAAATTTAAAAACATCCCGACAAAATTGCTACGTAACATGATTTATTTTCTTAACTCTTTTGACTTTAATAAACGTTTCATATTTAATTATATTAACAATAACTAGCCAGATAACGTAAATAACGACCGAAATTTTCGACCTACAAATGGATATTAGATTTAAGAAGAAATTAATTAAAAATAGAACATATGGAAAAACTGATGTTTATTTATTTTAATTGTGCAGCCTACAATGCTGAAACTGTAACAGATGACGATGAAGATTAAGTGCCATTGACTGCGCCCCGCAATTAAATCATGTAAACCAAGTGCGATCTGTGTATCCTCCGATTCGAGTATACTTTTTATCAAGATATCCGTGGAAACATCTTTATAAAAAGTAGTCAAAATAAATTTCGGTTAATATGCTACATATAAGTTTCTTTAAGTATTTAAGTGGTAAAAACCATACAGATAAACCTAATTTTTTTTAAATATAAATGTACCTAATTGAAACCTGAAAATTATAAAGTATTGTAAACAATAAACGTTTGTGTTTTACTTGTTGAGCACAAGAAAAAAGAAAAGAAAAGTAATTCACATAAAATTAATTCATCGTCCTCGTTTTTAGGGTTCCGTAGCCAAATGGCAAAAAACGGAACCCTTATAGATTCGTCATGTCTGTCTGTCTGTCTGTCCGTCCGTCCGTATGTCACAGCCACTTTTCTCCGAAACTATAAGAGCTATACTGTTGAAACTTGGTAAGTAGATGTATTCTGTGAACCGCATTAAGATTTTTACATAAAAATAGAAAAAAAAAATACTTTTTGGGGTTCCCCATACTAAGAACTGAAACTCAAAAAATTTTTTTTCACCAAACCTATACATGTGGGGTATCTATGGATAGGTCTTCAAAAATGATATTGAGGTTTCTAAAATCATTTTTTTCTAAACTGAGTAGTTTGCGCGAGAGACACTTCCAAAGTGGTAAAATGTTGGTCCCCCCCCCTGTAACTTCTTAATTAATGGAATGATAAGACTAAAAAAAGTATATAATGTACATTATTTTTTTGGTCAGTTAAAAAAAATAAAGGGCGTCCCTATATTGTGCATTGTACCTACATGAAACTTAACAGAAAACTTAAAATTTCTTTTGTCAAGTTAGAAATCACCTACGTAAAAGTGTGAATGAAACCCTCGTTGCGTGAATCCAATTCGTACTTAACCGGTTTTTCCTTTCATTGTAGACGATGTAAACTTTGTTTTTTAATCATATTATAAAATAATATTGAAATGGAATTGTAATTGGAATTGTATCATATACATAAGTATATGATACAATTCCGGAATGATTTCCATATTTCTTGAAAACAAGGCATATCCATGTTAGGCTATCATGATGCAAGTACATAAAATGACTCTACCTATTCCGACCCCTGGCTGATGATCATAGATCGGATTTTTGGGTGCCGTTTCAAAAATGCGACATCAAAAGTATGGATACGAACAAAAAAAATTCCGAGAAAAATTCCGCGTCTTGGAATTTCATCGTGATTGGGATTTCGAATAAGGATAGGTGTCGAAATCACGAGTACTATCACTATCTAAAGTATCATCATCATCATCATCATTTGTTTTTATTGCTGAAGACATATTTACTAGAAATATTTTAAAGAAAAAAATAATCTTCAAAATTTAAAATGAGATTCTGTTTACAGGTTAGAGTTATCCGTCAGAAATAAATAAAACACACATATAAATTAAAAAGGTTTAATGTTTATATTTCTTTATTTAATATAGAAACAATGGATAAAATCTGTTCTAAGTATAAATAATTATCACAATTAAGAGAAAACACACCTAAAGCATGTTTGTGAAACAAACATTTTCAAATACTTGTTTAAAAACATTTATTTTTCAGCCAGTATTTCCTTACAACGGTAGGGTAGAGACAATCCAGCAAAGCTTGAAAAATAACAATTTATGTATTACTAAAACCAAAAATGTTCCCTCGACATGCAATTATTGTTGAGAAAATATTACAAAAATACAACTTTCCTTACAAATTGACCGAGTTGGTTAAAATGGGAAGTAGATTTTTGTACCTCTCAGCATTTAAATTGTTCTATTTCAAGCTTTGCTAAGTGCACTACGCACCGCACCATCTACCTCGGTGTGCGAGCTGAATAGTTGACATTGCGGAATTTAACAACTATGTAATTACTTGGAAGCTAATTTTGAAATTTGACCCTTACCATGATCTACTTATTGCAGGATTTAATTCGTCAGCTAATCAAAAATAAATAAATAAAATTAAAAAAAAACAAATAATAAAAAAAATCACAGAAAAAGTTTTTTTGTTTTCTGTGTTTTTTCTTAATAGTCTAAGAAAAAAAAATACTCTGTTTTTTTGCGCAACAAAACAACAAATTAAATAACGAGAAAAGGTCATGGTAACGCCCAATATCCAGCTTTACTTAAGAATTACCAAGTTGAAAATAGAAATCTGATGATTATTTTTTTTAAATTCCGGGTCTAGATAGTGTTGTAGCTACTTTAAGATTTAAATTATCTCGATATTTCGGAACGGAATCAGCCTAATCCATAATATCTATAAGTTGTAAATTTGTAGGAATGAAAAAAAAAATCTACACTCTTTTTAACAACAAATTATAGGCAAGAAACTTACAGTTATTCGTGTAAGTTTCTTGATTATAGGCTATGTTATTTATTCTATTACAATATATAAAAAATCTACTCACCCAAAGTTCGACAAATGTCAAAGATATCCAATCCAGTTGCAATAATCGTAGTCCGTTTAGTAGCCAAAATGTCAAGTTTTGCAGTGAAATCCAAAATCCAAGTAACGAGCAGGGGTCAATAATCAATAGCATAAAACACACGGATGGACTGCACTCAACAAACCGAAGTAAGCGAATGAGCTTAAATTGCAGTTTCACTTTTCCCATAGGAATAACGGAATAATAAATAGGTATAAATATATACAAATAGGTATTTAGTATAAACAACTTCCAATAATTGCTCGAAGAAAAATAAACAAACATACCTTGGCGCCGCCTTTGTAATATTGCCGACAATAGCGACAATAGGTATTGCAAAAGATAAACAATGTTTATGGCCGCTGTCTTCAAAATATTTTTTTTGTTCAACTTATGGATATTGTTAACTTAAAATTGCGAAATTGCATGTACGAAAATGACCCAGTAAGTTTTATGCATTCAATTTAAAAAAATCCTTTTTTTTTTAAATTAATAGTACAATTTCTACGATACATTTACAATACATTTACATTACATTACATACATACATACAATACATATTTTAAAGTTTAAAAAGAAATATCGGAATTACGGAATTCATATCCATGTTAGTGACAACGTCTAAAACAGCACCCAAAATCCGATCTATGCTGATGATTGATGATGAATGTGTGAATGAAAATAATTGCATTTACACGAATTACCTATAAATCGTTTAAAAATTGTAACGACAGGGTCGTTTCCATTGGACAATGAACGGTGTCGGGCTGGAGTTCAACCATTTGTTCGGGTTCGGCGTATTGGATGCGGGCGCCATGACAGTTCTTGCAGCTAACTGGCGCTCCGTGCCGCCGCGGTACCATTGCGAGGCGGGCGCTGTCAATACACATACGTAAGTTACTTATCTTCTTCTAATATATAAAATTTTCATGTCACAATGTTAGTTACCGTACTCCTCCGAAACGGCGCGACCGATTTTTATGAAATTTTATATGCGTATTCAGTAGGTCTGAGAATCGGCTACTATCTATAATTTATAAGGCAAAACAACATTTGCTGGGTCAGCTAGTTATACTATGTTTTTTAAACAGACTAGTAAGGTGGTCTTTGGTTTCGCACGCATTTATTATAATACCTACGTATGAACTTACCAGATTTTTTTATTAAATGATTACTGCATCAAAATCTGTTTGGTTTTGGAAATTGGCGGCTAAATACACAGATAAGCGCATAAAGCGATATTGTTTTATACTCCTATGTAAAGATAAGTGATAGGATCTCACTAGAATAACATACTTGATGGACTGACGACATTATAGCGGTCGCGGGGAGTCAACCTTAAGTTCTCCCCGCGCAGTGTCCGATAAACTGCTTGGTCCCAATGAGGGTTGGTGGCAGGCAGGCGGCCGGCCAACCGGGAACATCGCTCAGATGAGAAGATGAATGAAATGCATTTCTTAGCCAATGTTTCCTTTAGTTAGGTAGGTACATCTCAGAGTACGACAATTTACCTTATTTTGTTTGGTTTATTACAGGGAAGTACCAATAGACGGCACTATAAAGATGACCATAGACACAACCGCGTGCGGCGGCTCTCCCAGCGAGGTGCGGTACTTGGAGCATGTGCAAGCGGTTGTCAGCGCAAACGCAACGCGACGCGGAGACCTCGAACTGTTTCTTACCAGTCCTATGTCGACTAAGTAAGTCATGATTTTACATCGTCACAGGGGAGCTTATTGGGTTACGCAACGCTTGCCACGGACACTATTTGGATGGGTGATTGATAATTTGTGTCACAAAAAATCACTTTCTCGACCTCCTCCGTGTTTTGGAAAGCACGTTAAGTAGTTGGTCCCGGTTGTTATTTCTAATAGCACTCGTTGGGTCAAGTTAGTGGCTTAAGAGCCACCTGAAAACTCTAACACTAGGTGAGTCACACCACTATACGAACAGAAGAAGAACGTCGTCAATGACACATTGACTAATGTTATCTGTGATATCGTTTCAGATCAATGATCTTAAGTCGGCGAGCGAACGATGACGACTCCCGCGACGGGTTCACAAAATGGCCGTTCATGACGACGCACACTTGGGGCGAGTACCCGCAAGGCGTATGGACTTTGGAGGTAACGGTATTTCAACGCATTTCTCATGGTTTCGGAACTGGAGTTTTGGCCCAGTCTCTCAATTCGGTATACCATAACTTGGATAATCCATTATATTATAACGCGTTAGTTTTTGGGTGTTTTTATTACACACCTTAGATTGTATTAGATTGTACACCACTTAATATTATACTTTGGAATCCATAGTCAAGAGACCACCAAGACCATAGATAGAGGTCGTCAGAGTCAAACGTTCGAATTTTGCTTAAATTTAAATCTATCAAATAATACTAATAATTAGTATTTTTCTACTGAACATTAATTGTATGCAGAAATATGTTATTCATTAAAAATACCTACGTTTCCGAACAATATGGAACAGTTTTTCAAAATAATGAAAAACATGTTATTGTAATAATTTGAATTAATTTATATCAATGGCTTACAGACAAAGTGTCTTAAGTCACCTTTTGTTATTTTTGATACTTTATAATATTTTAATGAGCATATACCTTTTTATATAAAATTTCTGTTAGATGTAGCAAAGTTTAGTTTGTTAATACTAACTTAAAATAATGTTGACTAAATATAGCCATCCTACATTAAAATTCTTATTTAATTCACCAGGCGCGATACAATGGCGGTCCGAACCCTTCACCGTCTTGGTCGGGCTTCGTCCGCGGCTGGTCGCTGGTGCTGCACGGCACCCGCGCTCCGCCCTACGCGCAACTACAACCTCAGGATCCTCACTCCAAACTAGCGGTCGTAAAAAAAGCACACGAAGATAACGCAGTCTCAAAGTAGATCAGACGA
Organism: Idaea biselata; assembly: GCA_958496205.1. Taxonomy (NCBI): domain Eukaryota; kingdom Metazoa; phylum Arthropoda; class Insecta; order Lepidoptera; family Geometridae; genus Idaea; species Idaea biselata. Next base: position 4,518,939 of record OY292402.1, read on the forward strand.
TGTTGCTCGAATTAAAGCTTTTATTTGGTTTATTAATGTTATTTTATACAGAAAATTAAGCAATTGACTTGATTGTAAGGGTGGTTGCGAAGATTTTACAGAATTAAGAATCGAGTTCGTCATGTTTGAAAGGCAGTATTGTGAAAAGTGTAACAGGGTAAAAACGGATTGAGATGGCAGTCAGTGGTGCGTGATCATCAAGTATGAAAAAATATAGTTGTTTATGAATTCTTAAAATTCTTGCGCAGGGGTTCCAACAAATCAATCAAATGATTAAATCATATGGGAGGACCAAACAATTTAACCTAATTTAAAAAATATCTAAGTAACTAGAAACACGTTTTTATTTTTATAAAAGCTTTAATTGGAGCAACTTATAATCGTAAAGTTTAAGGAAGAATGATGAATTTATAAGTATAACATAATCAGCAAATCTACCAACGAATTATGAATTTAAACGCTTAAAATAATATGATGGCTAAGGAAATGAATAATATTATAAATTGATCAGACTTTCTTGGTTTGTGTACACATACGGGTCAAAGAGAATGTTTCACATTTGCGCAATTTTTATACCACCTTATTACAATTTTATTTTATACAATTTCATTTTTATTGTAATTATTTTCTTTAATTATTGCGCTTATGTGAAAAGAATGAGTCTTATCAAAGTAAATTGCTTTGAATAGGACTTTATAGTTTCGGTTATTATATTGCTATTTGTTTAAATTTAAATATTACCATTTTATATTTTCCAAGTTTAACTAATAATTATTATAATTTAACTCAAATTTGATCGATCTCATTTCTATTTTGGGTTTGGAATTAAGCGGTTGGATAATTCCTTCCATCATTTTAATTAGATTCAGTCAAAGAAAGTAAAATGATAACGATTTCTAGTGTTATTTATTTTTGTTCATGATTGTTAACATTTTTTTCTTTGACATTTTGTTTTTTAAATATTATTTATCGAATAAACCTAAAACAATACAAAATGTTGACTACAAATACGCGAGCAATCTGCTCTTATATTTTTATACTGCTTTGTTTACATTCATATACATACTTATATTTTATAATAAAATATTTTTCTGTTGAATCCAATTTTTGTTAGTTACTTCTGCGAATGTTTCTTTTTTGATCATTACAAGTTTGAAGATACTTTATAAAAATAAAAATTGTTAACTTAAAACCTACTAAAAGATTTTTTAATATTTTATATGTTACCTTAACTTAAAAGCCTGTTTTTTTCTCTTACTTAGAAAAACAGAAAGAACATATCAGGTAATGTATTTGTTAATGATAAATTCAAGCAGTAATTTGCAACAAATATTGTGTGATTTTAATTCTTATAATTTATTAGTAACTTCAATAATGAGTTATTTTGGTAAAATAATGATTGTTTATGCTTGTTTAAGATTTTAGGTTGAAATATGTTGTGTAAATTATTATTTGTTTGCAAATGAGCTTCTTTTATCCCAGCTAAACGAAGTTCATTTGACAAGTTTAATATTTTATGTTTTGTTGTGTCTACCGACCATATGGTGTGGCACAGTATATAAGAGTATTAACAAAGAATATATTAGAGAATTATCGTTATTATGTAAGAATTAATGAATGTATCTATTTAATATTAAAGATCTTCCTTTGGGGCCCAGTGACAGTAGATAAACTAATTTATTAATCGGCTCTTTACTTTACAACTATTTTCTTAAAGAGAACATTTATTATTAAATACACTACTAAAATATTTAAAGCGTTTTTAATCCTATATTATCCATGTATTAAATTATATTTGATGTAGCAAATGGGCTAAAGACCCTAGGTTTCCTACAAATCGATAGAATAGTCTTTAAGAAATAAAAAAAACATATAAAGATATAAAATATATTATGTACCTACTAATATTATAGTAAATATAATGTGATTTGGTGTTGTATTTGAATTAAATGACGTTTTTGTAATTAACGATCCTTTCCCTTAACTGCTATAAATATAGTTTTAAAATAAAACTTCAAAAGTAAATTAAAATTCAAGGTATAATTACAAACTTAACAATAATGAAAGGTTTTATTATGAATTAAAATATTATACAAACTAGACAATACTAATTATCAAATAGTCACTAAGTTCTTACTTAATAGCAGTATAAAAAATATTTACAAAGAAGCAAAATTATTGCTAAGATTGACGTAAAACTATCAAAGTATGTACTTAAATCATTAATAAGTACACCCAATTTGTTTTCTACAATAAAAATTAAGTCACAATTTGCATTTTTACATTTTTGAGTTACGTCACTTTGCAATTACGTGATCGATATAGTCTATATATACACTTCAGACCCCCATTTCGTTGTACGTTCGGCCGTTGGTCCCGACGTCGACTGCTCGTTCCGATATCCCGTTGAGGCCATTAGTGTGCCCACGGGAACTTAATTGTCAGAGATCTGAAAATTTACAAGCGTAAATTGAAAATTCAAAACTACATTTAGTTTCAGTAGTTACATTATTAAATCAAAAGGAACGTAAAATTTATTAGAAAAATAAAAACTTTGGAAAATGATTTGAAAAACCCGGTAATATTTTTGTACTGTAAGTACCTACCATTTTTTTTACTATTTTAAAAATACTTAAGGCCCTGCGCAGACGGCACACTTTTTGTGCGATCGAGTCTGCGGCGCACAAAAAGTCTGCGAAAAAGGCACAAAAAGGCAAAAGACTTTTTGCGCGTCGTGTGCGTTACTGCATATAATTGCATAGGTTCTATTTTCACAGACTAAAAAGTGCGTCACGGATAGTCTGTCGTCTGCGCAGGGCCTAAGACTTACCCATAGTTTCTTGCTGTAATTCAAGTTTGTAGGCAGGATTGTCGTATGGCGGTAATGACGACTCACGAGGGGCAGATGGCACGGCTATAACAAGAAAATACAAGTACATTTACACGGATATGTCTGTTTTATTTTTTGAGGACAATACCTAATACTAGTTTTTATTCAAACATCACAAGCTTAAGTTTCTCACTAATTGTAACGGAAAATCTTGAAATATATGACCCACACAACACGGAACCACGACCAAGACAAAAAAAAACTCCAGATTTGTGATAAGACAAAGTTGCAAGATTAGGGTAGGCACTTTAAATTTTAACTAAGATTTGAATTACAAATTAATTAATAGGGTGAGCGAAATCTTAAAAGGGTACCTACAGAGTGACGCAAAAACATAACATTCTGTGCGAACTACACATAGTCGGATAACGGCAGGTTAGATTTTAATCGCGTGGTGTTTATTACTTTTTTTTCTTCAGGATAGACTGAGATGTAATCTAGGTGTCCTGAACAAAATAGGTAGGTACCTATAAATGTATGAAAACGTTGAGCATTAAAACATTGCTAAAAGCAATAAACACCACGCAATTAAAACCGAAAAAAGAGCACCAGCACCGCTAAAACACAACAGAAATCTTAAAATATTGAAATGATAACTTACGAGTGATAGGCACGGACCTAGGCCGGTGCCTGCGGAGCACCACCAGCAGCAACAGCAGCGAGGTGAGCGCGCCCAGGGCAGCCACCACGCCCACGCCCACGAGCGCGGAGTAGTAGTCTCCCCGGGGCGAGCGCGCGTTACCGCCTGATATGGAGGACGCTTCTACTTCATCTGGAATACAGATGTTAAATTAAACTTGGTATAAATACTAATGGTATGATTTATCCCGATATTCACTTGAGATCGGGGCTTACGCGGGTGAAACCACGGGGTGATACTAATGGGGTGGCACACGCAAAGCTGTGAGCAGATGGCGCTGGCCTCGGATGATCCTTTTTTTTTGTTGATGGTTGACGGTTGATTTTGTTGACGAAAACCCCGAGTTTTTTTTCTTACGGTCTCAGACCGATATGGCCAATTTGGCCGCCGAGAGTTGTAATAAAAAACACCTGTTTGACAGTTCTTAATTCAAACCTAAGATCATTCGACTAACGCCCTCTGCCGGGATAAAAAGTTAGTGTTCCTCCTCATTGATATAAATGTGTAAATCGAATGTAGAGTTGGAATATAAACGTAGAGTCACAGAATAAATAATAGTAGGTACAACATATTACTATGTACGTAGAGTTAAAATACAAATACGTTATTTGTAATTGGTTTTAGAATTGTAACGTGAAAATGGAATGTAAGAGTAAAACCGGACTGTGAACGTGAAAACGGAATATACCTAAGGTAATCGTGAAAATGTAAAAAATATATTGGAAAAAATGTAATGGAATTGAAATTGGAATGCATATGTGGAGTTAAAATTTAAATGGAAAGTTAAATATTGATAACAGAATACCAGTACTCACTGTCTATGGCGTTATCAGTATCCAAAGACTTGGTGTTGATCTCGATCACATTACTGGTCTTAACTTTTCCATTAGTCAAGAACAATTCCAACCAGATACGGCATCTGAAATAGGATAAAGCATTTAAATCTGATCTGGGAGAACAAGGGTACCTAGGTAGGTATGTGGGAAATCCCTTAGTCATTACATCAGGCTTCGGTTTAGGGATCATATTCCAGCCTAGGGATGGTATGCAGTCAGAGGTATACCTATCAACGTCAGGTTGCGGCAGGTCATCTGGTCATCCTGTAACTAATTTTATGATGGATAATGCCAAACAGCTCCCATCCACCCATTAATTTGGGATATGCGTCGATAGAAAGAGTTAACGATTCCAGATAGTCCTCAAAATACCTCGTATCCGCCTGTAGTCCTCCAAGAGTGACGGAGGGCGGTTGATCCCTGGCTGCGAGTCTGAACTCGTCATGTTCCTTGCCCGGCAGCTCCCCGCACGCGTGCGCCGCTCGGTAGACTCGGATCCAGCGCTCGGGAGGTGAAGGCACTCCTTGCCATGTGATCTCAGCTGCTTCGGCGCCGATAGACCGTGCTTCGATCGTTACTGTCCAGTTGTAAGGGTCTGAGGAAGAAAAGGAGTATTTAAGTTTATGGGTTGGTTATGGTTAGGTTAAGTTAGGCTGTCCGCAGACATTGCGAAATGGTCATTGCACTATGGTCAATGAAAATTTACCAACTGTACCCACCCCACATAATTTGGGGTTTTGCGGACCCTGGGCTCCGAGAGGGATGCAACTGGGAATATAGCTTGGATGTGCAGGGGTCGTGGGAAAGGTGCCGTATAGTCTGTATTGTGGTCCTATAATCACAACTTTTGTCGGAGGCTAAACTTATTTTTGTTTGCAGCGAGCCACGCACTTAGATCTGAAGTAGGCTGAGCAACTTTCATGTGGGCCACTGTCCACTGCATGACTGTTAGATAGATACTGGCAGGCACTGATAGAGCTAGTATTTATTATATACCGTGCATTTAGCAAACCAAGTTGGTAAAGGCTTACTTACCATATAGCGTATGTGTAGTGAACCCAACAGCAGCCCTATCTTTCAGCTCGGTCAGAGCGCGCGGCGGCGGTATCAGCACCAAGCCCGCTTCGTACCGCGTCTCCGGGCGGAGTTCAACTAAGTGCGCCGCAGAACGGCTGTGGTGGAGCAACTCCGTCATGCTGTAGATCGGTGTGCCTACTGGACGATACCTGGATAAACATAACGTTTGAACGGTTTTCAATTAATTGGAAACTATGAATTGGGGATTGGATAATATAGGGATTGAGCCAAGATTCTTTCGTCATCGTAGTGGTCTCGTATTTTAAAAGGTACCCAAAAGGTAACATGACCCTTTCACTAAGACTCAACTGTCCATCTGTCTGTATGTTACTAGGCTGTATCTCATAACCCCAACCGTAACCGTATCAACCGTAACAGCTAGACAGTTGAAATTTTCACAGATAATGTATTTCTGTTGCCGCTATAACAACAAATACCAAAAACAGAGTAAGATAAATATTTAAATGAGGTCCCAAACAACAAACGTGACATTTGTGGATAATGGTATCGAACTCGAGCACGAGCCCAACTCGCACTTGGCCGGTTTTTCTTATATTTGAAGGTAGCATGGATGTTGTATATTGTTATAGCATCGGCGTAAAGAGCACACTTCGGTTTACAGAATACTGTAGAGTTGAGTTCATCTTCAGGTATACCTGCAGTATTCTGCACGTAGGTGCCCCTGATGTTGACAACAAACTTACCGGACTTGTATCCCGTCAATGAACTGAAGTTCGTCCTCGGTGAAGTGCCTCCAGCTGACGAGAGCAGTCGTGTCGTTGACTTCGACCACCGTCAGTAGACTGTCGATTTCACGACGTTTCTCCTCTGGAGGTACCACCTAGAACAATAAGGTTAATAGATTTATGACTTGAGCAAAATACAAAAACCAATAAACGAGAAGGCTTAGGTAAATATGCATGTTAAGATAACTTTTTTTTGACACTGTATGTCATACTGGGTACTGAATAGCAGGCGACTCCACGGCAGGCTCAGGAGGAGATGGTAGTATGAAATGGACTCGCACAACAGGGACTGAACCCAAATTGCACTAGACAGGGAAGAGAGGAGGGGGGGAGGCCTTTGCCCTGGTATGGGACAGAATGGGCTTAAATATAACAATAAATAAATAATGTCATATTGTGGCAACTCCATATAGTGACAATAGGACAGGAAGCAGAATGAAGAGATTACAAAAAGTCAAATTTCTTGGTCTTCAACTCACCACAGGCAGGTCCAGAGTCCTTACGCTATAAGTCTCACTTTCAGGTGACACCGGTAAGTTATGTAGGTACAACTTCCCCCGTATCTTGTACGTAGTTGACGACTTCAATCCGGTCAATCTGAACTCCAGACGAGGAGTAGTCAAGATTTCATCAGCTGGTGCAAAGACTTGGGAGAACCAGTGTGAGACTTCTTCGTCACTATAAAGCAAAAATACACTTGAGTTTTGCGGTTGTGGGATTTAGCCGAGTTGGGTGTGCCCCTGGAGCAATGACTTGGTAGGAGTTTTGGACTATGGCTGTTATCACCCAATCAATGTCAGGTCGTATCGTAGTCGAACTCGTCAGTGCGATTAGGACCGGTTTCGTCATTAAATGGAAACCAACAATAATGGCCAAATGGGTAAACAAGTATTTTTTAAAACATCATGCTAAATCCTCGACCAAATCTTTACTAACCAAGTGGTGAGTTACACCTATGTAACAATGTAAATAAATTTACTCACGATTTATCAGTGTATCTCAAGTCGATACTGCCTCTCAAACCAACAAGCACTGGCGGCAAACCAAGCAGCATCTTTATACTGGTCGGTGAATCAGCTTCAATTGAAATAACTGACAGTTTTTTGTTCATGTCACCGAAAGACGGAGGCGCTTGAAGGCCTGGAGGTAAACCTGGTAGCCCTGGCTCTAAAGATGGGCGGTGTATGTTATTCTGATCGTAGTCCGGCAGATCTTCATTAGGATAGTGAATATCTGTTGGGAGCGTGGGAAGGAATGGAGGTGGTTGGGTTTTATGGGGAAAATCTGGACTCTGAGCGTGACCTGGAAACGTTAAAACACAATTTTACTACCTGTTTGACACCGATGTGATGAAATACAAAGTTAGTACAATGATAAATGATGTTAGTAAAGGCACAAAGCAGGTAATGTCATTGTCAAGTTGGAATTGTCAGTCTAGGAAATACACGGAAGGGTCACCACGTCACTGACCTTCCTTCGCTTCACTCTGATCAGCCGATCTTCCAAGGTTCCTATTCACTTCGGACTCCAACTCCATTTGACTAAGCAAATGTTCTAAGTCTATTGTTGAAGACGACTTTACTTGTGAATTGCTACTTTTGTACTGTGATTTTGCTGAACTGCCTTTCCGGCTTGGAACAGCATTCATAAGCACTGTTTCGTAAGGATTAGGCTGTTTACTGAGTACATGCGTTTTCGTATCTTGCGCCCATAAGCTATTGCTTTCTTTATGAGGTCGCAAATCTTTCGACTTCAATACTGTTACGTGTTTTCCATGATTCAAATACGGACGATAGCTATTTGGTGATTCAGATGAAGTTCTTATGAGAATGTGATCAGATCTATTGTAAACTGTGGGTGCGAAGTATGAAACAGGTGAATGCGTCGTGATTCTGGGTGCAGTGTCAGCAAAATCATTGGGGGGGTAAGGAAAGGCAGGTAATCGCTTTTTGTGAGATGGCAAAAAGTAATTGTAATTATCAAATGAAGACATTGGAATTTTACGTAATATTTCTGGTTTCAAGGGTTCTTGCAGAGGTTCCCAATTAGTGTCAGAACCATGTGAAATAACCCGCGTGCGGGAAACAACATTAACTTTGCCATCAGAAGGTTTGATATTTAACTTTTTTTCTGGATGAGAGTGAGTTGTATGACTGACACTTGTATGAACTTTAGGGAATACACCAGAAAAATTAGATAATTTAGTTTTTACTGGTCCTAAATTCCAACTATCATGTTTCGTAACCAGTGGAGGTTCAGCTTGAATAGTTTTAAACGGAGATTCAATTTCATCAAGAGTAAAAACTGTTATGTTGTCTCCTGGTTTGTATTCTTCAGAATGTGGAGCGTGGGTAACAGTTTTCAAAACTTTTGGAAAAGATTTTGTTGGGCTCCATTGTTTATAAAAATCCATAGAATCGGTTGCTAAAGGTGGTGTAGGGAGTACTGGAGTAACTTTAGAAGTAATGATAGGGGGTAAAGGTGTAACGTAATTGAATCGATCACCCACAGTTGGTATTTTGAATGTATAAGTCTGGACAGTCGATGTATTCGGTGATCCAGCTGTAAGCAGTAACGTAAATGAGCATGCACGTAGTTCTGTTTTTAGAAATCTAGAATGAGATTCGTCAAATAATGATTAGTGAATATAGTCTTTATTCTGGAATACATGAAATGAACAATATAGTGAATAATGCTGAATGTATGATATTGGATGTTGATTGAATGATTTTAATGGTTGATGAGTTTAATGGTTTTAACGTAAATGAAATGTCATCTAAGTATATTGCTGTCGTGTAAATAAATTTAATATGAATTTCATGAATATCTATTTGGTATCATGTATGCACAGTATCCAATACTTACCTAATCATAATTTCGTAAAACTATATCACATCTAAAGACACCATCTACGAGAATTATACTTTTTTATGCACTTTATGATGGACATGAATCTGATAACAAGTACATACCATAGGCAGCTCAATCATAAAAACTAGAAACAGTTTTTTTCTACAATCCACTTACTATTAGGTTCACAACCCCATTGTTTGCAGCAATCCTCATCAGATATGTTGACAGGGGCCGGTCTATGCATCGGAGGACATCGCAAGCTTTGAGGTGGGACAGGGCTGAGAGGAGAGCAGACCTCTTGACAATCTAGTTCGCCGTTCTCACAGAAACAACGTTGTTCACAACCAGTTAAGGCAATTGGGACCTCGCTCCAGTTTGGTACCCTGAAAATAAGTATTGTAATGTTGAAATGTGACAAAATGTAAACAGAAAATGGTTATTCAACCAATGCGAGCATTTTCAATATTTAAACAATTGGTCAATTACCAAATAGGTATTTAATTTCAATATTTAAACAATTGGTCAATTACCAAATAGGTACCTATATAAAATTAAGAACATCCTTGTCTATTATTATCCATATGTTGCTGAGTTTTATTTTATTGCACCTGCTTAAACTTGCAAACAGTTTGAGATGACTCTTTACACAATATTAATCAGTTTAACCATATTAATTTTTATAACACACTTTTTAAACTTACACGATTACCGTCATTCATTATTATTAGACACGGGTCTAGATCGCGTTATAGATAATTATTTTATCTTCTCGGGACCACGGCCGGTGACCCGTTTGCCGAAACGTCGAGGTAATTAATAAAATGATTATCTTGCACGGTCAGTACTTCAATGGGCACCGCTTAAGTGTGGAATTTTGCACAGTAGGAGGTAACGTGTTAGAAGAGAGAGGCTGAAAGTTTGGATATGGACCGTCGTCGTCTGAAAGTAGGCTATATACATTAGGCCGGGCCAAAAAAACTTTTTTTCGATTTTTGAATTCTAATAGCGAAATTATTTGTCTACTATGGGCTAATACCACGTATTCAAAATATTATTGCAATAGCTTAAGTGCATCTGCCTCCGGATTGACCTCAAAGTTTTGGTATTTTGAAAAAAATTGACTACTTATGAAATGGGTATTAGGACACTTTAAATGCATTGTGACACCGAATAAAGCCTAAGTTAAGCTTATATATAAGCTTATTTAAGCTTTTTAGAAGAAAAAGAGTCTATTATGGGTGATTTGAGTTAATATTTTTTTAATATTTACCTACTTACAAAATAATAATAAATAATAATAATAATTTCTCCGAACAACACACAGCGCCATCTAGCCCCGTGGTAAGCGACTAAGCTTGTGTTACGGTGACTAGACAACGGATATAATACTTATATTTATTTTTCTTTTGTAAATACATACATACAAAAAAATACTTATGTTACAAGAAGCGTTAATTTTAAGATTTTTTCAAAAGTTCAAAGTGGATCCGGAGGCAGAAGATAATGTCCAAATGGTATGAAACTTTATAAAACATCGTTTTTGATCACATAGCATATTTTAAGCACTATTACAAAGAAAAAAAAAGACAATTTTTTTTTCCATACAACAGTGGCCCGGCCTAATATACATATATACACAAAATATAAAACGATCTAGACCCGTGTCTAATAATAATGATTATTTTTTTACATGTTTCTAACTTACGGAACTCCGTTATAATGGCACGTCCCATCGCTCAAGCATCGAGCTGACCTAGGGCAGCAGTTCGGTGGCTGGGCTGGTGGGCTTGGCGCCCAACGAACACAACCTTTCGACATAAGTTCCAGCCCTACATGGTTAGGGCAGATTAAGGCGGCACACTCTCGAGTATCATGCCCTGTACATTCGCAAAGCTCGCTGCAGCCTATGTGAAATTCTTCGCCTAAAATAATGAACAGACAGTTAGAATTTTTTTTTAAGGAAAATAACGCATTCACAAATGTTCACTTGCGGCGAGGCTTGAACTCGCGTCTTTGGGTCGGTACCCCAACGTCTATTCCAACTAGACCACGTAAGTTCCTAGCCTAGCCTAGAGCTACATTCAAAATAAAAGAAATATATGCTGCTATATTACAATATTTGCTGGAAGTTTCTGGTCCTAAAGCAGCTGTACGCATACGCATAAGTGTATTCGGATGCCGGATAAATCACCCACCCACATATGAAATTTGCTTATCTTCGTGTCTTAGCAAAATAAATTACATAAGTCTGAATAGGTACCTAAGTTACTAAGAGCTAAGATAAACACACATTTTACACGTTGCGATTGTATATTACGCGACATTACGCCCGAGTGCTTATTTAAATCTAATACTTTCGTTATATTTATTGATTGTATCATAAAATGTCCAGTTAAACATTTAAAAGCTTGGGTATTTGCAATATTATTTGTAAGTATAATACTGCAACTTCTGCACTTACCAATAGCATAAAAATTGCCATCCTCCCAACATCCAGCTTTCGTACTATTCATAAGATCTTCCATAGCCACTTCGTTTACATCTGCATCCGTAGTCGTAATAGTAAAATTAAACTTCGTTCCTGTCTCTCGCGTTTTTAATACATAATCTTTACCACCTTCAAGATTTAAAATGAGGTTTTTGTATTTCAATTCTACATTTTCAAATGTCTTTCCTCCATCGTTGCTTAGTAAAAGATGGACAGGATCATCAGAATTGTTAGGGTGCATGAGATTTACTTGTACTGTATTGTTTTGGAGTACTTTTACTGAGCCTATTGGTTCGGTAAGGACTAGAGGCCTCATTGTTGAACGTGCTTCGATTTCTTCGACAGGTGTTATGAACTGAAAGTAAACAAACATCATTACAGACACAACAACATCTAACAACATTAATTTTTAACATCTCCAGTTATCTAGATAGAAAAACCGACCAAGTGCGAGTCGGGTTCGAGCACGAAGCGTTCCGTAGGTACTACTATCACAATTGGGTACGGAACCCTAAATCCGAATAAATTTCAAACGACTTTTTATATTGATTTTTTCTGCTTCAGGTATAAATATTTAAAACCTTGGGTAGCCATACAATATTGAAGCCGAAGCAGTAGATGGTACAGCGAGCCTAACTCGAAAAAAAAAAGAAAGGATGCATTTCGAGTTTCTATGGCGTAGCAGTAGACGCGGTTGTACTGTGATCCATAGGTTCAAATGCTTTCAGGTATTTTGAAAATGATTTTTTTCCTTCAAAAAACTAACTAATTAATTACCCTACCTGGGTGATAGCTGTCGGTAGAACCGTTGTAGAAGTAGTGCTAGTGGTGCCATTCTCATGCAGTTCGTGAACATCTTGTGACACGTCGCACACTTGGACCTCGCAGCACGCGTCGCTCGGGTCCTGGACGTTTATACACTTGTCTGAAGGAGGAAGAGGTTTGCATCTGCAAGGAGAAATAAAATCAAATGTTATGTCGGATTTTTTTAAGAGGATAGTCTCCATACAAACGTAGTTTAAATTTTCCTCCCTGGATAAAGACATTAGAGAAAATATGTTTATGCCATAAAACTTATATCTGTCATGACTATGCATCTACCTTTTTATTTTTTATTATTATTTTAATTAGAAAATAAAAAGGAAAAATACGCATTCAAAAATGTTCACTTGCTGAGATGCTTGAACTCACGTCTTTGGGTCGGTACCCCTACGTCTATACCAACTAGACCACGCAATTTCCTTTTTTTCTAGATAAAAAAGCCTTGAGCTATTAGATCAGGGGTTCACAAAGTGGGCGATAACGCCCCCTTGTGGGCGCTGCAGGCCTATAGGGAGCAGTAAGAGACCTAGAAAAATGGGGGCGTTGTGTAGAGGCTTAGAGGGCGATTTGTAATTGCATCTAGCTAGGAGACACCGACTAAGCTCTCGACTACAACAATATCGACTAATATTAATTAAGAAATTGCTCAAACTAAGTAGGTTCAATATTTCTCTCTGTGTAGTTTTCATATCTGTCCTGATTTATTGAATAAATAAAATAAAAACCATGTCAATACGTCGCTCCGTTTCGAAATGAAAGTAGTTTTTAATCTCCTCTAATATAGTTTACAATAATTAATTTAATTTGGAGTTATGGTAGTTTTTAATTAGGTGAAAAAAGGGGAGCGCTAAAAAATAATTTATTCTCAAAGTGGGCGGTAGATAAAATAAGTTTGGGAACCCCTGTATTAGATAAACAAAAATTAAGAAATATTTACCAAATGTTATTTCAGTTTTTAACCGATTTTTAAAACAGAGAGGAAAAAGAGAGAATGTGTATTATTTATTTGATCTATCCACATGGCACTAAATAAAAATTAAATACATACCTATTAGAGATACGGCAGATCTAAGGGATAATACAGAAGGCGAAGGAAAAACAGCAGGACGAAAAAGAGGAATTCTATATTTTCCTAAGTCTTCTTATGATGATGACTCAGAACCTTGACTTTTATACAGCTAATGGGACCATAAATCTCAGATCTCATTGTATCTGGCCATTGTGCTACCTAGATTTAAGTTGTTTATGTTTTTTCTTTGAATTGTAATTGTGTTTTGGTGTGTAACAATAAAGAAACAATCTATCTATCTATAGCTTGGTATATTTAATCTGGTAGATCCACCCATTCCTGAGAAAATCTGTGGTGACACACAGACAGACGGACAAGGGAGTGATCTTGTAAGAGTTCCTTTTTTAACCTTAAAAATCAGCTAAAATGGGACAAAACATTCCTTTCAGCTCCTTTTGGAATTTTTCAGAAGTACCTATCTATCTACTAACGGCCTTTAAAGCATAAAATCAAGTCCTTAATATCTACCTCGGTTTGCAAGTAATGACGGATTTAGGTTCACAGGTACATGTTTGTTCACAACCGATGTGCCAATTTGTTCCAACAGGATGCGTTTCGTTGCCATATCTACACACTTCTATTTTTGTCGGTTTTGCATCTGAAAACAAAAATGAAGATAGCTTAGTTAGAAATATTTAAATTTTCAATCAAGATCTGTACCAAAATGGGTACTTTCACACGATTGGAAGTTGGAGAGTTAATCTGTAAAATCACACGCACGATCGCCTGCGATTACTACTTACCTATCGGCATTTCACTTTTTCAATTTCAGAATTTTTAGTTTATTGAAAACTGTTTTATTGAGAGCATTATGTTGCCTACGTAAAGATGAATTTATTAGCCGTATGACAAGACTTAAATAAATAAATATATAGGCCTACCTATTTATTGTAGAACAATACCAAAAAATTAGACATGTTATTTCTCTCACATTAGTCTCGTCCCGTGGGAATATCGTGACATCTTTCCACCATTAATACTAAGGAAGAAGGTGGAGGTGGAGGGTGGTGGTTCTTTACCCGACTGCCGAGGAAGGGTTATGTTTTTCTCGCGTATCTTGTATGTATGTGTGTAAATTTCTATATTACCTCGTATCTTCCAAACCATTAAATGGATTTCTTTAATTCATTATATACCTACCCAAATTATATCCTTGTCTGTTACAAATTCTAGCCATAACGGCCGCTCTTTTTAAATGATTTTTATGATGAAACCTTGGGATTGGACCAGGGCCTCTACTTTAATTCTACAACCGATAATTCCAGAAGAAAATCTGTCAACCATCCGTTTGAAAAAAAAAAATATCGGACTGTTTTGATGGACAGATGACAGATTTTCTTTCGTTCGTAGAATTAAAGTAGAAACCCAGGACATTATCTTTTATTCCGATCCGGCAACACCGTGAAATAAAGTTAGTTGTTACTTAGTTCTTTTAAACATTTTCGACATAGGCAAACCACAATAGTAATTCACACTGACTCCCATACAAAGTTTCTGGGAATTCAACAACTTTGACTTCACAATAAACAATAACGAACATTGTACAGTATACACTATACAATATACACCTATCTAGCTACCTTTTAATAAATTTCTCAAGAACCTTTCAATTACGTTTGATTGGACAGATGGTTTATGCAATTGTTTGTATTAGAATCAAGGTAATGAAATTCACATAATATGAGAACTGGTATTTCGTAATTTTATCGTCAAGTATTTGTTTTGAATAGACGTTGATAGATATTTATTTTGCTATTCAAATAGGTACCTATACTATACGTACGTAACGTACGTATAATGTTTACCTACTCTGTCTCAGAATCTTAGATCAAAAATACAAACAAAAAACACTTAGGTACATTTTGTTACTGCTTCCAATTTTCACTGATTTAACTCGTAAAAAAATATTAGTTTTAATTTGGTACACACACACACTTTTTACATAGCTACAGTCAAGAACTAGTGTTCTATATTATGACTACAGAAATATGACAATCAATGTTGTTCTAATCTTTGGAGCATGCTTTGTACCAGGCTGTAGAAAGGACTGAATAGAAGTTATCCTGCTTCGTACTAGAGCAAGTGTATCTACGCGACTACTTTTACTTGTTTAAAATGATTGATTGATAGTAATTGATATAAAAGCAACATACTGACAGACGAAAGAAAACTTTGCCAGACTTGAAACAGAGACGCTTCGCTCGGTCAATAAATAAATCAATAAGTGTACATAGTTTGTGTTACCGACCTCCATTGCCCGTAGCACAAGCAATAATCGAACAGCATTCATCGACGGGACTCTCGAAGCACAGCGGGTCGCTGAGCCGCCTCCCGCGCCGAATGTACGGGTGTTTACACAGGGGTGAGCACTCAAAAAGGCCTCCGGGGGAACATTCGCAGGTTTCCTCACAGGCACGGTCGATTTTCTCGCCTATCTGAGAAAAAAATAATCCACTTAGCTTCTATGATATGACATTAGAAACTTCTGAAATTATCAGTGTTTGTCTACTATCTTATGCATTTATTATACATATAAAACTTCCTCTTGAATCACTTTATCTGTTTAAAAAATCCGTATCATAATCCGTTGTGTAGTTTTAAAAATATAAGCATACACAGACAGACAGCGGAAAGCGACTTTGTTTTATACGATGTATAGTGATATTAACCAAATTTTAACATAAAAATATTCGAGATAAAGTGTAACAATAAATTTAACAAATTGTGACAACTTGGTGTTTGCTTTTGGGTATTTCAACCCACGCACAACCAAAACCGACCCATCGTATTTCTTTCTTATTTCAAAAACACCTAATACCAAATACAATTCAAAATAATCTAAAGTTACGATTGGATCGGAACAAGTGCTCAACCATCATCTGGCCCCTGATTACGTGACTCTGTTGCTAACAAATCTCGATTGAAACAAATTGAAATTGTTGAATCTTGCGTATAAAAATATACAATTTAATAGTTACAGTCTCTAGTTTAAATTGCAATGGCAATTTGTTTGTGACTGAATGACGTGAAGTGAAAAATGACGTGTAATCAACAATTTCCATTGTTTTAATCGAGATTTGTTACCAACAAAGTAACATAATCAGGCCTCTGAATTCCATGAACATTTCGGGTAAAACTAGAGTCCCCATATTACAGGACCCTAAAAGCTCTTCTAAAGTTTAGGTTGTACGTTGACTCTAGAGTCCTAGAAACTAGAAACGACGTAGTTCCTAGAGACGTCTAATTCAAAACATGTGTACTTTGTGAT
Source organism: Idaea biselata (assembly GCA_958496205.1). Taxonomy (NCBI): domain Eukaryota; kingdom Metazoa; phylum Arthropoda; class Insecta; order Lepidoptera; family Geometridae; genus Idaea; species Idaea biselata. The sequence continues at coordinate 4,535,628 of OY292402.1, forward strand.
GTGTATCTACTAAGAAAAAGCGGTACTTACGCGGGTGAAACCAGGTTACAACTAGTACCTAGTTACATATTATACATATTCTTCTATTATACAAACGGAAATACCCGAAAAACAAATATCTGTAGTCTGATTCACAAAGATACAGTAATACTAACCTTATAAACGACTTCATTCTCCCTACAAGTCTCCACTTCCTCCGACCTCTCCCTTTCAGGGCCACTGGGAACGCTGAATGGAGCCTGAAGGTTGGAGTAGAAGCTATCGGATATCCCTTTACGTTCGTGATGAGGTGTCAGTATTCTTGGCTCCTCCTCGTCGTCGTCTAGATTTACGTCGCTCAGATCTGGGACCTATAATTAAAATTAGAGATTATAAATTACGATTAATATTAAATGTGATGCATGCAAATAGCTTCACTACGCGGGATGCCGAAGATTGTGCGAAGTGGAGACGTAAAAGTAAGAAAGCTAACCCCGGGCTTTCGAGAGGGATGTAACCGGGAACATCGCTGGGATAATGATGATGACGATTAATGTTAGATGAGACGGTGGTTTCTAATAACTTTTTGAGAACAAAAATAATGAGAAAGACAAATTACGTACATTTCAATCTGCCTGTGAGACTGAAAAATTGAAAAATGCTTAATAGAATAAAATCAACGGTATTAAACTGAGAAAAAAATGAGTTCAATTTCAATTAAACATTGCGAAAACCGAAGTTAAATTTATATAAATATTTACTACCACACATCCATTATTGTCCACATTTACTGTGTACCCCCGGAATAGGGCTACCCCAATATACCCCGGGTAGAGTGCAAAAGGGAATACTGAGAAAAAGAGAAACCTGTTTCATGATTGTGTTTCCTCATGGGACGCGACTTACAAGTATTCTTACTATTGCCATGTTAAATGCATGAATATCGACGCGTTCTGTTCTGCGTAACATGTCCCACGTGAACACGGATTTTGCGTGAGTGAACATCAAAAGAATACTAATGTGAAAGGCACGTAATGTGGGTAATACTTTTTAAGACACATAAGAGGAGAGATAGGTCGTAGATTGCGGGAGAGGACAGGCGACCCCCGCTCCGGCTCATACCTGGTGCAAAGGTTAGCTTTTGCCATACAACGCGCAACGCAGCAATGCTGCCAGCGCTATGGGTACCGCCGCGCTGGGTACAATTCGGGGTGGGTTATTTTAATATAAGTAGTTATTATTTAGTTAGTTCAGTTTTATATTTCTGACATTATAATAATATATTTTATATAGACACATAAGTATAACTAAATACTCTTTATTTACCTTTTTATTCTTTGGATTAGTCTGATTATGCAGCGCATTGGCGAAGTTTTGCAGCTCATCGACGTTTAAATTCAGAAGTCTTGGCTTCGGTTTAGGTTCGCTCGCTTCTGTAGTTTCAACCTCTTCGGGTATGTCAGCTTCATCAGCCTTCGTTTCCCTTTCCGTCGTAGTTTCTGGCTTAACTTTTTGTGTTGATCTAGTTGGTTGTGTGGTCGTTAGTTCTGGTGTTATCGTTTTGGCTGTAGGCAATTCTTCATCGTCGTTGGCTAATTTACCTGTAAATAAAAGCTTAATATTATTATCAACGAACCAGTCTTACAATATTATTAGAGGACCTTTTTAATAATTTGAAAATCCGTTTGCTCGCATTCAGTATTATTGGTAGGTACCTGGACAAGAACATCATTCAAGTTTTATCGCGGGACAATTGGTTTAGCATTTCCCTTTAAAAAATAACCGGAAATGCATGCTTTCTACTTAGTTTTACGGATGGAAACATGATAATGAATGACTATTCATTCTTCCGGCCATCTTGACTTATAAATCACCAATTTAAACAGCACTCTCTCAAAAAATCATTAAATTAACTCTGTAATAATAAAACATTAAGTTTTTATCGTCGATTTGTCATCAATAAACGAACAGTTAACGAATTACAGACCGTTAACTTCCTAAACATGCGTTGAGGTACAGTTACAAACATTTGGGTTGGCTACCTCGTCGCATACCAAACTTGCGAACTTATTACTGTTACAGACTTAGATGAAAACAAAAAACAGCAGATACGTTACCTAGTCTCGAAAAATGAGACGATAAAACTGCGTCTAGCTGACGCACTAGCCTCAGTCGTATGTCGGACCGTTGCCGCGTGAGCACGTGCTGTCACAGTGCGATTATCTTTAATCGCACTGTGACAATAGATAAGAATGCTTTTTTGCTTATTTACAAATGCCTGAGTCATTCTTAAAGACCAATGCTTTTAAATACAATAATTTTATGAAAATGCATGTATAGGCCAATAAATGGAGAAATTCGCCTTGCGAAAGGTGGTGTAACAGCGCATGTGGGTATTTTTGGGTACTTTCGGTGACGAGCGGAGGTGACCGTTGGACTGACACTAGAGTTGTTTTTTTCTAAATTCTTACAATGATAGCGATATGGACGGAAATATGTTTATAAACTATAACTATTTAATTTTATGAAGTCATTATTTGTTATTTTTATATTTGTATTTTATCTAATATATAAAATTTCCATGTCACAGTGTTAGTTACCGTACTCCTCCGAAACGGCTTGACCGATTTTTATAAGATTTTGTATAAGTATTCAGTAGGTCTGAGAATCGGCTACTATCTATAATTTATAAGGCAAAACAACTTTTGCCGGGTCAGCTAGTATTGTATATATTTGTTAAAACGACTCACTGGTGCACGGTAAAACTTGAAAGAGTTTTTGAGGCACCTTTATGCATGTTCTCTTTTGTTACTTTTTTTTGTGAATAAATAAATAAAATAAATAAATAACAAATTTTATGATTTCATGTTATTTGGGTATATTAGCTTAATATAAATCTCAGTTTTCGACCTCGGGGCACGACGGGGTATGTACGATATTTTGACACTTATGTGTTAAAATGCCGTTTTTTTTAAATAATGTCTTAATAGTCGGTCGTATGACAAAAGAGTCTGAGAAAGGTATGTAAATGATAAAAAACCTTACACTTCGTCCCTACATGTCAATTCTGTAAGTCTAACAGATTAAAAGTTACAATCAAAAAGAGGAAAAAAAAACATCTAAATAAGTCAAATAAAATAAATAAATACCTAGGTGTTTCTAGATCATTTTTCGAATACGCAATGTTAGAATATACCGTATCTACTATTTTTGTTTTCATCTAAAGTTGCAGACAAGAGTGGTACCTAACCTAGCTAGTCTATTATTAGTATTACCTTACGGGTATCTTATGTTATATTGAACTGTTATTCTGCAGTTCGCAAGCTCTAGCTAGAACATGCCTAATTATCTAACTACAATAAAATCCCTGTTATGTTTTAACTCATGTTGCTTACAACCTATCATAATTATTAAGAGTAGGTATAGTCTCCATTCTCTTTCTCCATACAAACGTAGTTTAAATTTTCCTCCCTGGATAAAGACATTAGAGCAAATATGTTTATGCCATAAAACCTATATCTGTCATGAGTGTCATGACAATGCATCTACCTTTTTTTTTCTAATTAAAATAATATAGTCATGACAGATATAAGTTTTATGGCATAAACATATTTGCTCTAATGTCTTTATCCGGGGAGGAAAATTTAAACTACGTTTGTATGGAGAAAGGGAATGGAGACTATCCTTTTAAGGTTAGACTTGTGTCCGAGATACGTATGTTCTATGGAGTAAGCTTGGCTAGTAGGTAGGTACTATCTATAGCCCGGTCTCCATTTAAGGCACCCATAGACAAGGCTGTGCTCTACATCTTCATAGATTAATCGGTTTATCATCATCCGAGCGGTGTTCCCGGTTGCATCCCTCTCGAGAGTCCGGGGTCCGCTTTCCTACTTCTACGTCTCCACTTCGCACGATCTTCGGCATCCCGCATAGTGGGGCCATTTAGACGCATATCCACTCTTACGACGTCAAGCCAGCATTTCTTGGGTCTTCCCGGGTGGAGGCGCCAATTTAGATTCATAGATCAGTCGGTTCCATCCAGACAAAATAACTCAATTTGTCTGAAGTCCGATTCCTCCAATATCATTATTTAAAATAATTTAAGGTTAACCTAAAGGTTACCTACCTACTTCATATTAACATAGTTATAGTTATTAAGTATTTTTTCGTATTCTGACGTAACAGTAATTAAATCTGACATCCGCAATCTAACTAGCCAGCTGTCTACAAGTTGTCAGATTTATGTGTGCAACTTATCCGGATGAACCGATGATCGGTCGTTCACAATCTGCCGAAATCAACATCCGGCTTCAGATGGTATCCTTGTCACAGCGTGGCTTTGAACTTGTTGTAGAGCGGATTTGTTTACTTAGTTGAAGTTAAGCGGTATTGAATATTGTTACGGACGTCCGTTCCAGGCGTTTCATCGTCATCCTCATCATCTTTCGTTGCTTTATCTCATTATAAGCTGCGTCCCACGGTTTTACCCGCATAAATCCCGATCCCGTGGGAATATCGGGATCAAAAGTAGCCTATGTGTTATTCTAGGTCTCCAGCTGTCAACATACAGCGTTTCGTGGGAATCGGTTCAGCGCTAGTTACGTGATTGAGCAACAAACACACACAAATACATACATACATACTCACAAACTTTCAGTTTTATAACCCATATATGCCTAAGGGGTCAAAATCGACCCCAAGTTATTTTTCTTTAAATCGACCCAGACTTAAAAACTAAAATGTTAAATCCCAAATTTCGCATATCAAAGGCAAACCAAATATGGGCAAATATGGGATAATATTAGTAGTATTTCCAGTCAGCCATAAGTTGGCTCGCAGTCCTGTAGTCGACGTAACCATGACTCGACGTGGTAAAACGCGCTGTTACAACGCTCGCTTAAGAGGAGTATCAACGCCAACGACCTTGAAACTGAAAATCCCTGTCGGGCTCATCGAAAATTGTTGATTATTTCATGACGGAATGTCGTAGAACTTTTTTTTGTGCACAGATTGTAGGTGACATTGTTTCCTACATTTTGGTGTAGTTTTAAGACAAGAACCTCCTATTGGTGCAAAGCCTATCCAAATTTTAGACAAAAAATGTCTGATTTGGCTAAAATGTCGATAGGCTTCAATACGTTTCGACATATTTGTATGGAAACTGCACTAAAATATCGGAAACAATGTCGCCTACAATCTGTACACAAAAAAAAGTTCTACGACATCCCGTCATGAAATAATTAACAATTTTCGATGCGCCCGACATGGATTTTCAGTTTTTCAGAATAGGGCCCTAAAGAAATAAGTTGATGAAACTAGAGTCGAAGTGGCAGGAATCGACGTAAAAGGATAGCAACCATTCAACCCTTCCAATCCTTTTCAATCACGCCAATTGTTTGTAAAAGGTAAAATATATGGATTTTTTGTGAGTTTCGTGTAACCTATTTAAATTGCCGGATTGTTCAGTCTGTTTGTGGTGTTTTATGAGCTAAGGCCCAAATGTTTTTCATACCTACCTTACATACATATCATGTATAGGATATTTTAATATCTTCGTCTAATAAAGATATGAACACAATTATAACACAAATAGTATGAAAATAACACCATGTTAGTTATTTTAATAACTGCTATGTTTTGGCACAAGCGAGCCGTATCAATTTTAAACAGCTAAGTAGATAAGGTCATGGAAAACACATTAACCTCACTAATATTATCCTTCACCAAGCCCTTCGCGTGATGCTGACTACATTGATAAGTAACCAAACCATTAATTTAAGTACGTACAGTAAACACGATAAATGCATTATAAACAATAATAATGTAAAGATCATACTCGTAAGTTACAAGCAAGGCCGATGCATGAAAGTTGTATGACACAGGTGCTCAAGTACTCAACAGCTAACAGGGTCAAAACTGCGCGTAAGTCGATAATTCATCATCTACATATACCTACTTACGTACTTAGATCAGCTGTACTAGCAAGATGAATAGGTACCTACCTACCTACTTATTATGATGAAGATGAGATGGCTCCTGTAAAACAAATATACATTCCAGAACTAGGCTGCCTAGTTGTGGGTGCTCTTCGTGGACAAATGTAAGTACATAAATGTAAAAATACACTTGTATCTGGGAAGAGTACCTGAATAAAACTACCTATCGGTGCTCTTCGTGGACGTCTTCGTTAATCACGTTTGCGTTGAGATCGTTCTAAATCCAGTTATTCAATACAGTGTGGCGGTAAGCCGGCGCGGGCGTTAGAAATGGATTCACCTTACTAAACCTTCGATTGTCAAAAACATCTAAGTACTTGTAGAAACTAACTCACATAGAAACTAACTACGAACGTAACTCAGGAATAAATCGCTATGAGCGATAAGGCCGTCCATTTGTGCTTATATTTGTTTAAGCAGTCTCATGTATATGTTATTGTACAGTTTGCAAATAAAGCGTTCTCTTCTTTTCGTGTAGTGCTGTGACTCACCTAGTGTTAGAGTTTTCAGATCGCCCTAAGGCCTCTAACTGGACCTAACGACTGCTATCAGTGGCAACAAACCAGGACCAACTGCTTAACGTGCCTTCCGAAGCACGGAGGAGCTCAAGAAAATGAATTTCTGCCACACAAATTATCGGACACCCATCCAAAGTAATGACCGCGCCAAGCGTTGCTTAACCCGCGAGACCGTTCAAGATCGGCAGGCATAGCTAGGCCAATGAGCTCCTCCTCAATAAAGCGTTGATCTATCTATAGTTTAATCTGCCAGTAAAACTATCAGAAGACTCAATACATACTTTCACTGCAACTGACACTGGCTAAGCTCGATGCAGTTCAAGGCCAATAAACAATGGGGCTCGATCACTATAAGACCATCTATTAGGTAACCAGTTGGTGATTCATTCTTGATTGGAAGGCTGCGTGCAATCTGATGCCTTTTAGGGTTTAAAGGACGAAGTATCGTAAAATTAGGTGCATAGGAAATTAGGAGTGTGTCATTTTGGTCGGTTGGGAAAATCCGGCTAGTCCCGATGCGGTATAGTGCTTTGACACCAAATGGATCTGGCACATATCTAGTCATAATATTAATATACTAGCTGCCTACATCACGAACGAAGAACACAGTCTTCAAATTGTCAGCTCTCTATCAGCGGTTCAGCGGTTTAGGCTGTGCGTTGATCAGTCAGTCAGTCACTCAGGACAAAGCATTTTATATAGGTTATACCTATAGACTTACCTTACACCTTTTTTACTTGAAATCATAGTTCATATTTCGTCAGAAATTTGTGAACATTGTAGATATCTTTTGTAAAATAGAAAGAAAAAAGATGATAAATAAAATATCAGAAGTATTAATGTTATGTTTGTTATGCCGTGTGTGTAGAGTGTAAAGTAGGGTTACGCCATCTCTTCCCGTGGCTGTCGTAAAAGGCGAATAAGGGATCTGAGGAAACTAGCAAACCTTAAGTTCTCCCCGCGGGATGGCGGATAAACTACTTTGTTATAACGGAATTGACAACATCGTAACGTCCTTGTTTTGTATGTATATTGTTAAAATGTTATTTTGTTTACAAACCTCAAAGTCAATGCTAACATTTATTTCCCTTTAGCCTATTTATAGTGAGGCTACTGTGGAGATTTAACACAATCTACGTATTTGTAGTGCATGCACAAACAGTTCCACAGTATAAAGCCAAATGCAGCTGCGCAAACAAACTGTTCGGAGAGGTAACGTTAACATTATCGGCGCCCACGCAATCATACTTTTTATAGACAAACTTGGTTACGATACAATTTTTATTCGTTTCGAAGTCTAGACTTCAGACTAAAATGGGCAAATTAATTTGCCGCCAAACTTATGGTTTCTTTTTATATAACAAGTTTCAAGATTTCAAGATGTTGAAACACAATTGTGCAAGATTTTTCGAAAATGTCACAAAATGTTAATATATTTATAAAAAAATAAAACCACAAATGAAAATGTCACAGAATTTTTAAACAATTTGTCATAAAAACTTCCAGTCAAACGCCAAGGCCTGTTATTCTACAATTAATATTATGTCTGAACTGTGCCTCAGCTCAGTACAATATATATTTTCAAAACGGTTTAACAATCGTTAGTAATTTTGAACGAAATCAGTAACACTTCAAAAGCTTCAAAGCCAAATTTTGCAAAATTATCAATACATATTTAACATAAACATGTTTAATACGTTTCAATTAAATAATAGGTACCCCAAACTTCAGTCCTTTTTGTAATTACGGGGATTGCTTTCGTGAAAAAGAGCCTACAATATTACCTAGGTATCAAATAGACAACGAAATCTGATTGCAACAACAGTGCGCAGGCGCAGTGCTGTGACACCAATAAAGCCACAAAAACCGCATTACGATAAATATATTATGTAGGTACCTAACTAAGTCTACAATTGCAGTTACTCAATATTTGTACAGTACTTTTATTGTATTTCAATCATATTTTTTACTTGGATACTAAAATCATAGTCTTAAAAGTTGATATTTCAAAATGATCATGTATTTTTTTATACATTGCTCCTAATGAATAAACAATTTTTGAATTTTGGAGTTTCCCGACTCCGTATTCTGATACGTAAACCTTAGGCGTAACGCTTATTGATAAGTCGCGGCAGAGGCGCGGCGGACAAGTCCTTTGACATAAGGCATAACCATAGAATCTAAATTGATCACAACGACTGCAATGCATTTGATATTTTGAGATATTGATTCATCTCCTCAGAAGGCAAAGTCAATATTGTTTTTGACGTTTTAATCGTAATCTGGGGGAAAGGTAGTGCCCCCGCCAAGTCGAGCAAAAAAGCGGCACGGCCATACTATCCTTTTCTCGGAACAGTTCAGGCCATTTTCGATCTATATAATTTCTTTGAGTATAAAACTAGAATCCAGAATTTTCAGTAACCTTTCAATTTACCGACCACATGCCGGCAGCCACGCTCATCTACGATAGACGTTACAGTATTGTCAGTGCTTTTCATATTTATTTCGCGTAAAAAGAATATATTTAAGACAACACCTTTAGTACTTACTAGTACATAATGTCGCAATGGACAAGGCAGACAGACGCTCACCAATAAATTATGACAAAAAAAAGTAGAAAAAAAAATGCGCGTGCAATTCACCCACCATACATGTAACGTACAACATCATTATGCAGAAAACCGCATTTTAAAACAAATAACAATGATCTATGCTACTTTCTCGCGATGCGCATACGCGGTAGGTACTTCGCGCATGACGAGGCGACTTGACGCGATGGTACGCGACTATTATGTCAATGGGTTACGTGAGTCTACTTCCTATGAGCAGTGAGCGATGAGCGAGCTCGTTAGTCTGAGACTGTTTGATAGGTAAATGGGTGAAGTTATGTGCGAATTGATTGGTTTTTCCAACTCAATTATTCCTCATAATTTACAATTTTTTTGAAGGCCCAAGATCCGCCTAGCTATTGTAAAATTTGATTCCAATATAGCGTTTTTCCTATACATTATCAAAACCCCCGTTTTCCATACATGGTAGAGTTTATGAAGTTTAGATTTTGATTTGAACCTAACTTGCAGCTTATAGACGATCGAAACTTCATTGACTCTAAAATGTATGGAAAATAAAAGTCGAGGTTTCAATTGCAGTGGGTTCGGTTGCAAGTTAGTTGCAATTAAAATGCAATTGTAATGATTTGAAAAAAAAAGGCAACTCTAATACGGAAAACGGGGCTCAGATCCTGTGAATAAAGAATAATTTATTTTATCAAGTTTTTCCCGATGCTTTTATTATATTAATCTTTTTTCAACGCCCCAACGTTTCGAGGTATTACACCCCTCCTGTTCAAAGGGTAGACTGAACCATAAGACTGAAGACAGGAGGTCTGGAAAGACCTCGTACGTAACGTAAAATACAGCCCGTTGACAGCATGGACAGACGGACAGACAGCAGAGTCTATCAGTAATAGGGTCTTGTTTTTACCCTTTAGGTACGTAACCCTATTAAATGAGTTGAACTTCAAATCCGCAGCACGAAACTCGAAGAAAAATCTAGGCTCTTTTAAAAACAACTCTATATAAGTACAAAAGACATCTAACAAAGGACATTAACCCGTCTATCGTGAAGAAATCTTTAAAATTAACATTTTTCACTCCTATTCACTTTAATTTAGCACAAAAAACACACAATGAGACATTTAAAAAGCATAGCAGTGTAATTAGTTGTAAGCCAAAGCTTCCATTCAGCACGAATACACGACTAACCTTTTTATGAACCTTGGAGTAAAACGTTTATGATGCCGGAGGAGACCGATTCTTGTGATCTTATATTTAGAAAGAAAAGTAAGAAATAAAATACTTTTCGGATAAGCACATAATAAAAAACGGACAAACAAATTTTATAAAAACAAAAAACATACGCTCGAACAACATAAAGCCTCCTCTGGCAGTTGGGTAAAACAAATGAGTATCTAGATACAATAGAGAAAAGAAGTCGTGCGCTGCCCGAATAGGCACAGTCTTAGCATAAAGCTATAATTAAGTCGTCTCAACATCGCCTCAGCATTACTTAGTTAGGTTTTTCTCGACAACAGTTTAGATACATTTTTGAAAAATTTGCAGAATTCCGCTAAAGCTTTTGAAGTGTTAGCATTATCGAAGGAAATAATGCTATCAGAAAAAAAACTCCGTTCGTACTTTTTATGCTTATAAAGAAATAAAAATTCAGAAAAATGCTTTAGGGTATTTTTACAAGAAAGTAAAAAAAAGTGGTAAACAAACACGTGTAACAAGTCATTATTTGCAAAATTACCTACCAACAATTATTTTCGGTAAAATTTAACAAAGCTGAGACATAGGTACCTATGACCATTTAGTTATAGAATAAGACCACGCGACAGAAAGCGGATTCGTAATGGCTACAGCGGGCGGTCTGAAGGTGACATAATATAGGTACAAAGACCTAGAAACAAGAACATTTTAAAATATCCGCACTCCAGGATCGTTCCGGTACGTGAGTTCGGTGCTTTAATGAGATTTAAAAATATTTTTTTTACTGTTCGAGATGATGAGATGAGGCGAAATTCTCATCTCACCTGATGGGAAGCGACGATGAGGTCGATGGTGTAACACTTTTGCCTATTCACTATAGACTTGAAGACTTCAAGGTTGTAGTTTGTAAAATAACTAGCTGACCCGACAGACGTTGTTCTGCCCGGTAAAAAAACCTAGATAGAACCCTACACTACGTACTACTATACCCTACCCTACTAGAACTCTACCCTACTAGGTACTACTCTCTAAAATTGTCCATGTCCTTCTTCTGGTTCTGAGCTACCTTACCATTGGTGGGACCAATTTTCAGCCAAATCCTCCAGCCGTCCTTGTTATAAATAGTGTAACTCACACAACCTACTTTTATGGATAAAAGATAAGATATAGAAATGGCCTGTTGTTAAAAAATGTAACCTCTGGAGTCGGTCGTTCAGAATCGGGGTCCAGAATACCGTCATCACATCTACCTGTCGGCCAGTGTCGGGTTGGATACATCAATTTGAACGCAGGTAGATTTCCGTTGAAGGCAATCTTAAAACAATATCGCGGGTTTTTAGAAATTATTTGGCCAGATCGGGTGTTCAAGAAAGAAATGAGATATGTTACATTTGTGTAAATTTAAATTTCCACATAAATGTAAAATATGTAGTATGTGTGTAAGTATACACATATTATGTGTATTTTGTACACTGAAATAAAACTATAGGTACAAATACGCAACTTGTACCATGGAGGTCTGTGATTTTGTAGTAAATGCACTGAGTTCTATTTTCAAACATATGAAAACCGGACACAAAAAATTTTGTTTTTTCAGACGGGGCCATTGTGGTGCCGCCAGTGTCATTTTTTTTTTTCGATTTGACTTATGCCATTGCGCCTGATCGGTACCTATATAAAAATGCCTACATCAATATTGATGTAGGTACTTAACTACTTATTTATTGACTACGCTTATAATAAAGCTTGCAATATGCAAAGTAGGCCTTATTGCATGCTTTCTATCACCATTACCAATCACTTAAAACATTGGTACAATCTCGCCAAATAGCCTATTAGTTTCTTATATCCGTGTCATCAATCGAACTATACAATTTTACATCATAAACACAGCATTAATAGCCATCTTTGTATTTTAACAATACACATTAAGTAAGGCCATTATATCTTCTAGACAATTTAGCAAATGACCGTTGTCTAAATCATATTTTATATTACAAGGCGTTTCGTTTTTGTGTCAATTAGTTTTTGTCTTTGAAAGACCGTTAGGTGAATCAGTCTTTCCGCTCTGTGCAAAATATCTACCTATAGGCAGGAAATATAGATATTTTGTATCTAACTAGCTCGTAGCTAATTAATGTTTAAAACTTTTAAGGAAAATTAAATCTTAGATTTTTCTTCTGTTTACGCGATGATGGATAAAAATTACACTCATTTTTCGGTTTTTATCGCGTGCATGGTGTTTATTACTTTAAGTATTGTTTCAATGCTCAACGTTTTAAAACCTTTAGAGGTCTCTTTTTGGGGATTGACTCAAACAATAAACACCATGTGATTAAAACCGAAAAATAAATTTATTTCCTAATATTTTATTTTTTTGTTGGCCCGCTTTTTTGTCCCACTGTACCTAGGTGCACCGATATATTTTTTTTCAATAATTGAATACGGAATAGTTACAAAAGGCTGCATTTGGGTGTTAGTAATACAATTAAATCAAAAAAGTTTTAAAAAGATTTTATTTTTAGCCCTCTACTGCCATTTAAAGATTTCAAAAAATCGCACAATGTGGTGTACTATAAGAAGTCACAAATTAACTGACTTTAGCTTGAAATTTGTCTTTTAGTTACTCATCTTGTTTCTAAAATATTATAGTTTTTATATTTAAACGATTTTTGTCCAAATTTAGTATATCTATAAACAAAACGTCCTAGAAAAATACAGATACTTAACGAAAAACGGCGTAGTTAAGCTAGTTAGTTAGTTAACCTCCCTGCAAGAGTAGGCCATTGTGCACTGCACAATGGCCTACTCTTGCAGGGAGGTTATTTCTGATTGACGAATGTCCCATGCTCTCGGACTGTGGTGAGTCCTAGGCTAGGACACGCTAACCGCACATATTTTTTTCTTAAAGATAAAAATGTGAGCCATCACGGCACGCCTGGCAGATGTGAAACATCGACTCGCTACGTACGTATAAGTAGTATCTTCTTCTAATATATAAAATTTCCATGTCACAGTGTTAGTTACCGTACTCCTCCGAAACGGCTTGACCGATTTTTATGAAATTTTATTTTCGTATTCAGTAGGTCTGAGAATCGGCTACTATCTATAATTTATAAGGCAAAACAACGTTTGCCGGGTCAGCTAGTATTATATATAGCGTGGCGAGGAGTCGCCTCGCCACGCTCGCCACGACCCTCGTTATTAAAGTCGTATATCTACCACTTTTTTTCGATCTAGCTCTTTTTCGAGTTTGCAATTACTGGCGAAATATCGAGTTCCGTAAAAAACAAATTTAACATGGTAGAAATCCCTTAAATAATATTTGTATCCAATTATTGTTGCCGTATATAATTAGAAAAAAAACGCCTATATAAAATTTGATGAACCATATCTAGTGGATTGTTACCCAACGCAGATCGAATCACTCCAATCAGTCAATTAAAACGTGGTTTGATCTTTAACGAGGTAGATACAATAAACTAAACGTATAGTACGGTTTTAAAGTGGTTCGCCACCGTAGTATTTTGAATATAGGCTCCGAAACTAAAGGAACGATTTCAAATAATATTTTACAGAGGGAATGTTGCCAGCCTTTTGGGGACGATGCCTCGTGCGGACCCCTTGACGACATTTTTTATTTATAGCGCAGGATTCATTGATAAAATTGATTGGGTATTTATTTATATGACATTTTATTTGTATTACAATTTTTAATTAAATTTTTTGTATGTATGTGTGTATTGTGTAGTAGTATTATGTAGTAGTATTAGTCATCATCATCCGGGCGTTGTTCCCGGTTGCATCTCTTTCGAGAGCCCGGGGTCCGCTTTCCTACTTTTACGTCTCCACTTCGCACGATCTTCGGCATCCCGTGTAGTGAGGCCATTTGCACGCATATCCGATCTTACAACGTCAAGCCAGCACTTCTTGGGTCTTCCCAATCTGCCGCGGCCGGGCGGAGGTGCCATAGCAAGACACTTGTTTCCCACGTAACTAGCCGGTTTCCGTAGAACGTGGCCGTACCACCGTAAGCGGCATTCTTGCAGTTTGTCTGCAATGTCTCGGACATGAAGGCTGCCCCTGATGCGGGAGTTTCTGACGCGGTCTTTTCGCGTCACTCCACACATCCATGCAGCGCAGCATCTTCATCTCCGTGACACGCAGCTCCTGCTTATGTCGCTGCTTATGTAGTAGTATTAGTATAGATATTTAATTGTTTGGTACCGTAACTTTTAATTTTTGAATAAACATATTTTGAAAAATATTTTACCAAAAGAAAGCTACATTGTCGAGGAGTAGCATAGGCTACTTTTGATCCCGATTATCCCACGGGATCGGGACTTACACGGGTGAAACCGTGGGACAAGGGTAATAATATAATTATGTTTTGTGTTGAAGAATAGAATTATTAATATCTGGCACGAGTTGATTTAAGCTTAAATGTATAAAAAAATACGCTGTTTCAGTATAAATCAAAAGTGAAGAATGTTTTTGCGACTAGGGCATGCTATTCTATAACTAAAAAGTCTTAACAATTCTCGGCAGGTTCGATTCTCGTTGGGAACGAGTATGTATGCTAAAACTAGAGGTTCGTTTCTGGTCTGGGTGTCTCTATCTATACTAATAATATACAGAGGTAACGTTGGTAACATGTAGGTATGTATATATTTTCCGGGTAATCTCTGAAACCACTGAATCGATTCCAAAAATTCTTTCACCAATAAATAAATAGATAATGTAGCTTATATTATCAAAAGGTAATGGATCCTAATTTTCTCACGGCATCGGGACTTACGCGGGTGACGCGGGACTCTGCTAGTAGGTATATAATAATATTAAATACAATATAATTTATTATTAAATAGGTATGTATGCGGTTGGCTAGTCACCATAACACAAGCCTAGAAGCTTACCATGGGGCGTACCATAGATGGTGCTGTGTGATACTTACTTATTATTATTATTAAGCATTGTTAGATTTTTCCCGAAAACGGTTCAGCAACTTTGCAAAATTCCCAAACATTGTTGATCCGTTTTCGAGAAAGATCTAACAATGCTGGAGCATTGTTGAAACGTTTTAGTCATAGAATACCAGTATGTTCTCTGAGCATGAGTCAGGTGTAATAAATCATCTGCGTTGTGTTTTTGCAAAGTATAATGCCTTGTAAGGAGATATCGTGGTTTCCTTTGAAACTTATTCAAATGTCATTTTTTAAGGTGTTTAGTTGAAGAAAAGATGAATAAGAATTTATTAAAAATATAATTTCATTTTCATATATTATTTTATTATAGGTAGGTATAATTCAATCATTTATTCGTCAAATATGTATTGCAGTCAATAGTCGCCCCTTATTCATTTTGTGATTGTAATCGCTGATGGTCGCTACAATATTTATCCCTATAAAACATAGCTAAGAACACTCGCGCAAAAGTCACCTATCAAACAAAAAAAAACTAAATTGAAACCGGTTCATCCGTTCGTGAGCTACGATGCTACTACAGATACACACACACAGACAGACATACAGACAGACAGACACGTCGAACTTATAACACCCCTCTTTTTCCGTCGGGGGTTAAAAAAAGATCGTAGACAAACAACTTTTTCGAGCGGTCTAGAAATCGACCATTGGAAGTTAAACTGATATGACACATTATGACTCCGTTCTGCTGGCAGTGGGTATCCAGTCTTGTAGCCGGTTTACGTTATTCCAGTCCAGCGATCGAATCCAGCGCTGGATTGCTACTGGAGAGACGTAATCCCCTACTGGAATGCACTGGACTGGAATCACCAGTTCAAGTTGCTGGACAGGAATAATGTAAACCGGCTAAAAGGTATAGGGGACGTGCAAGATGTGACTCACAGACCACCTATTCCTGACTAGCTGCAAAAAAAATAGACCTAAAACCTTCCTAAAACTTTTTAAATGTCCGTAAAATATGGTGGGACAGTGGGCCTACTTTGGTTGTGTGCGAACGAACAAACCAACGAAGTTTTTTAATAAGGCCTTAGTAGTTTAAGTACCTTATTCTTTTTCGAATTGGACCTCTAACTACGAATCTAAATTTAAATTTGCTTCTGCCACTTGGGAGACATACAATTTTCGGTCGTCACAATTGCGGAAAGAACTTTTACCATAGTAGGAAATACGACCGAAGGAACAAAAACAATTTTTGTGCGTCAAAACAAAGTAGGCCCCCAAAATCGTGACTTCATCGTCCATTTTAGAAGGAGGCGCATTCCGTGTTTTTATGGTCATCTTTTTGTCTAATTTCATCGTTAGGTTTAGAAGATGATGATTGCTGAATCATCGGTTATGTTTTAAGATTTCTTAGTGGAATTGTTTGCTGTTGGTTTTTAAAAGATTTAAGAAAGTACTTATTGTTTCATAACTTTATTGGTTAGCATCTATATCTTAGAAATAAAGCTTGTATTGTTTCGTAATAATTTGGTACAATAAAGCATTAATCTATATAGCTATCTATCTTCTATCAAACATCTATTTAAATCAACAACAAGCCTAACATCTTTAAAAAAATTGCAGATGCGGAAAGATTTTCATAGAAGTCCCATGTAAAATGTACCTACTGCGCCAACTTTCCCCTTCCATGTCAAAAATTTCCAACTTGTTTAGCGGCTACGGTAGGTATACCTACAATCTTAAGGGCCCTATACCCGCTAAACTCAAAATCCAAAATCAATGTCGATTACAATCCATACACAAAAAAAAGTTCTACGACATTCCGTCATAAAATAATCAACAATTTTCGATGAACCCGGCATGAATTTTGAGTTTAGCGGCTATAGGGCTCTTAAAAGGAAACAGCCAAATGAAATACTCACTAAGTTCTTTATCACAGTCGGTGAACTCGTGATTGCAGTCGACGGTGTAAGCGGCGGCCGCACTTAGCGCCACCACTGCGCATGCGCACCACAGCGCGAGTGCGCGCGCCCACATCCTTGCTATCTCAGCGCCATCTGCAAAATAAATGGTTTTGTTAATTTAAAGTTAATTTCGAAGTATAGGTACTCACACCATATAACTGGTAGGTTATCAAAGAAAGGCAAGACCGAAGCTGCCCTGTTTATTGTTATTTTTGCCGCGTCAGAAACTCTCGCGTCAGAGGCAGCCTTCATAAGCTGTTAATGAGCTGTCTTATGCTCTTATCTCTTGTCTTATGTTCATGAGCTGGGGTGGTTTATTAGACATAACTTTTGTACCATGAACTTGAACCACACGGCAAACTTTTTAGCTTAGCGCCTATATACTTATGTTGCTTATGAAACTAAGTTTTATCCTTACAGCTTAAAACTTAGATTATTATTAAAAGTTGATGATTATTTAAGAACCCAGGTAGTTTCTAGTCTAGTTGCTTTAGATACACACACGTGCTACATTTGAAACCTACGAAGATTGACGTCTCTGAAGACCTTCGTTATTGACGGGAACGGAGGTACCAGCTAAAAGTGATTTCATTCACCGATATGCTATTGAAATAAATAGTAGGTATGTATCTACATGTAACATACTGAAATTTATGAAGAAAAATGAATGTAAATCTAGCGATTGTTTTGAAAAATTTTTCCCAGTCAATCTAACGAATTGTAAACATCGAAAAACCTTGGTAATGAAATTTAGATATACCTAGCCAACACCAATCTATATCAAATGATGTGCACCAGTTGCAACCACAAAGAAAGTTTAAGAGGATAGTCTTCATTCTCTTTCTCAATACACGTAGTTTACATTTTCCTCCCTGGATAAAGACATTAGAGTAAATATGTTTATGCCATAAAACCTATATCTGTCATGACAATGCATATATCTACCTTTTTTTATTTTTATTTTCTAATTAAAACAATAAAAAAATAATAAAAAGAAAAAAATAAAAAGGTAGATGCATAGTCATGCATGACAGATATAAGTTTTATGGCATAAACATATTTGCTCTAATATCTTTATCCAGGGAGGCAAATGTAAACTACGTTTGTATGGAGAAAGAGAATGGAGACTATCCTCTTAAGAGCGTAGGTATATCTCGGCATTTTTTTTTGGTTAAGTTGTTAGTTCTTTGACGGTTCGCGTTCCCAAAAGCACATTTTTGTGAAGTCTACCTACTTCTTCTCGTAATATCCGAGCGATGTTTCCGGTTACATCCCACTAGGGAGGGGTCCGCTAAACGCTAAATAGTTTTTTTTACCATACCTTCCACAAATAGATTTGACAATATTTTACGACCGACCGCCTGCCTGACACCAGCCCTCCTAGATACTAAGCAGTTTATTCGCCACCGCGTGGGGGAGAGCATAAGGTTTGCTAGTCTCCCCGTAAAAATCGGGGACTGCGGTCTTAGGACATTTTTGGCACGGCAATGTCTCGGCAATGCAAACAATGTTGCATAAGTAGGTGCTACCCACATTGTCATAATATGAATACCTAACCTTCTAAGAAAGTGACAATTAATTTAAATACAATCATTATACAGACAATGAAGTTTCGCAATTGTTATGTAAGCTCACTGTATTTTTAGTTCCAGTTTAGATAACAGACCAAAATAAAGGAACTAATATATTAGGTAGGTAGGTACTAAGTATAAGCAGCGCCCAGCGGTTTAACCCGCGTTAGTCCAGATCCCGCGGGAATATACGATCCTGCCTGTCGTGTCCTATTTGTTATATATTACAAGACTCATAAAGGTAAAAGGCTAAAGTTCAAAATACAAGATAACAGTGTCGTCGTGAATTTGAAGCATAAGCAACTCATCATTAAGGGCCCATAAAACCCCAATTGGGTGAGAGGGATAGCGCTAGCGAAGTTCAGATGTGTTAATTAAGGACGTATAATAGAAATAATAGAGTGACTATTTCTATTTATTTGTAAAATTTAGATGGAAGTTTGTGATTTTATTCTATCAAGAAAATTGTCTGTAATCATGTTTTCACAACATACAGGACTTAGTAAATATCCTCAACTATATTAAGCATTGTTTTCAAAACTGATGTTTCAAATAAATTGTATAGTTAACCGTCCGAGAAAAATAAGCACTTAAGCCTTACTTACAGAGGGTTAAGTGAGTAATTATATAGCCAACTAACGTAGGTTATGTTTTCAAATTAAAAATAATATAGGGCATTACAAGATAATTAGCATAGATAAATCTCTTTACAGCTCTATTCTATTCTAGGTCACATTCATAAATGCCTAATGCATATTATACCTAGATTCCTACAGTAGGTAGGTATGTAAAGATTTTGTTATTCAACTATACACACACCTACATACAGCTACCTAATATTATATGCCATTTACACGTTGCTGATAGCCAAACTAACAGCTTGACGACGAAACTAAAATCCAATAAACCAGTAAAAAGCATCGTGTGAACTAACTCTCCTTATTAGGGTTCCGTGCCCAAAGAAAAAAACGAAATCCTTTTCCCAAGACTCAACTGTCCATCTGCCTGTCACCAGTCTGTAGGTATCTCATGAACTGTGATAGCTGACAATGGATATAAGACACAGATGATGTATTTTTCTGTTGCCGCTATAACAACAAAAATACTAAAAACACAATAAAATAAACAAGAAACGTGATTTTTGGTGATAATGGTACCTACGAAACCATTTGCGCGTGAGTATGTCTTGCACTTGGCTGGTTTTTACTGGCTTACAGACCTCTTTGCATTAAAAAAAAATGCACAACGTACACACAGCGCAATCTAGCCCTAAACTAAGCACTCGGCTTGTACTATGGTAACGGATATAACTTCATTTTATTAATCTAATTTTTTAGTACATAAGTACATATGATTCATAGAAAACACTCAGACCACAAACAAATATGTTTTATTTATTTCTCACCACTATTTATTTCACTTCTAAGTGAAAGTATATTTACTTGCACTCGGCGGGAATCGAACTTGCAACCTTCTGCATTCTGACGCGCCACAGAACCGGCTATATTTAAGTGGTTAGGCTCGGCAATCGGCAACATATAGCCATTAATTCTTTAGCACAAGAACCCACATAGGCAAACAGACCGTGAGATAGCTGCAAATTGCACAATATTCATGTAACATCCCATCGCTTGCGTGCGCCGGAGTGGATTTGAGTCTAGTACTTACAATAAGACTTAATTCTGTACGATGAGATTTGTAGTCGGGCACTAGATTGGTTAAGTGCTTGTCGGTAATTTGTAATATAGGTTTATTTGTGAAATTGGCCTATAGTATTTTAGATGGTGTTGAAATTATATGATGAAGTAAATAATAATTTTAGGGAGTACCTAATAAAAGTTTTTTACCCTCATTGTATGTAGAAGTAGGAAAGCTTATATTAGACGATGGTTAGAATGTATATTATATATACATAAAATATCCTTTTAACTAAACAAATATAAATAAAATATAAATATTGCACGGCGTGTCACATAGCTCAATCTAGCCTAAACTAAGCAACTAGGCTTGTACTATGGTTACTAGACAACGGATTTCCTACATACTATACTTTTTTTTATAAATACTTGCATACCTATGTACATATTATTACTATAGGTACAGCCAGACCCAGAAACTAACGTTTATGGTCAACTTAAACACTTGTCCCCGGCGGGAATAGAACCCACAACCTTCTGCGTTTCAGCAGTTGGGTTTCGTCCGACCGCGACACACCACAGCCAGAAGCCGTCAAATATTAGATTTTTCTACTGTTTTCACGAGGCATTCGCTTTGCATTGATAATTAAACTTCTCATTTTCCGGTTATAATCGTGTCACTTTTATTATAGTACGAGTACCTAATTAAGAGGATAGTCTCCATTCTCTTTCTCCATACAAACGTAGTTTAAATTTTCCTCCCTGGATAAAGACATTAGAGCAAATATGTTTATGCCATAAAACCTATATCTGTCATGACAATGGATTTACCTTTTATTTTTTTTTATTTTCTATTTAAAATAATAATAAAAAATAAAATTTTAAATAAAAATGGAATTTTGTTTATAGGTTCTGTGGTAATGTATATATTTTGTATGTAGTTTATTTTTATAAAAACTTAAATTTAAGAAATGAAATAAATGAGTAAAAATAAAAAATGAAAAAAATAAAAAGGTAGATGATAGTCATGACAGATATAAGTTTTATGGCATAAATATATTTGCTCTAATGTCTTTGTCCAGGGAGGAAAATGTAAACTACGTTTGTATGGAGAAAGAGAATGGAGACTATCCTCTTAAGCATTTGATCAATTCCCTAAATTCAGAGATCTTTACAGATCTCTTCCTCAAGGGTATGCGAAAGCAACGCTAACCGGAAAAATGAGTTTAATTTCAAACAAATATTATTTATTACATAAATAAAATCAATAGCCTACTAAGAAAAGATCAATGGACCGTACAATTAAGACCTAGTTTACACGGTAGAAATCATCGCGTCGTGCACTGCGACCCGATTTCATCATCACTTCCCATACTGTGCCATTCTCTGAACAATATTCATACTGTTAAATTGCAAATACGGGTACAAAGATGTTGATTTTAGACGTATAGGCAATATTTTAGAGGTTGGTAGAGGGGAAATGCTTATCCGTGTCGCCCCGGCATAGAATAGGATTAATAGAATAGAATACTATCTTTTGCGGTGGTGTTGTAAAAGGCGACTAAAGAATCTGAGGGAGACTAGAAAATCTTAAGTTCTCCCCGCGCGGTGGCGGGTAAACTGCTTGGTCTCTAGGAGGGTTGGTGTCAGGTCAGGCAGGCGGCCGGCCGTAAAAATATTTCCAAATCAATTTGCAGTAGGTATGGTAAATGACGACTTAGGTACCTACTGTGCCGACCCCAAATAAAATGGGGTTTTAGCGGACCCCGGGCTCCCGACAAGGAAAGAACCAGGAACTTCGCTCAGATTAGATGAATTTGGTTTTTTTACTTGGAAAACTTTCCAAGTAAAAATACCAAATGACTGTACTAAATGTAGAATAGAACAAGCCTAATTTAGTTTTAACTCAGAACTATATTATCTAGATATTTTAGAATTCTAACACCTCAATCTAGCTATTAATGGTGCCTATTTTAAGTGTTGACACAGTTATCAATAGCGTGCCACCTGTTGACAACGAATAAATAGAGTAGGTAAGTATATTGAGTAGGTAAACTGATTTAATTATCTCCGGCCTTGCAAGGTTGGTTAGCTGTTTAATATCTCTCATCTAAATTAAACGAATTTTCCGGTTTTAATCGCGTTGTTTTTAAAACATTAATCAATGCCCCTCGTTTCGAGATCTTTCCAGACCTCTTCCTTAGAGGTAGACAATCCATCATCGCTAAAACAGAAGGCAAATGATAAAAATGAAAACCGGCCAAGTGCGAGTGTGACTCGCGTACGAACGGTTCCGTACTATCTAGGTATATAAAACAATCCTTGACAACGATAAAACGCGATATCGTTGTGTTTAAAATTTTAGAATCACGTTTATTGTTTGGAAGTCCCCTTATAAAAACGTTTTATTTTGTTTATAATATTTGTTGCTACAGCAGCAACAGACTTACATCATCTGTGAAAATTTCAACTGTCTAGCTATCACGGTTCATGAGATACAGTCTGGTAACAGACAGACATTGGAGTCTCAGTAATAGGGTCCCGTTTTTACCCTTTGGTACGGAACCCTAAAAAGTCAAATGACCGAATTACACAAACCCAACCATTTATATAAACACTCGCGGCATCTTAATAGTCTTAAAGCGCGATGCAATTATGATGATAGAATTCGTTTTGCTAAACAGAACAGTAATCAAGCTTAGTTGGTTACAGCAAACTCTTTAGTTGCAGTAGACCTACTGACTCTTGTTTCCACATACAAGAGTCTTTTTATATTTGTTAGGGTTGCCACAAAGATAAGTAGGTACCTATGTAAGTTTAAAAACTATCCCTCTTACTTATAAACGATGATTAACAGATGGCTAAGTTATGTAACGTTTGTTTCTGTCTGTCATCTTTGAAACTTCATGTCACAGTAAAAGACAAACTATACATTGTTTATGCAGATGTTATTCATCGTTTTTAAGTAAGGGGGTATATGCCCCAGACATGCCCCACTTTAAAAGAACAGACACTGATTTATTCTGTATCGAAAAACGATACATACGGTACCCCACACAAAATTTAAAATATCTATTTCTATAAAAGGTCCTGACTGACTGTCACGGTACAGCCTAAATCGCAGATAGTAGAGGGCTGAAATTTGAAGAGTGTGTTCTTTATAATGATGTAGGCATCCTACATACATAAGGAAGGATTTTTAAAAACCCAACGGGATCGAGACTTTTGGGGGTGAAACCGTGAGACACAGCTATAATAAGTGCAAACAGTCACACACAAACTTTACACACGTCACACTCTCGTATCGGATGCCTTCATCACATAAAAAACACACTCTCCAATTTTTAGCTCTCTTCTCTTAGCGGTCAAGGATGTGTGTTCATCAGGATCCATCAGTCAGCCAGTCTTTCAAAATACATCCTTCTATTAGATATAGACTGCTCCGCTTGACTTAGGATTTAGAGGATATAGGTGATATAGGGATATTTAGGGATATAGGGATATATTTAAGGCGCAACTAGCAGTGATAAGTCGCCATCGTGGCACGATACTCCTCTGACATAATCACAGTATAGGCGATAGTCACTTTGAAGAGCATTTTGTAAAGAACTTCAAAGTTGCCCTTATAATTGTTACAAAATATTGTTTAACGTGGCAACCCTACAATAACCCGATTCTCACGTAGAAACAAACGCTAGTTAAAGTTGTACACGCGGTTTTTCTCGTCTAATCGGTCACCTACCATTCCTAGTAACGTTTCGTCATATTATGTACTAGCGTACGAGTATGCTTGCGATTTCGCCCGCATAGAAAAGGAATAGCAAACTAAATTAAAAAGTCCTTAAAGTTTGTGACCTCTAACTTCAAGAAACAACTGATTTTCAAACAAACACAACCTCAAAAAAACCTATTTTTTTGAAGTTGTAGAATAAAATTTGTTCGCCTAGACATCTATAACTACTCACTTCATGATACCAATTAACTTAACTTACCTTCCCCCCTTACTTATAAACGCTGATTAACAGATCACTAAGTTACGTAACGTTTGTCTCTGTCTTCGAAACTCCATGTCATAGTAAGAGACAAACGATTCATACTTTATGCATCTGTTAATCATCGTTTATAACTAAGGTGAATAAAATGTAGGTAAAGTTTTGGTGAAAGGTTTTTGACATAGGTACTTACCTACATTTTTGACTTAATAATAACGTCAAAAATGTATTCCAAATAACACTGTGTTAGCAAGCCCTGGGATTTAAAACTGTAACCTAATCTGGCGCAAGCCCGCCTGATTGTCTGACTGTACTTATACCTGTCAAAATCGACAGTATCTCAGATTAGATCTAAAAAGCGGATTAACTGGACCATGACGAGAGGTTCTGTCTAACGTTTGCAAAGTACAAAGCCGGTTTTAACTGTAGCTAGTTATATTATGCAGTTAGGTATAGGAGCTTTGATATTTTGTACACTGTACAGTGCTAGAGGTGATTTTCTAAAATATACTTATTCCCTGTTCCTTTAACGCGAAATAAATCCAAAATAGCCCTAAAAACTTGACCTTTTTGCCACCAGGCTGTATATCATGAACCGTGATAGCTAGACAGCTGAATTTTTTAATAAAAAGAAAGAATAAAACTTGAAAGAATAAATTGATTTTAATCAGCCACCGACCCTCACAGCATTTATACAAAAGTTCTACAGAAATATTTATGAACTTTAAGACCCCATTCACGTAGTAAAACAGCTTTGAAGTTCCCATAGTTCCAATGACCTTGTGGGTACCTACCTACCTACATTAAGTCGGAACAGGGGTCAGCAGAACTCAGGGTCACATAAAGCTTTCCAGTTCAACAAAACATGCTGTTGTTTAATAAAACTTTTGAGACGATCGTAACCGTCGTTTTGATCGCCGAAAAGGTATTTCAGAAATAGGTACGGAATACGCGTGTGAAACCGCGGGACGAAGCTTGTTTGTAGAAAACTAAAATTATTTAAGCCCATATTATTATGACAACAAACCCCCTTGCTTATAAACGATGACTAACTTTATGTAACACTTTGTCTTTTACTGTGACATGAAGTTTCTAAGCTAATAGACAGAGACAAACGTTACATGATAAAAACCCATACTTTAAACACTCGTTTATAAGTATGGGTTTTTATTGTCATAATATGGGCTTAGATATTTTAGTTTTCTACAAACAAGTTTTGTCCCGCGGTTTCACACGCGTAAATCCCGATTCCGTGGGTATTTCCAATAAAACCTTTCTTAGTGGATATCTACATGTCATCACGATGAACATACCCTCCAAATGTTGTCTCTAGGACCAGGAATTGTTGGAATTGTCGGGAAAAAATCTCTCATCCAATTTGGGAAATAAACTGGGTTTCATGCATTTTCAAACGATAACCTGGAAGATGTATTTTTTCAGTCTACATGGGCCATTGTGATGGTACCAGTCTATTTTTTTTTGATGCGATACAAAGTGGCGCCGATTCAACTAGTAAATACTTTTATGGTAATTTAAATATGATTTACAATAAGTACCTAATATGTTTAATTTAACGCACTAGACGTGTCCTTGACGATTTCGTTAATCAGGTTTTTCTGGTGATCATTTAATTTTGTGTTAGGTGCGTGTATTTATACAGGTTTTTTTTGTGTACCGTGACTTGTATAAAGTTGTATTTTATAATCGGAAGTTATAAAGTTAGTTAGTAGCTTTACACATTGGGGTTCCTAGACAGTGGCTCAGTTTTAAATTTAAATGTGAATTTTTTTTTTTAAAAAATCAAAAAAAAAATCTCGATTAATTTAAAGTCAACTTTAGCTTAAATAGACAACTTGTGTTCAAAACGTGGATAATGTAGGGTAGGATTCGATATCCAAACGACAATTTAGTCTTGAAACTACCTAGGTACATTAATGTTGAGAAAACAATGTGACCTATAAATGGTATAAACAACTACATAGTAAAGTACTATATGGTTGTTTATCCCAACAACATTTAGCCATGGAATATTAGCAATTTTCGGCACATTGAAAACACAAATTTTGTTTCAATGTGCCGAAAACTATAAAGTAGAGTTTACACCGAAATCGGTACGTAGGTATCTTAGTTTGTACCAACACACGTATAAAAATAAACTGTATAAATTATTATTTTAGGAAACACTCCAAAACTTTTTAACATGACGTCACAAACCTATTGTAGAAAACTGGTCCAATTGATGATGTTGATTATTCAAAATGTCTTCCTAGCCACCATCCAAGTTATCTATTCCTTTACCATTTTGAGCATTATCTCCAAAAGTTAAGATACAAAATGGTGTAACAGCTTCTTTCGTCTTTTTAAGGCTATTTTGCGCCTACCTGCCACATTTGCATGTAAATTCTAGTGTGTTTACCGCATCGGACATTGTATCAATGTAGTTCATAGGTAAATTTGTAATATGATCCATATACATATGTTATTATAGTTTTTTTTGTAAACAGTACTTATGGATTTGTATTTTGGAAGAAATATTCAAACTAGTTCTGAATGAAGTAGATGGGTGCCTACTTTTACTTCTGACCGTATTAAATTGGTTGGTAGAGAAAGAAAAAATACATTGAGAATTCCAAAATTATTAAAACTAAAATGAAAAACAATAATGATCGGCATTATAATCGACTTCCAAAAAAAGAAGGATGTTAGGTATATCATTCGGCTGTATCTATTACTTTTTTCATTAAAAATACTTGATTAATTTATGAATATGAATGAATATCAAAGTAGAGATTTCACTCACGTCAAGTCTAAAGTACCTAAATAATGAAATAATCACGGATGTAAATCAGAAGCTTTCGATGTGACTCTTCACGACACACAACATAATTATTATTCTAGCAGTTTCTCTATTAGGTATGCTAAAACACTCATAAGGTTGTTGTGTAACAGGATCTGTCTGTATGCTTCTTGCATTAATTTTAGCCTTAAGAGGACATATGACATCAGAAGGAAGACAGTTGTTGTAAAAATCCACTACGGTAGCCTTCCCACAAACTCAATTAGTGCATTTTACGTTTTAATTGTCGACTTAATCTTACACGTCTTTATCATACTCATTTCATTTTAACGATAGACGTTACAATATTGTCAGCGCTGCAGCGGCTTTTTATATTTATTTCGCGTAAAATGAACAAGGAATAAGTATGTTTAAGATATCACCTCTAGTATATATTTACCTACTAGTAAATAATTTCTCAATGGCTTCTTGTTATTTTAAAAATCCTGTTATAAACAATTTCTAAGTACCTACCTACATAAACAAGTTTTGTTGTTTATATAGGTACGTTGAAAATATGCTAAAAGTAATAAACACCTCGAGATTAGAACCGAAAACTGTCTGTAACTTCACTAAAATCTACTTAAAAACAGAACTAATTATCAACAAGAAAGGGTATCAAAACCCTCATCCATTTTTTTGATACAAAAAAAAAAGAATTTATGGTAAACTGTTCATCTTCATTCAGAGCGCACGCGTTGATGTCTATTGTATGTAGAAATGGTAGAGTACATATCATCGTGTTGTTTTTATCTCACACTAGCTACGCCCCGCGGTTTCACCCGCGTAAGTCCCGATCCCGCGGGATTATCGGGATAAAAAGTAGCCTATGTGTTATTCTAGATATCCTGCTACTTACATACCGAGTTTCGTGGTAATCGGTTCAGCGGTTTTTACGTGATTGAGTAACTAACACATATACATACATACTCACTTTCAGCTTTAGAATATTAGTAGGATGCCTTGTATGTATGGATTGGATGTAATGTAGTGAACCTAAGCACTATTCCTCTTACGTATTAACGATGACAAAGTTTATGTAACGTTGTCACTGTCTGTTAACTTTGAAACTTCATGCCACAGTAAAAGAAAAACGATACAATATATAGTTGGTCGTCGTTTATATATAAGGGGGTAAACGTATACCCCTTACATATAATTTAATTAATTCGTCATAATTTAATTGCTTGTGACCATGGAGAACTGAAAACTCCCCGAAACGTCAGTTTTTTATACAGAAACAAACGTTAGATCCTTTACAATTCTAGTTTAAATTATATTTTAGTAGTGATTAAATAAATTCGACGACACACTAGTACCTACTTATTCTGCCTAATTGAAGTTAAATGACATTGATCTCAAATCCAGATGAACCTACGTAACTAATTGATTTACCATACGACCATTACGTACGTCAAGTGTTAAGACTAAACACACCTCTATATTCTAGCCAGTCAAACCAATACTTTCTCGCGTCTGCATTAGTTTTGGTCAGTGAATGCTGTATAAAAAGTAGGTAAATGTTACTGTTCATGGCACATGTGAACGAAGAAGTGGGTGCTGCAATAAACTCCTCACAAATTCTTACAGTCCGGTAAAAGTAGTGACAACCGACACGAAGCGAAAGAAAGTGTTCACGTAGAGATTCTAGAGATGCGAAGCTCCTCTAAGGTAGAACGGAGGCGTCCCTAAACACCATTATACGGTTCTTCGAATAACATACCGGTAGAAAAACAATTCCGACAGGTAGATGCACTTTCTAACACAACTTTTAGTCAAAAAATCCTCACTTGCACTGACACTACACTGATTTTATCCAAGTTGCAGTAAAACTTTATCGCTTTACTGTACTTATTATTGTTTTGTAAGTAAACAGAGGTATTAATGTCGTGGTACGGTCGCGGACACGTACGGTTGTGTTGGCGCGTCGCGCGGTACTGATGGCCTGCCGACTGGTTTTATGATTTCTCCCCGTAAACATCGAAAGCGAGCCTTCGGGCCTTTCTTCGTGATGTTGTGGCAAAACGTGAAAGCGGTACCACTGCATCTCGAATAATATTAAATGGATCGTTTCATCTTCTACGTGAAATATAGTTCCCTCGAAACTAGAGCTCACATCAGAGAGTGGATCAGTGATGTGTCACATAAATGAAGTTTTGATGCGCCTTTTTTAATTTTTTATTGCTGCAAAAAGTAAAGGTAATTTAGCCTAACGTTCTTGTTGATGCAAGGTACTTCATGGGTAAAATACCTTGCATCAGCAAGAGCGGGATGTATTTATGTTATTTTAAGTGTTTTGTTAGCACAAGACGCGTCTTTGGTTACATTTACCTTGGAGTGTATCTGTTTATATCCAGGTCAAGCTTGCGAGAGATTGAGTCAAATGTTTGAAACTGACTGCCATCACCTTCATTAGAGTTGGAGAGACAGCCACCCTAAGAAGAATTAACTGGAGCTGATCCAGCTGTTACTTAACAGTAACTAACAGTTTAACAGTTGTTACTTAACAGTTACTTAAAAATAACTATGTTTGTCGATCTGTCTCGGCTGCAAACAGTCGTAAGTAGGTATGTATGGACGGACACACAGTCAGGAAACAAAAGTGGATATCCGCCGTAGAGTTCACAAATCACCTATCGTATTGTACCATCACCAAGTTGTATTCTACTTCTACTACAAGCCTGGAGTTTAAGTTTAAAGAAATCTACATATCAACAGGCTCAGCAGACCTATCGCGCAAGTTCAACCCGACGCGACGCCTCTTGAGAGATTCGGCGTCTCTTGAGCTGGCTGCTTTAAATGTCAATTTTCCGCGTCGGCTTCAAGCTAAGGCCGTTAAAATTGTCAAAAATCTCGCACGGAAATCAATCCTTTGTGTGGTGCCTTTCTTGACACCAACTACAAACTTGAACTACAAATATCTACCTCGATAGAGTTTCTGTGTACTGGAATTTCTCTCTCAAACACTTAGTAGGGGCAATGCCGGCTTTCATCCGACCTGCAGTCAAATGACGCGAGCGCAGTAGGATGTACCACTCGGTCAAGGTGTTACGGTGACTCAAATATGTTTCATTCACGCGTCTCGAATATTTAGTAAGCTATTGGTCAATAGCTATTGAGTTGTTGGCGGATCCTTTTGTGTAGCTAAAAATACCGAAGACGTAAAAGGTTTTGAAGGTCCTGTGTGAAGGCAAATCGCTTCTTTTAGTAATTTGAAGAGGTTTTAAGTAACTTAGTCCAATGGTAGAATTCTCAAGTCTATTTCAAATGTTCACATGAGCAATTCACCGTGCACCGATCTCTGGCACCCGGCAGTTACAATGTCACCTATTTTGGGAGATATTTGAGTTATACGCCCGTAGTGTCATTTGCACCATTGACCAGCACCATTGATGGTGCAAATGATACTATGATGTACCGTTTGCACCATTGCTCCATTGCTACCATTATTGATGGGGCAAACATATCCAATGGTGCAATTGGCAATTGGCACTTATATTTATTTTAATAACAGAGTCAAGTTTTCAACTACTTTAGAGAGTTAAAAGCACTTGAACAATATAAGTATATTAATATATCCTCCCTCCTTTCTTGAAGTGTTAGAAATTATTTGAAAATTCATTCTAATGACTGACATTCATTGCATTTGTTTCTTGTGTCGTTCATATGATTTGATTGTCATAAAAAGCAGAAAAATGTGCGAATCCGATTTAATTTTTCTGAAACAGAGCCGGGGCCGACTTTTATTACACAATGGGTATCAATACCATTTTCACACAAAGTATAAAAATTTAAACAGTGTATGGAGGTGCCGCTATTACAAGAAAACAAAATGTAAGGGGACGATTACTATATCACAGGTATGTGTAACTGTCTTTTTGCCCGCAGTGCCACTAGCATCAAATTCTTATTTATTTTTCCATTTATTTAGCTGTATATTGTGTATAAGTATATATATAGTATAAATATTTTTAAAGTTCGTATCTTATGTTTTGTTTCTTTTTTAGGAGGAATCAAAGGTGGTTAAAAAAATTAAGCATTCTGATAACTGCAAGCCAGATGAAAATAAAAACACGGTTTGTGAAATAATAGGGTCCTTCATAGAAAAGGCTACTACTTCAGAAGAAACAGTTCCAGCCGTTTATAAAAAGACTGTAGCCTCAATCAAAAATAAAGGACTTGACATTGTTCAAAAAATACCATCTTATGAAAAATTCAAATCTGTGCCATACAGAAGAATAAGAAAAATTAATGCTGTTAAAAAAATGGCCTATAAAGATGTTACAGAACTTGAAATTCCTCTTGACCATAAGGATTTTTGTTTAGCTGATTATAGTCATGAAGACGAAAGAATTTTAGTCTTTGCATCGGAAGAAGCAAGAGAACTGCTGAAAATTGGTAAAATCTTTTTTTGCGACGGCACTTTCAAGAAATGTCCGAAGCCATTTACTCAGCTCTACGTATTTTTCTGTGACTTAGGAAGCACTGATGACAAAAACTTTGTTGTCCCTGTTGTATATGTGCTTTTGACCAATAAAAAAAAAGAAACATATATTCTCATGATGAATCTCATCAAATCTCAAATCCCAGAATGGGGTCCTTCGAAAATTATATCTGATTTTGAACAATCTTTCATTAGTGCAGCCAAAGTAGTGTTTCCTATGGTTGAAAATCACGGTTGTTTTTACCATTTTCAAAACCAATTGCGGAGAAAAGCTAAAAGTCTCAATTTAAAAAAGACTAACGCTACAAAAATTGTTTCTCTTTGCACCATCTTACCTCTTCTGCCAGAATCAAAAATTGAAGATGGATTCAGATACATCATAGCAGAGAGTGATGCTAACGGAAGTAATAAAAATTTGCAGCAATTTATTAATTATGTGGCTAGATTTTGGATGCCGAAAAAAAAAATCTGGTGTTGTTTTGGTGAGAGGCATAGAACAAATAATGTATGCGAAGGATGGAATGGACATATTAATAACTGCTTTAAAAGAAGACCCGCGACAGTGAGTCACTGCTTAAAAGTGCTTAAGGAGGACGCTGCATTTCATGCAGTGAATGCTCTTACACAAGACCCGTACAAAAAGCGATCAAAGGAGGTTAGGGATCGGAATAATTATATACACTACGTACAGATGCAATTAATTAATAGTGAAATAGATATTCCACTATTCTTGGAAAAATTAAGTTACAATAATTAAGCATTATTTGTCATTGATTAGCTGTCATTGATTCTTTGTTATTAATCTATACATATAATAAAATCGTAACTCAGCGGTGTCTGTTTTTGGAAGATATAAAAAAAATATAAATTGTATGGGTATCTATGAACGCAGTAGAACCTATTTTTCTGTTTTTCTGGTTGTCTGTTTGTCTGTTTGTCTGTTTGTCTGTTTGTCTGTTTATCTGTTTGTCTGTTTGTGTGTGCCTTTGTGCCCGCTAATCTCAGAAACGGCTTATCCGATTTTAACCAAATTTGGTATGCAGATAGCTTTAGACCCCGATTAACATATAGGCTATTTTTTATCCGGATATTTTGTCCGGTTATCCGGATAAAGTGATTTTTCTGCTTTTACTTAGTTAGTTTGAATGTTGTATTGAAGAAGTATGTTGTGTGGAATCAATACATGACTAACCGGATATCCGGTCGAAAATAAAAAAAACCGGATATCCAGTTTTTTTTCAGGAAATTCCTAAAATACCGTATACCTTTGTCTCTCCATATATCCGGATCCTTCGGACATACGGAAATTCTTTATAATGGTTGTTTTTAACCGACTTTAAAAAAAAGAGGATCTGCTCAATTCTACCCGCATATTGTTTGTATGTGAATATGTTCAAACCGTACTCCGGCATATAAAGTCCGATTTCGATCATTCTTTTTTTATTTGGAAAGTGAGAGTCCCGAGTTGGTTCCATAAATTGTTGGTGAAGATCTGATGAGAACCTTCGGAATGATGAGCAGAATAGTATCCCGCAATGCTGTAAATTACTAATTTTTGGACTACCATCAATAGAATCGGCTTATTAAGAACAAGGTACAAATTGATGGACCACCTGAAACCACCTTCTCAAAAATTCTTCAGTGATTAAAGTTACGGTTACAATTTTGATAATTTTTAGTGGCAGTCGAAATTTCAATAAAAAGGATTAAAAAAATATAGCTGTAATGAGGCAGTTTCACTGAGTAGATGCTGATTGCATGTAGTTTACGTGGCACGATGGCAGCTGTGGATTCCGATTCGAGGGTTCCGCGTTCGAATCACAGACCGGCGCATTCCCTTTTTAAGGAACGGTGGCCTACCGAGCCGAGTGATGGCTTCCGATTAGACGGCTGCGCGTTCGAGTCACGAGTCCCGGACACGACGTTACGTTTTACCCTCCAGATGGTCGTCCACCTTGCCGTTGTGAGGGGACTCAGTAGCTGAAAGCTAAGAGGCTCACGAGGTGGGAAACCGGGCTTGCCAGGCTTCTAATCCGTAATCCCGCGTCAGCGGGCTCGGGGTCCTTTCCGCAAGAAAGGGGCCGCATGGAAGATAACCACTATAAAAAATCACCTCAGCCTCTGGTGGTGAACTCGGTGAGGGAGGGGGGCTTTATCACCGGCTTTGGGGACCTCGAGACGGTGGCGTGACCGTGCTGAGGGAGGGGAAACGGAGAGAAATTGTCTATCGGCCAGAGGCAGAGATGATGTTGCACTTTATGTTGGAGAGCTTATTTTTATTGTTTTGTCCTTAATTCGAAGTCGGGTTTTGATTTATTTTTAATATTCGATAAAGGCTACTTCTTATTATAAGTAATGCGAATAAGCATGCAACACGTTACCTACCGCTGCGCTGTGCAAAATCTACACTTAAATAGACTCTGCTATGATTCTCTTCTGTTCAGCAACAGACTTCCCTGGTCGTCCGTTCAAGTGTAGACTTTTGCTCAGCGATGGGTAGGTAGTCCGAAAAACGCTGACGAAGTCGCGGGCACAGCTAGTAAGTAATAAAAATACTTTATATTAATAATAAGCGATTCATTCTTCCATTATCATTAGTAAAGTTTTAGGGGATACAGTATTTGTTCATGGGGAGAAAAATTCTGTAAAAAAAAATAAAAAAAAAAAAATATCTCTTCCCTGAGGGTCTCGGGGCGGGGCGGATGGCCATTAAACAGAGCGATAGCTCGAGGAAAGCCTTGAGGCAAAATAAATATATTTTTAATAGTGTCATTTGCACCATTTGCCCCATCGATGGTGTAAACGGTACATGACAGTGTCGTTTGCCCAATTAATGGTGCTGGTCAATGGTGCAAATGACACTACGGGGTTATACGGGCTTCCCCCGTATCCGATCTTACCTGAGTATACTCTAAAAGGTTTTGAAGGTCCTGTGTGAAGCAAATCGCTTCTTTGAATAATTTGAAGAGATTTTACGTAACTTGGTTCAATGGTAGAATTGCCAAGGCTATTTTAAATAACTATTCGTTATTGTAGAAGGTAAAAGGTCATTCTGTGAGAAAATAAGCGTTTTGATAAGATGGTATTCTATTTTACTATGATTTATGACCAATTTATGATAAATACTATTTATCATGAGTGCGCAATAGTGAGCAACGAGAGAAAAATTTAACTATAATAGATAGTTCATTTTTTCTCTCGTTGCACACTGGTCATAAATCATAGTAAAATAGAATCGATAACGCTTATCGATAGTAATAATGAGCAGCACTGGGCCAACCCTTATGATGACCCACGAGTAAGATAGAGAGAGTAAATAATCTCGGCACCGCTTAGCTCCCACGTTTTAAGACCCGGTGTGTGCAACGAGTGACTATTTGCCCTTTTTGATTTAATATAAAGTAAATATTATATATCCGTGGCCACTAGGTTTGTAACTAGCTCAAAAAACTAGCTGCATAGACCGGTTAGATATAATAGATTATCTAGTACAGAACACGCTACGCCTTACGTGACCTAACTTATTCGTGTACCTAATTAT
This sequence comes from Idaea biselata, assembly GCA_958496205.1. Lineage (NCBI taxonomy): Eukaryota > Metazoa > Arthropoda > Insecta > Lepidoptera > Geometridae > Idaea > Idaea biselata. The sequence continues at coordinate 4,570,801 of OY292402.1, forward strand.
ATGTTTTTAAATATTTTGTGTTAGTCTGTTTTTAAATAGGTACGCAACAACTAGACCGATAGTGTTAAAAAAAAATACCCCTAATATCAAATACTAGCTGCAACCCCGAACCCATAAAAATATCTGGATAAAGCGTGGCCCATGTTACTACGAAAGATGCATTGTATTTTCATATTAAATTTCATCAAAATCTGTCCAGTGGTTTCAGAAATGACTCCCTCCATACATGTTTAGTATAGACGGGATGAGACTCATGCACACAAGCTAATGCGGTTTAATCTAGATTTAAGCAGTAAGTACCTAATAGTTACAATAAAATCTAGTAAACTGTAGTACACGAGTTGGTATAAGTACCTACAGTTTCAATAATGGCACAGTATAGTTGATAATACAGTAGGCAGACATTGGAAACCGTTGTGATAATTTGTGTAATTCAAAATAATGATATATGACAAGGTGTCTGCATTTTCTGGTTCATCGACTTTCTACTGCGTCTGAATGAATTGCAGTTAGTGTTATTTTGCTGATTATTTAAGTGGGTATTTATTTATTTTTATTGCTGTTCGTATTTTTGAAACCAGAAGTAGGTAACATCTTTTAACAGATACAACTTTTTTCATTTATTAAAGAGTTTCGACCCGACGCCGCGCGCCGTGTAACCGCGGCCACTTCTATGACCTGTCCAGCGACTTGTACCATAGAGGTCAGTGAGCCCCGGCATAGAATAGGGTTACCCCATCTCTTCCCGTGGGTGTCGTATAAGGCGACTAAGTGATCGCAGGAAGACAAGCAAACCTTAAGTTCTCCCTGTTCGGCGGTGGATAAACTGCTTGGTCCCTAGGAGGGTCGGTGTCAGGCATGCGGCCGGCCCTAAAAATATTGTAAAATCTATTTGCAGAAGGTATGAACAATGATCCGCGGATCGGGAAGCGCAACGTTGGACGTCCACCAACGAGATGGACGGACGACTTGGTTAAGGCCGCGGGTTCACGGTGGATGCAGGCCGCTTATGACCGAAGCATCTGGAGATCTATGAGGGAGGTTTATGTCCAGCAGTGGACTTCTTACAGCTGAAATGATGATGATGATGGACAATGATGACTTACATACTGCGCCGAACCCAAATAAAAAAAATCGGGTTTAGCCGACCGCGGGCTCCCGAGTGGGATGCAATCGGAAACATCGCTCGAATGAGAAGTTCCGACTCATCTTCCTTCTTAGAGGACAAGTTCGCTTAAGAGGACAGTCTACCTACTCTTTCTCCAGACAATCGTAGTCGACTGTTTCCTCCTTGGATAAATACATAAGAGCAAATATGTTTATGCCATAAAACCTATATCTGTCATGACTATGCCCCTACGTGTTGATTTTTTTTATTTTCCTATTATTCTGAATTTTATTTCTATTCCTAATTCAAAAATGAAAAAAACCTTGGGCACGGTCATGGCTGATGTAAGACTTATGGCATAAACATATTTTTTCTAATATCTTTATTCAGGGAGGAAACAGTCGACTGCGTTTATAAATTATGAATGGAGAAAAGAGTAGGTAGATTGTCCTCTTAACTACTACACCTAAGCGAAACTATCGACTTATCGGAGAAACTTGATATCTCACACATGGCCTAGTCTAACACCGATTTGCCAGTTTTTATAAAACACCGCGTTCCAAAGGTGGGTCGAGTTGCCACTTCTTTTCTTTCTAATAAAATGACATCATAACACTTTGTCAACCGATTTCTTAACACACGTCAGCGAGTACCGTTTGATCTTCAAAAGGATGGTGGTCTCGGAAATACGTTCTTATTGCGTTTGAGTTACCATTTTGGTAAATACAACATTCTATCTTGGAACCTATGTACCGCATGCACGTAGCATATATCTGCGGATTTCCAAGAAAAACTCAAGTTATTTAGCACAAATGTAGCACGAGCCACCAGGTGTTTTTTTTTTTAAATAGAAATATTGCATAACAATAAATTATAAATTAATAAACTCTTAACACTATACGAGAAACGTGTAGGGTGCAATGCGATCCTCCAAAATTTCAATGTGAACGAGACTTATGCGGTCAAAACCAAAGGAAACTAGCTTTAGTCGTAAAAGTAATGAAACAACAGTTGTCTGTAATAATATTAAAAGAGGAAAAATTTATTTGTTTGTTATTTGTGTTTAAAAAAACATGTATGGTATCCGTTGTTTAGTACCTACCCATAGTACTAGCCTAGTGCTTGGTTTGGGGCTAGATTGCGCTGTGTGTAACGTTGTTCAATATTTATTTTTTTACTTATTTGTAATTTGTAATAGGCAGGCTCCGAAACTAAAGGACCAATTTCAAAAAATATTTTACTAATAGCTGTGTTAATAGAAAGCTACATTATCGAGGAAAAACATAGGCTACTTTTGATCCCGATATCCGGACTTACGCGAGGGAAACCGCGGGACGTAGCTAGTAGGATATAATGTAGGTATCTTTCTAAGAGCAATAACAATCTAAGTAAATTATTAGTTTGTTGAACGCGGCGATCTACTACATTATCGTTTTCTCCTTTCAGCAGTTATATTTTAGTACCGGTCTCTGTTGTTTATTGTAATACTTATTTTTATTTTCTTCGATTTTTTGTTGTTGTTTGGATTCACTGAAATGAAACTATACAAGTAAGTACCTACGCTCGAATGGCTATACCATACAAAATGACATTAGATCTTTGATTGAAAGTGATGGTGACCGTCTCCATCACTTTCAATAAATAATTTATCGTGTCACGTGGGTTCTCGTGTGGCACAGCCACTGACTTAGAGATATAGACACCTAAAATTAGATCTCTCTCGTTCACAACTCGTACTCCAACTCAAGACTATATCAAAAGGCCGTATCGATTACAAACTTCAGTGTAAGCCAAGGAGTGGTGCAGTCGGGGGCTCATATGTTCTATGCGTTTTTTTCACCGTAATTGGCATAGAAACTATGACCTGCTCAATTAAATGGTGTGGGAAGAACAAAAATACATCAAGCTACCAGAAAGACGGGATAACTTTCCACCGGTAAGTGATTTTAATTTTCATTTTGACTATACCAACTACACAATATATCTTGGTAGAAAATGTTCCTCTCGAAAAAAAGGGCACGCGTTGAAGTCTTTTTGCAATAAACCAAGATTTTTTTACGTGTACCAAAACAAAAATTATTTAATTGCAGTACGGAAGTTCGATTTTTGTATAGACACTAGCGCCTTCACTCAACTGTACAAATAAGTTGATTATCGTTGGTTTCAAAACCATCTTATTTTTATCTTGTGGTAGACAGAGGAGCTAATTGCTCAGGAACAAATTTGGTTGAAATGTCGATACTAACGCCCTCACTGAATGGAAAAATAATTGTTGGTTTTTTCTTAAATACATTGAAATTTTAAGCACGTGTAAGTAGTGACTGGAAATTAATTGAAAAATATCGATTCGATAAAATGTAGAACTGAGATGTTTTATATTTTACATTAATTATATTTTTCAAACTTGTTGTGAATTAAAAAAACTATTTTAACCGACTTAAAAAGAAAGTGTTTCGATTACTTGCGTATTTTGCTTATGGGCCCAGCTTGAGTGAGGCCAAGTTGGGGCCATAAATAAATTATATAAGTCGGTTCAGTTCAGTCGTTAATTATTTATTTGACTGCCCGTAAAAACTCAAACATTTTTCCTATTCAGATGCGTAAAAGTAAAAAGTAAGTTTGACAAAACCATTAAAATAACTTTAGCAGTTGGGACATTATTGGCAAGATTTGTGCTGAGGTCTAAAAGTTGGTCCTGACTGCTAAGGGTATTTCAATAATGGACTCAAATCGAATCATCATTATTAATCGTTTCATTTAGATATTTATGCTAATATTAAATGATGATGAAAACAGTGATGGTAATTACCTGTTTGTCTATGTAAAATCTTAACTAAAAATAATCTAAATATATAAAATCAATGCCACTTTTCGTTGTAATTTTAAATTATATCAAGAACCGGCTCACCTATCCAAAACAAATGTTTAGGCTTTGTTCGGACTATTTAGTAGTTGTTTTATGTGTAGTTTGCACAAAATCGGTCGAGCGGTTCTTCATTTATCCCATTTTTTAACCGACTTCAAAAAAAGAGGAGGTTCTTGATTCGGATGTATTTTTTGTTAATGTTTGTTACCTCATAACTCCGCCGTTCGAGGTCCGACCGCAGTCATTCTTTTTTCATTTGAAAGGTACTACAGATTGGTCGCATAAAAAAATGGTAAAGATCGGATGAGGATCTTCGGAGTGATGAACAGAATTGCACCTCTAGAGTTCTCTAGGGATTTTTTAGTTAACGTATCTAAAATATCTTGTAAACTTGTGAATTTATTTTTTAATTTCGTTGTTTTGTCTTGATATCTCTTCACATACCTACTTCTTCTTTTTATTTATCCTTTTTATGAGATGATCAATGTAGCGTCTCATTTTTCGTTTTCAAAAATTAAATTATGTCATTTGTTATTAATTATTATTGTCCCATAATACATAAGTATTGTGTCAACTTGGAATAATAAATGCTACCTACAATTTTGGTGCACATGTCACAAAATACTACGAAATAATTATCCATTGCTGCATAAGCATAGCATAGCATGGGAGCCTAGACACGTATTCTTGGATTTGTAATTATAATGACAGGGTTTTACGTTATTTGTGTTAGGTTTTTAAATAAAAATATATTACATCCGTTGCGTTTTTTTTTCAATAATTTTATAACACAAAACATCGATAAAATATATGGTATCGATATTTAGTAATTATATATGACCATCACTATGACCGCTGTCGTTACGCCCCCCGCTACCCGACCCTACTTCCAAATTTGGTGAAATGCGTCCCGCGGGACAATGAACTATTGCGGTATCTAAAGGGTTAGTTCATCGGTGGGCACAGCGCACTTGCCAGGCAAGCGAGGGACACAGTTTCAATCCTGTCACGGAAGTAATTTTTTATGATGCATTTCTCCTTGTAAAAATATTATAATAAAGACCATAATTTATATAATATGGGAAAGAAAGAGAGGGTCTGTCTCTGTGTGTGTAGGTTTGCTATTGCACTCTAAATTGCATTTTATTTCAATGGTTTTGAAATCATTGCATATCGTGTTATGTTAGTAAATGTACGGCTACAATTTGAATACAATGGCCGTATGTTTTCATTCACAAAACGGTCGAGTGTTTAGAACCATCATATCCAAAATTCCTATCAAACAATCGCAGGAAAGTACTAGAGATAAAGAATGTAAGAACAAACAAATATACGCCTTGAAGATTTCAGAAGCCCAGTTGTTTGCCACACATGTGTGGCAAAACTCGTGTCCGTCAGCTTGGCTGTTCCATGCAATAGATTTACAGCAAACTACGCTCATTATTTAGGAATTATGCCATCGACGTCGAAAACATTGACGTGACGCCTAATGATCGTGAGCCCTTTTACGTCGACTTTAGTACCTATTTGGTACCTTTGTACGATTATTTGTACTTTGTATTTAGTACCTACGTGGTTTCGAGAATATAAACAATATAAAGTGGCCGGCTGGTTGGCCGGGTCAGCTTCGATTTCTTGCCATCCCCTGTTCCCTGCTCCACGTAGCTCTACTAAATAAAAAGTTATTACAAAAAAAAACAAGCGCCTACTAAAATGTCTTAGCATGTTATCTTTAGATCTATTCTGAGAATAGAAAATAGGGGATTTTTTTGAGGAGAAATCGCTAATGTTTTAGTTATGTACCTACCTTGTACTATTTATTAGGTATTCTGTGAGATAATACTGATACATTTTTTGAGGTTATTAAAATAAAAAACTGATAGTTATAAAAATAAATATTACTTTATTCAGAGATCTACTCTATAACAATTTCAATAGGGGACAGGATTTCGTACTAAAATAAAAATGAAGCAAAACCCAGTCGTACATCTTCATAATAATATTATAAAAAATTAAAACCTAATTATAATTACGGAAATATTAATTATATTAGTAAAAATAAGTAAGTAATCCATTGGGCACTTTAATTTCGTTGAATTCAATGAGTTTTATGTACTCAAGTCCTTGAGAATCTTGCTTCATTCAGTCTGAAAAGAGAAAAAATATATAAAATCAAACTGTTGGAAAATGCTCCATTTCAGCCCAGAAAGTGCCTCGGAATTTGGACCAAACCGGAAAATGCGTTCGAAAACTTCTGTTGTCATTCAATCATATTATCATAGTAAAATGACTTCATTTTCAATAAGTTTCATTCTCGTGGGATTCCTACAGTCACTACTGTCATCTTTGATCTGTTTTTGCGTGGAGTTAAAAAAATCCGCGAGTTTTACTCTAATAACGATTTCGTTTAAAAATCAGGATAAAAAAGTAGGCCGTTTCATTTCAGAATCGTACACATGTCAAGTTTCGCTACATTTGGTTTAGTAGTTTTTACGTGAAGGAATACATACAAATTTTTGCGTTTCAACAATAGTAGGACTTATGACCTCTCTTTGACTGAGTCCCAAGTCCGAGACCCTGGGTTTGAAATCCCAAAAAAACTGGGTTTAACCGACACTCGGTTTTAAATCAGGTCGGTTCTTGCACTGGGTTTAACTGACAATGGGTTTCAAATCGAGTCGGATCGTGCACTGGGTTTAACTGACACTGGGTTTTTAATTGGGTCTGATCTTGTTCCACTGACATCTTTCATCTTTCAGATGGCCGTGCTACATCTTCGACTATATCATCACTTACCATCAGGTGAGAAAGTGAGAAAGAAACGGTCATCTATCGATTATTAAAAATAACTCCCCTCTTAGGTTAGATATAAGATTTTCACTTTTCCAATTAAAGCGACATACCCACTACCACTGTTTTTGGGGAGCGTTTTACTACTATCTCACAAGAATGTAAGCAACGAACGAAGCGGTCTGAGATGTAGCAAGCTCTCTCAGAAGATAGGAAGACCAACTGGAAACCTAATTCAGAGACACTGGGTTTAAAATCAAGTCCCACTCACCTTAATGGGCTTGGCTTCACCGTTTGTCTGATTGGGAGGGAAAAAATAAGTATCCTTCTTTTTAAGGAATGTGGTGTCAAGGCGACCTCTGGAAAAAAGAAAAACAATAGAATTAAATCGATTCTTATTTCGTTTTCTTTTCACGAATTAAGTAAACTAGGTAAGTACAAGGTTTTTAATACATTAGAATGACAAATTACATCTCAGTCAATCCTGAAGAAGGGACCTGGAAAGGTCTAGAAACGTTGAGCGTTAAAACAATGCTTAAAGTGATAAACACCACGCGATTAAAACCGAAAAATGTCTTTAATTTTAATACAACATAGCGAAAACAAAAGAAAAATCTACTAGGTAAGTACTAAAAAATACACTGTAACTTACATAGTTCTGCATAGCAAAACTTTACTGTTAAACTTTTTCTTAGTACTTTGATTAAATAATCTATTTACTTCTATTTTTTATACTTGTATTTATTTACTTAAACTACGCTTTTAAAAGACTACAGAAGCTTTGCAGAACTATGCACTTACAGTGTATGAGGGGTAATTTAGTGGGTACGTCCCTTCTTCTAAATATGTGCCAAATTCCAGTCAAGTTTTTATAGAACGTGTATCTTTCACGAGACCTTCGAAAAAGGATAATCAAATTTTAGATTTGGGAGGTGCCGATTGTAATACGACTTATTATAATAAGTTGTTATTATATTATGCAATAGCAATAGCAATAAAGAGAAAAGATTTGTATTTTTGTGTGTCTGTATGTTTGTAATGATTAAACTCAAAAACTACTGGACCGATTTCAAAAATTCTTTCACCAAAAGAAAGCTACATTATCGAGCAGTAGGCTACTTTTGATCTCGATATTCCCAAGGAATCGGAACTAACGCGGGTGAAACCGCGAGACGCAGCTAGTTATACATATAAACCTACATATAAATATCCGGGAGGGAGAGGAAATCAAAATTTTCCGTCACGCCTATTAGAATCGGCACCATAATACAGTTCACATAATAATGGAGTTTCTAAAGAACTCTCAACAACAAAGTAAAGGCATAGTCCGCAAGCATTCAAAAAAGAACATCCAAAACCTGTTTCATCAAAAACTTAAAGACATGCGCTATGATATTATATTTAGCAACATCCAGGCTGTATTGGAATATATTCTCAGCGCAGTATCCAGACATAGGGGCGATACAAGTCTGGTAGAGAAGTAGGCCCAGCATCCATTTCTGTGTGTCTGGTAGCTTTTTCTTCTCAAGTGGTCTGAGGGACAGTTCGCTTCGTGGTCGTTGTAAAGGCGATGTCGGTTCGCTATTCGATTTCGGTCGAAGTTCGTGTCTAAGGATTGTTAAGGGACTAGGGTTTGGATGGGGAAATGACCTAATGATGTGGATGATAAGGTTCAATTTGGGTTGATTGGTAGATTTCTTGTTAATGAGACATTGCATACAGTGGCATCTAGCCGTAAACTAAGGTATTACTGCAGGGCTACTGAGTTTCTTTCGGATAATTTTTGACGTTTGAAATTGAAATACGTTTAATGACGAAATAAAGTGGAGTCTCTGATTTTATGGGTAAACATAATACCCGCGGGAATCGAACCCGAATCCTTATACAGTCATTAACTTTGATGGCCTCTTTGAAGCGTCGGGCGAATAATATGTAGTATATCTGTTGTCTAGTACCCATAGTACAATCTTAGTGCTTAGTTTGGGGCTAGATTGCGATGTGTGTAACGTCGTGCAATATTTATTTATTATTTTTATATGTATGGATTGAAAATATGCTCTTCCAGTATGAATGTGCTTGGCACGGTTTGAGAACCTAATACATGCATTTATCCCTAAAAGAAACTATGTAGCGCAAACATATATAAAAAAATAGATATATTCTCACCGCTTGTCGAAGTATGAAGGCGTGTAGTCAAGAGATTGTTCTGAACTCGATGGCTGTAAGAAAATAAAATAAATATTGTCAATATTTAAATATGTAGCTCTTTTTATTTTCATATAGTGGTGTTTCTCACCTAATGTTAGAATTGTCAGGTCGCTCTAAGGCCTTTAACTTGACCTAATAAACTATTATCTATTACCTTCAAAAGCCTTTGTCTTGAACGTTTGTCTGACTGACAGATGGATCAACGCACACCCTAAAGCGCTCATAGTAAAGAGCTGAAATTCTTGTGTTCTTTATAGACACATTTCAAATTTAAGTTTTGTACTAAGATTTTTAGAAATCCGAAGATATGAAGATATGGTTTTTCAATCATTACGCCACACTCCGTTACGTATGTAGGTACATTGGATACTGACACAGCCGCATATCTTAGTGCTGCAAATACTCTGAAGACATATGCTGCAATAACTACGTTCGGGACATGCGCTGCAACTAACTATACTCTATTTCAGAAACTTAGATCAAAAGGCTCTTCGCTGCATGAAGAATCGGAAAGCTGTCGGCGCCGATGGAGTCCCCATCGAAGCATGGAAGGCTATGGGTTCTCGTGGTGTGGGCATCTTAACCAACCTTTTTAACCGCATACTCGAGACCGGCAGAATCCCCGCCCAGTGGAGACTGAGTGTTATCACTCCAGTGTTCAAGGGCAAGGGATCTGTGCAGGAATGTGGAAGTTATCGTGGTATAAAGGTCATGTCCCACACCATGAAGCTCTACGAGCGTATAGTTGACTCTCGGACCCGGCAGGAGTGCACTGTCTCGGAGGGGCAGTATGGTTTCCGCCCCGGTCATGGTACCATGGACCCTGTTTTCGCCCTAAGGATCGTTATGGAGAAATACAGAACGAAGAATACGCCTCTGCATTTTCTGTTCCTCGACTTGCAGAAGGCCTTCGACTGTGTTCCTCGCGTGATGATCTGGTGGGCGCTGCGGTCCAAAGGGGTGCCAGAAACTTATATTGAAACCATCAGGGACATGTACCGAAATTCCGATTCTGTGGTGCGAACTGCTGTTGGTGACACTAAATCTTTCCCCATTACAGTCGGAGTCCATCAAGGATCCGTTCTAAGTCCGTTTCTGTTCAGCGTAATACTGGACGCACTGTCCGTAGTCATCCGAGACGCACACGAGCAGCCCCCGTGGATGCTCATGTATGCTGATGATATTGCGCTAGCGGACTCGGATAAGGGACGGCTTGGAAGGCGTGTAAATGCGTGGAAAGAGTCACTTGAGAACGGCGGTTTGCAACTCAACGTAGCGAAGACCGAATACTTGGCTAGCAATACCACAGATCCCACAGCTGTCTGCGTAGACGGTCACATGGTCGTGCGGACAGACCAGTTCAAGTACTTGGGATCTGTGCTTCACGAGTCCGGCGACATCGATTGTGACGTCAAGTCCCGCATTTCGGCAGCTTGGGCCAAGTGGCGAGAGGTAACTGGTGTCATCTGTGACCCGAAAATGCCGGTTAAACTGAAGGGACAGGTCTATAAAACGATCATTAGACCTGTCCTTTTGTATGGTAGTAGGCGTGGCCATTGCTTGAGCGACATAAGCAGGAGCTGCGTGTCACGGAGATGAAGATGCTGCGCTGGATGTGTGGAGTGACGCGAAAAGACCGCGTCAGAAACTCCCGCATCAGGGGCAGCCTTCATGTCCGAGACATTGCAGACAAACAAGAATGCCGCTTACGGTGGTACGGCCACGTTCTACGAAAACCGGCTAGTTACGTGGGAAACAAATGTCTTGCTATGGCGCCTCCGCCCGGCCGCGGCAGATTGGGAAGACCCAAGAAGTGCTGGCTTGACGTTGTGAGATCGGATATGCGTGCTAATGGCCTCACTACACGGGATGCCGAAGATCGTGCGAAGTGGAGACGTAAAAGTAGGAAAGCGGACGGCTCTCGAGAGAGATGCAACCGGGAACCACGCTCGGATGATGATGATGAGAAACTTAGATCAAAAATGTAAACAAAGAACTTTCTAGATACTAACATTGTTCTCCTTGTCCTCGCTATCGGAAGAGAGCCTCCTGTTCCTGCAGAGTTCCCTGGGACAGCGGCAGGAGAGGCCGCAGCCCTTGTTCGTCTTGACACAGCCGCAGATCCTGGTGCTGCAGCTGCCTCGACACGTGCAGTGCGGGGACCCGTCGCTGGAGCGCTTGACGGGCAGCGCGCTGCGGGTGGTGGTGGTGTCGGGTGGTGGGGAGTCGATGGTGAAGTTCATTGTTAGGCGGGAACGTTGCGCCTGGGGATGGAAGAAATAATGAGCTTTATTGTTGTGTGGTTTTAGTGGGTGGTCAAAAATGTCAATGAAGGCAATTCAATTGTAGTTTCATAGAAAAAGACAACTAATTTTTGCGATGTCTTGTCAAGTGCAAGTTTAAGTTAAAGATCGTTTATTTCTTCAGATCAACGTAAATATTACAATAACATGATCGTTTAAACATGTCGACTTATGATTCTAGTGTGATTTCGGAACGCGCCCTCCGAAACCACAAGAAACTCACGGAGGTTTTTCTTTATTATGATCTTGTGTTAAATTACAATCGTCATAGTACAGATATCTGTAATTTGAACAGGAGCAGTTAAAAATCATGTCTATGGATTCTTTTAATTAAAATATGACGACGTACTATAGTACGCCTTATTACACAATTAAGGTTTAATATATTTTTTGAATCTTGTAGTGGACATGTCACATACGTCTTTCGGTAGTTTATTATAATAAAGTACACTAGTGCTACAGAACGACTTTCTTACTTACGTCAATAAACTTTTCCCTTTATAATATAATAGGTATTTGTTCAACCTAAATATACCTGTATACGTTTGAACAAAGGCGTGGCTCTCCAATCAGGATCCTTTTCATCGTCTTCGAACGGATCCTCTTCATCAGAAGGGTCGACATACTCAATCTTCTTCACGGCTTGCAGCGGATCCTTCTTCAACTTCTTGCCCTTTGTCACTTTGCTGACAGCTCGAAGTTGCTCCAATTCGTCAACTAGCTTTTTCTGTAATGTAAGAACAATTTAAGGTTATGTATACTCATAAAAATCATAAATCATTTATTTGTGATACACAGGTAATTTAAAAGATGTCACATTATTTTAAGTATAGATCTCTGTGATCTGCCATTGCCATCTGCCACCTTCTTCATCTTACATTCCTAATTCTATTCTTTCTTGATACACCATTGTTATTATTATTGTTTGAGTGTAACGTTGGTAACATTTATGCATGTAAGTATGTATTTTCCAGGTAATCTCCCATACCCCTGAACCAATTTCAAAAATTCTTTTATCAATAGAAAGCTACATTATTGAGGAGTAACATAGGCTTTTGACCCCGATATACCCACGGGATCGGGACTTATGCGTGTGAAACCGCGAGACCCTGCTAGTAAACGATAAGGTTGTTATATTGAACTTACGTTTTCCTCCTCGACTAGTTCAAGCTTCTCCTGCTGGAAACTTATAACGTTCTGTAGATGTTGACACGCCTCACTTCTGTCACCGCGACCGACTACGCCTCGTTGGAGAGCTACTAACGCCGTCAACTGAAAATACAAAGTTAGTTAGTTCGTTTAGCTGGGCATTTTCCGCACTTAGCCCTTAGATTAAAACAACAAACTAAAGATACGGTACAAATATTGTTAGATACAATAATTTTATGAAAATGCATGTAGGTGTTTCTAGCTCATTTTTCGAATACGCAATGTTAGAATATACCGTATCTACTTTTGTTTGTTTTCATGTATGACTTAGCCTCGCAATTGGGCCATTGTAAGTGATTTATGTATTCCCTAAAACCTTACTCCAACCATCCCAAGCCGTCCCAGAAAGCCAGCAATCCACCAAGACTGCTGAATGCCTCCGGAAAAGATTTCTCTACTTTCAGATACCGTCCCCCTTCCCCCCCCCCCCCCATTATGAAAATACAATTAACTTGAGTATTTTACGAAAAAATCAACTGGCGAAGTGCGAGTCGGTATCGCGCATAAGGAGTCCCGGAACCATTATCATCAAAATATAATGTTTGTTTCATGGGAGCCCCACTTAAATACTTATTTCATTTCGTTTTTATTTGTTATTATAGCGGCTACTTAAATACATCACCTGTGAAAATTTCGAAAGCTTTCACGGATCACGAGATACAGCCTAATGAAAGACGGACAGACACCGAAGTCTCAGTAATAGGGTCCCGTTTTTTACCCTTTGGATGGAACCCTAAAAATAAACTATTTCACAATAAGTTGACAGTAGATTCTTACCTTCTGCTCACTCTGCACTTTAACCATGACAAGTTGCCTCTCAAACTCCGATTTACTGTTTTCAAACTCGACCACAAGTCGATCATGGGCTTCCTTCACCTCCTCGTATTTAGCTTGGTAGCCTTTCTCGCTCTGATTCTGTAGCTCTCGCTTAGAATCGACGAGCAGCTCAAACAGACATTTGAGAGCCACTTTAGCTTCCAGCATTGATTGTATATTGTCCCATTGGGTGCGGGATTTGTTTTCTGTGAAAAATGGGACACGTTTGGAAACTCTCTTACGTAATAACGTTTCGAATCGTAGGCTACCGCGCACTATGTCGGTCTTTAAGAAAAATGTATGTGCGCTATTAAGGCACTGACCTCTATAATACAAGTACAGATCGTGCACTGAAATTTGTGCCTATTTGATCTGCGTCATGTAGCGCTGTTTTCTATTGAAAGTGATGACGTCCTCGGAACTAATAGTTCCGTGGACGGTCACCATCACTTTACTGTCAATAGAAAACAGCGTAACATCGCGCAGATCAAATAGGCACAAAGATCTGATGTAATTTTGTATAGTATTGTAATTCCAGCGTATATTTAGAGTTCAGTGTATTAAGGGGAAAGAATACCTACTCTTTTCTTCATACAAACTTTACAAACGTAGTCGACTGTTTCCTTCTTGGATAAGGCATTAGAGAAAATATGTTTATGTCATAAAACCTATTTCAGCCATTACTATGCCCCTATTTTGATTATGTCGTGAAACATAGTTAACCCCTGTAACAATACTCAGGGATATATTCGAACGCCAAAAACTGAAAGAAAACCTTTCTAAATTAAAGACATTTTTCGGTTTTAATCGCGTGGAGTTTATTACTTTTATCATTGTTTCAACGCTCAACGTTTCGAGACCTTTACAGGTCCCTTCTTCAGGATTGACTGAAACGTTGAGCGTTGAAACAATGCTAAAAGTAATAATCACCACGCGATTAAAACTGAAAACGGTCTTTAATTTCCAAACAACATCCCGAAAACAAAAGAAAAATCTAGGAAAACCTATCTTTGAAAAAGAAAAAACCTTACCTTGGTCAGCAGTAAGAATCTTCTGCTGCAAGTCGGATATCTGCGCCTTCCTGAGCGCGAGGTCATCTTCTAGTTCAGCTATCTTTTTCCTGTTCAATTCGTCGTTGGTACTGTTGCGTAGATTCTCGATTTGTTCCGTTATCCATGCTCTGTGGACAGATAGTCAATAAAAGTTTGCACTTTAGAAAATAGACACTATTTAGAATCTACTAGAACTTTGAAGTCAATTTAAAAATATTCAGAATACATTCATATCTATCTTCTATTATTATAAAGCTGAAGAGTTTGTTTGTTTCGACGCGCTAATCTCAGAAACCGGTGGTCCGATTTGCAAAATTCTTTCAGTGTTGGATAGTCCATTTATCGAGGAAGGCTACTTTTGATCCCGATATTTCCACGGGATCGGCACTTACGCGGGTGAAACCGCGGGACGCAGCTAGTCTATTATAACTTTGAAGTCAATTTAAAAATATTCAGAACTAGCCGCGTCCCGCAGTTCACCCGCGTAAGTCCCGATTATATATCCGAGAATATCGGAATAAAAAGTAGCCTATGTGTTATTCCAGGTCCCCAGCTCGAGTTTATCGAGTTACATATCGAGTTTCATGGTAATCAATTTAGCGGTTTTTACGTGATTGAGTAACAAACACACACACAAAAATCCCGACCCGTCCCGTCCCATCTTCTCACCGACAGGATTTTTGTATGGAGAAATTGACACGTTTCGTCCGGGACGAGAAAAATCCCGTTACTTATGCAGAAACCCAAAGAAATTTGGTTTATCTACTCCAAATAATTTAGTGTAATGAGGACCTAGAGTTCCCGAGAGGGATGCAGCCGGGAACATCGCTTAGATGAAGAGAGATAGAGAGAGAGGTGTATAAATACCTATATTCCATAAGTTCTTCAAGCGACTTCTCAGCTTCCACGATACTGAGATGTACTTCTAACTCCTGCTCGATGTATTGTTGTATCGCGCCCGCCTTCACGCTGCCTTTTGCGTTGCGTTTCATTAGAGTTTGTTTTTGGCGGTCTAACGCTTCCTGGGGAGTAACAATGAGGTTTTTAGGGGATAATGAGGTGGAACATGCAAAGCTGTGAGCAGATGGCGATCTAGTCGGATGAGCTTTTTTTTTAAATTTTGTGGTCTCGCCTGTACTGTGAAGTCAAGTTGGAGTCTTTGTGTTTTAGTGTTAAATTATCTAAAAATAATCCATTTATGTCGGTGTCTTGTTTAGTCTCCAAGAAAAACATCGTAGGAAAAATGCTCCTACTACATTGAAGCACTTTATCATACTTAATAAAATGATGGACAGCCGGGAAGCTAAACGGCTGGGTGTACAGACTTGAAATTTGGAACATAGGTTCTTTAGGGGTTGAAAGTGAGCACTAAGAACCGATTTTCGGAAATTCCACCCCTAAGGGGGTAAAAATGGGGAAAAATGTTTGTAAAAACTTCGTAACGGGTTGACCTAGAAACTTGAAATTTGACAATGAGATTGATATGGGGTAGTAATCTCTAAAAAGTTTTTTTTCAAAATTCAACCCCTAAGAGTGTTAAATTGGGGATAAAAGTTTCTATGGGAATTGATTCCAAGAGATTTTGTTACTGTTTTCGGGGGTACGTACGGGGCTCTCTGATTGGTCTAAGTGAAATCCAGTAGGCCATGGAATCAAAATGGCCGCCCTGTCAAGAGCTGTTTGACAAATACTAGGTTGCCTTCACTAACCAAGGAGTTTCTACTAATTTTCAGATTTTCTTCGTGGCGAAAATTTTTTTTTTTTTTTTGAGTGGTGCGGTCGTTTGCATTTAGAATGGAAGCTACATTTTTTTTCACGCGATCTATTATTCGAATTTGAGACTGAGTTTTAGTTTCGGTTTAGGATTTGGATTCGGTGTGTTTTTTCTTTTTTGACTACGACGTAGGTTTTAATTTCCTTAACCGATTTGTTTTTTTTTTTTATTTGAATCTCGATTTGTTTTTTATTTATTTCCCTTGGCATATTCCTATTCATTATTGATAAAATGAAGGATTTTGGTAGAGAATGGTAGGTTTTGGTAAAAATGGTAAGTTTGGTAGATATTGGTAGGCTTGGTAGAAAATGGTAGTTTTTGGTAGAAAATATTGGGATGTTGTAGAAAATGGTAGGAATTGCTGGAAAATGGTAGGTTTGGTAGAAAATGGTATCCGATCCAATTTCGGTTTGGGTTTCGATTTTGGCTTCGGTTTCCTGTTCAGGAGCCAGTTCTTTTGCCAATTCCGATTTTCTTAGGCAATTTAAATATTGGATGGAACCCGATGGAATTGGAACTAACCGAGGCCCGATAGATTTCGGGTTACGCGTTATCACCATCGTCATCACTGGGTGCTTGATTTAAATAAATCTACCGATTTCAAATTTTGCTACCAAATTAAAAATTTCATTTTGAATATACCACGGAACCGGGTGGAATTAAAACTATCCGAAGACGGACGGGTTTCGGGTTCCCACCTAGTATAAATATAAACGTTAACATAAATGAAACCGCCAAGAGTTGTGAAAATACCTACTACTTGACAGTTCTTATTTCAAACTTAAATCAGTCGAACATCGCCCTCTGCCGGGATAAAAAGTTAGTGCTCCTCTCCATTATGGCGATGTTTCCCGTTAACTGTGGTCCGAACGTGAGGCGATGATGGTCGTTGAACGTTGGTGTAGCCACTGTATTAACGCGTTAACATTATTGCAATAATGATCACGATAATAAGCATTAACCTTTTCCCATTACAGTGGCCTGAACATAAGAGGTCCAGGTTGTTATCTCCGATAGCAGTCGTTAGGTCAAGTTAAAAGGCTTTAAACCTCGACCTCTGCACGCGCAAGACGCGCGCGCGCGCGCTCTGGCGGGTTGCGGGTTCGATTCCCGCCGGGTGCAAGTATTTATGCTTAAAAATAAATATTTGTGTCTGGTCTGGGTGTCCTTCTATGTATAATATGTATGTATTTACAAAAGAAAAATAAATATAAGTATTATATCCGTTGTCTAGTCACCGTAACACAAGCTTAGTCGCTTACCACGGGGCTAGATGGCGCTGTGTGTTGTTCACAGAATTTATTTATTTATTTTAAACCGACCTGAGAACTCTGATACCGGTGTGACATACCACTATACGAAGAGAAGAATAAAAGGGTATGCGTTCCGCTAACCTTAAGGTCCACCTTAAGGACCTTAGGTTCCACTAACCTTAAGGACCTTAGGTTCCACTAACCTTAAGGACCTTAGGTTCCACTAACCTTAAGGACCTTAGGTTCCACTAACCTTAAGGACCTTAGGTTCCACTAACCTTAAGGACCTTAGTTTCCACTAACCTTAAGGACCTTAGGTTCCACTAACCTTAAGGTAACGCTTCCGGTCCTCGTTCTTGAGACGTAACATAGTTCCACTAACCTTGAGCCTCTTGTTAACAGCGACAGCTTCCTCCATCTTCCGTTTGAGCACATTCTGCTGCTTGGCGTGTAGAGACTCCATCTTGGCCATGGCGGTGGCTCGCTTCCGGTCCTCGTTCTTGAGACGTAACATCGCTCGCTCGTTGTCTGCCTTCCACTTGCGGAACTTCTCGCTCTCTTCGCGCATTTGTTTTATTATTTTCACCTGGAGATTGGAACAACATTTTGAAATTAATCTCCTTTACAGGTCCGTTCTTCCGGATGGACACCAATTGACTAATTGATTGGGTCAATCCTGAAGAACGGGATTACACGTAGACAAGTAGACACAAGAAAATTATGTTTTTTTGCAGTGATCATGTGATTCACATTGTTGCATATTTAGAACTATAGTGGAGATTGGTAAACTAGCCTCGGTTTCACCCGTATAAGTTAAGACACCATGAGAATGCTCAAAATTCCCTTCTTATTGGATGCCCACATCATATACACTCTCCACTCTCTAGATTGAAGCCATCTACTGTCAGTTCTTTGATCTGTTGATTTAAATAACCCTAAACTTACCTTCGTAACCTTCATAGCTTGTAGTTCAGCATTAAGAGAAGCTATCTTAGCTTCGTTCTTCTCTTTAGTCTTTATAATGTTGGCTTGCTGTTGGCAACGTTTCTTCAGCTCCGATATCTCAGATTCTAGGGTGGAGACTTTAGTGCGTCGCTCTTCGTGTGATGGGTCCTTTACCTAATTATAAAAAGCAGTTCTTAAATGAAGAAATTCACAGAACTAAAAGGAGAGAGGTCGCCTGATAGTGATCCATTTCAAACTCGTCTCTGACGGACAAGTTTCACCAGTTCCAAACGTCAAACTGTACGGGAAATTTCTCACACACCTTTTAAAAAGATAGATCAAAAGTCGGACGTCTTTGTTAGAATACCCACCATTTAGATAATCTAAGGAAGAAATGTTTAGGGGTTAATGTGTAGTCCCGGCATAGAACAGGGTTACCCCATCTCTTCCCGTGGGTGTCGTGAAAGGAGACTTAGGGATCTAGCAGAGACTAGCAAACCTCAAGTTCTCCCCGCACGGTGGCGGATATACTTCTTGGTCTCTAGGAGGGTGTCAGGCAGGCGACAGGCGTAAATATATTGCTAAATCTCTTTGCATTTGGTGTGATCAATAATGACTTACCTACTGTGCCGACCTCAAATAATTTGGGTTGAGGGGGGCTCAACCCAAATTATTTGAGGTCGTATAACATGGGTTTTTTTTTATCTTACCTTAGTCTGTTTCAACTGCTGCATCAGCTCATCTCTTTCTTTCTCCAGTTTAGAGATCTTCTCTTCGTTCTCCCGC
Organism: Idaea biselata; assembly: GCA_958496205.1. Lineage (NCBI taxonomy): Eukaryota > Metazoa > Arthropoda > Insecta > Lepidoptera > Geometridae > Idaea > Idaea biselata. The sequence continues at coordinate 4,589,911 of OY292402.1, forward strand.
AAGTTATTGTGGTTCTCCAACATTTCCTTGTTACTGGTGAGTATAGCTTGTACGACTGACGCCTTTATGGCCATCGCGCGGTTTAGTTCTTGCAGCTCTTGGTTCAAGGCAACCTGGGGAGGGAAAAATAGTTATTTTTAGCAAAAAAAAAGGATTTTATTATTATTTCAAGCTTAATTTATTCTCTACGAGCTGTGCCCCGCGGTTTCACCCGCGTAAGTCCCGATCCCGTGGGAATATCGGGATCAAAAGTAGCCTATGTTACTCAAGGTGAATGTAGCTTTCTAACGAAGAAAGAATTTTTGAAATTGGTCCAGCTGTTTTTGAGTTTATCTATAACAAACATACAGACACACATACACACAAAATAATAATTCTTTTCTCTTTATAATATTAGTGTAAATTTACAGTAGATTTGGCATCACCAGGAAGATAATTGAAACAAGCCACAAATTAAATGATACTTTTGATGGGCGTCACCCATCGACTACAAGTTCGCACCCGCAGCGATTGTCATTTCATTTATACGTTAAACGTAACAATATTGTCAGAGTCAGCAGCGGCTTTTGATATTTACTTTGCGTATGAAATATAGAGACATCACCTCTAGGCTAGGCTAGATGGACGGATGAACCATACCTGTCCCATTGCTCGTTTCTCCTCTTCCAAAACAGCTTGATCTTCGTTCAAAACCACTTCATCATCAACTTTGTCGTTCTCATTCTCTTCTTTGATAAATGACAACTTAATTTCGTGGTCGATCAATTCCTCGTTTGTCTTAAGATTAACTGTTTGTAAATCTTCTAATCTGGTTATGAGAAAAAAAAATAGATTAATAATAATAATATAATACGATATATTGTTATACACATAATTAATACGACTAAAATTAAGTTATGTGGAATGTTGGTGCTTCTTCATCGAAATAACTACTGAACCAATTGCAATGGAACTAAATATGATTGAGTTGAAATCAGGAATAATTCATAGGCTAATAGACTTACAAGGGTAAAATCGTAGACAACTGCTAGGCTTAGGCTTAGCCATGTGCTTAGTGTAAAACTGATAAGTCCTGTTTCGGATTCGTGCATATGTGCTGTAGGTGTGGTCTGTTTTAGGTATAGTGTAACTGTTTTAGTTTATTTTGAGGTTTAGAAACAAATGATGGCGGTGGTTAGGGTCAGGGCGTAGGAAATACAAGAAAAAGATTTGGGTAAGTACATTATCTGTTTAAAGAAAAGAAAAACAATGAAAAACTAAATACTTTGAAAGACCATTTCAATTAGTAAATTACCTCAATTTAATTTCTTTAAGATAGTCCACCACACTAGTCTTTTGATCGTCAGATTCCAGAGACTTCTCCGTGCCGTTCAGATTGTCAATAGTCTGGTTACACTGCTCCGTAAGCTCGTTTAGCTTCCGTTCGATTTTGTCCTTTGCGGCCTCGGCTAAGAGTGCTTTTTCGCACAAATTGGTGTTCTCAATGAGCATGTTGGATAAGTGTTCCGTTACCAATTTGTGTTTTTTGAGAAGTTCCGCGTATTTTGAACGTTCGCAGTCAAGTTCCTCTTGCAATTGTTCGTTGTTCTGTTCGCTTATTGTGGGCAGTTTGCCTACTAATTGCAGGCGGAGTTCGTTGACTAAGTTGTTTAGTCTGAAAATTGTAGATTGATAACAAAAGTTAAAGTAAGATAAATTGGTAACAATTGGAGTTTTATGTCAATTCGCTTTACGTTCATTTTGCGACCTACTTTAATTTTTGTGATACTCTTTTGTACACATTATGTATTTATTTGACACCCCTTTGCGCCCATTTGTGCTCAGGATTTAGGTGACACTATGTTGCGCCCATTCCAGAAGCTTGAAGGCGTCTTCCAAAGCGGCCGTAAAGAGTTTCGGAGATATCACGTCTCCCTGTCTTACGCCTCTCTTCAATAGAATCGCCCTCGAACTCTGTTCCTGTACTCGGACCGACATAGTGGCGTTTTTATACAAACACTTCAACACTTCGATATACCGATAGTCCGATAGTTCCGATAGCTTAGAGTTGCTCAAAGAGCTATGGAGAGAGCTATGCTCGGGGTTTCTCTACGGGATCGAATCAGAAATGAGGAGATACGTAGACGAACGAGGGTCACCGACATAGCCAAACGGATTAGCTCTTTGAAGTGGCAGTGGGCAGGACATATAGCACGGAGAGCAGATGGTCGTTGGGGCCGAAAAGTTCTCGAATGGAGACCGCGGATCGGAAAGCGCAGCGTTGGACGTCCACCAACGAGATGGACGGACGACTTGGTTAAGGCCGCGGGTTCACGATGGATGCAGGCCACTTATGACCGAAGCATCTGGAAATCTATGAGGGAGGCTTATGTCCAGCAGTGGACTTCTTACAGCTGAAATGAATGATGAATGAATGAATGTTGCGCCCATTTTATATTAATTTGACACTCCTTTGCGCCCATTTTGTGTTTAGGTGACACTATGTTGTGTCCATTTTGTATTTATTTGGCACCTTTATCAAGCTATTTTATATTTATGTGACACGGGCGGGCACCCCTTTTACGCCTATTTCGTATTCATCTGGCCTCATCAACCCATTTTGTATATTATGTTAAGAATACCTTTTCACACTCATTTTGTATTAATGTGGCACCTTTTTATGCCCAATTAGTATACGCATCATTGCAATGCTTCGGTTTTGCCTCAGCACAGTCAAAAATATAATTTTAGTCTGAACGTAAGAGGTTCCTCCTGTAAAATTACTTACCTTACAATCTCAGCAGCTTTAGCATCCTGGTTGATAATAGGCTTGTTTCTAATTCGCCTAGCTCTGTCCGCGTACCGCAGCGTTGACACTGTTTCGTCTAAGTTATAGTCGGCTGGACTGACGCAGGCCACCATTAGCGTTAGAGAATTGCCGCCGAGACTGTCTGCGGGCAGATGAAACATAAGAGCATATACTATAGGGTAAGTCACACTAAACAACTTTCATTCCGAGAGTCGTGGGTTCGAATAAAGGCCGACTTTTGTCACTAATTTTTTTTTCTGTAAGAAAAAGTTATGTGCGCTAATAACATCGCTCTTACGGTGAAGGAAAACATCGTGAGGAAACCGACATGTCCTAGGACTACGGTCCGAAGGCATGGGATATTCGCCAATCCGGAGTAGGATCCCGTGGGGTCTTACTGCTTAGTTAGCCCCTCTAAAGAATTCACGTACAATGGCCCAATTGTGAGGCTAAGTGCGGAAAAGGCCCAGCGAAACTAACTAAGTCACATAAAACATCAGGCACGCATGCAAGTTACACAAGACTTTACAGTAGGTACAACAAGCACATACACGTCACGCTAAAACATTGCATATGTTTTAGTTTCAAATTTTTAAAGAATATAAGAGAGAAGGAGACATGGCGCTGTCTGCAGCTAGAGATCTGAAGCCCGGAGTCCGCTTTCCTACTTTTACGTCTTCGACATCCCGTGTAGTGAGGCCAAATGCACGCATATCAGTCCTTACGTCAAGTCAGCAGTTTTTTGTATCTCCCCAATCTGCTGCGGCCGGGCGGAAGCGCCATAGCAAGACATTTGTTTAAAAAGGATTAGTATTCGTAGGTATAGAATTAGATATCACAGTAACAAAACTAACCTTGCAACAGTCTCGTCAATTTACTATCTCTGTATCCTATAAAACTTCTATTTGTGCCATCGCCAAGAGCAGAGATTACATTGCCCAAGGCCAATAAACCCTGATTGATCTTGACACCCTCTTTCAGACGTTCTCCGCTTGCTTTCGTCTTCTTAATGCGTTCAGACCCAGCTAAGTCGACTAGATGGAACTTTGAAGTTGTGGCTAAGTTCCTGTAAAAGGTTTCATACTTTAAAAACTCCCACAAAGGCAGTTATGTTAGAGTATCTCTACACTATGAGATCCGTTTTCAATTATTCTTTTTAGGGTTCTGTACCCAAAGGGTAAAAACCCTATTACTGAGACTTCGCTGTCTGTCTGTCCTTCTGTCATAATCCGTAATAGCTAGACAGTTGAAATTTTCACAGAAGATGTATTTCTATTCTAGATCTTTGAAATAATGACCAGAACAGCTCTTCTAAATACAGTAAATTGTAGACTTTTGAGCCCTTTGGGAACTGCATTGTTGGTGCTTTTCCATCACAAGCTCCTATGGACCATAGGTGGTTAGTTAGTCTGTCGGGCAGCAGTTGCTTACTTGTCAGTCCGGCTCTCCTTAGCAATGACAATGGTAAAGACGGCATGACTTCTGCTAGACGCCTGGTTCATTGCAGTGGATCCCGTCACTCGACCGATAGAGCCTCGTTCTAGCACCATCATAGTTTCCATTGTTGAAGCTACCGACAGCTCTGTAATACCTGGAATTTGAGACGGGATTTTCTTATGTTATAAAAGAGTTTGGGAGATTTCTGTTAACCCACTATGACCTAGCTAGCTGGTATAGCTCATTAGTTGACGGGGAGTAGTAGATAGGGCCCGTAATCCTAATCTAATATATAAAATTTCCATGTCACAGTGTTAGTTACCGTACTCCTCCGAAACGGCTTGACCGATTTTTATGAGATTTTGTATACGTATTCAGTAGGTCTGAGAATCGGCTACTATCTATAATTTATAAGGCAAAACAACGTTTGCCGGGTCAGCTAGTCTTATTTATAAAATTTCCATGTCACAATGTTAGTTACTGTACTCCTCCGAAACGGCTTCACCGATCTCCACCAAACTCCACATGCGCATTCAGTAGGTCTGAGAATCGGCTACTATCTATAATTTATAAGGCAAAACAACGTTTGCCGGGTCAGCTAGTAATATTATAAAGGTGATTGTTTACATGTATGTTATAATATAATTATCCATGTAAAGTGCATGCGCGCATTCCTACCTACAACATAGCAACCGGGCGTAAAGTGCTGACGGCGTGCAACGTGCCTCACGTGGCGGCGACGCGGCGACGGAAGCCTGGCATCGGATTCATGGACTTTTGCGATCACTTTTGTATCATTCTTCGAACAATTGTCATCGATTTAGAAATAGTAAAACTAATTATAATTTTGAATAAATTCTGTTTTAGTAATTTCGGTTTTTTTTTCAACACTGCGAGAGCGCCCAGCATAATTGGCGCAGTCGGTAGGATCCTGTCAGCAGCTGCCACCTTGGAGAAGACCATAAATCGAAGGTCAGGCGTCCTATACAGCTGCCGAGCGAATCTACGAGTATATCTACGGCTGGGCCCGAACGCAGTTATCCAGACTTCGATACCTGAGAAAAGGCCGTGATGCAGAAACTGTAAGTACATTAAATCTTTTAGTGTCATTGCGTAGTAGTCCTTAATTTTTCCAAGATTTTCCATCCTAGGGAATCGCGGAGCTTTATGTTAGGAGAAAGTAGTAGATCGGAGTTGCAGGACGCTAATAGAGATTTAGGCTCTACGTCCGATTCTAGTGATAGTGTTACTGAGATAAGAGAAAGTAGTAGTAGTGAAGTTATGGAGTGTCTGGACGATATTCTTAAGGCGTTGCGATTAGTGCCGGACTTCGACGGTAATGTCAATGTACTGACACGATTTATTAATTTGTGTGATCAATTAGTGGAGCAAATTACGCTCCAGGCACCACAAAATAAGCTAAAGCAGTGTGCCCTACTTAATGGGATCTTAAATAAAATTACTGGACCCGCAGCTCGATTAATTAATACTAACGTGATACCAGAGACTTGGAAAGATATTAGACTAGCTTTGATAAATAATTTTTCAGACCAACGCGATGAGACCGCGCTTTGTAACGATTTGTCTTGTTTGACCCAAGGGTCCGATTTGCCCGCTGAATTTTATGAGCGTTGTCAGAGTATGTTTAGTACAGTCATGACGTACGTTTCGCTGCACGAAACTGTGGATACCACTATCGAATCCAAACGGGATTTCTATAAAAAATTAACGTTACAGGCGTACTTACGCGGCCTTAAGGACCCCCTAGGGTCTCGTATTCGTTGCATGCGCCCCGAAACTATTCAAAAAGCGCTAGAGTTCGTTCACGAAGAACAGAACACTCTTTACTTGCAACACCGTAACGAATCTTTCGAGAAAAAACCCGTACAGCCTTCACAACCTAAGGCCCCCGCCCAAAATTTTAATGTTACCCCTCAAAGACCATTCGCATTTGGTAACATGCCAGGGCCCTCTAGGGGACAATTCGTGCAAGCTTTGCCACCACAGCCCCCGATGCAGGCTCAGTGGAAACCAAGCTTTGGCTATCAGAATCAGGCTGGCCCATCGCGTACACAACAAATGTTCAGAGCCCTACCACCTAACTATAACGCAAATCCCGGTTTTAGAATGCAACCGCGTAATTTTACCTCTCAGCCGAACTTTCCGGCCCCGCAACCTCGTCCCATGAGCGGCGTTAGTAATTTTGTTCCACGTAACTTACCACCAAGCCCACAGCACAATATCCGTGGACACGACTGGAATAGGTCGGGAAATCCGCCACCCAGTAATTATTTTAAAACCAGAGAGATGAATTTTAACGACTGTATGTCTCATGACTCATTTTATGGGAACTACTACGCCGATGATTACCCTTGCTATGTAGTATATGACTATCCCCCGTATTATACTACCGATTACTCTGAGTGCGAACAGGCCGAATTTAGCCAAGAGCCTGTCGTAGAAGAAATCATAAATACCGACAGTCGGTCTAACGATGATGAAAATTTTCAGATCCTTCTCAATTCAGACAAACCAAAATAGAGATTAATCTCCAAACCCAACGTCAGCTTCCATATATACAGACTCAAAATCCTCCATTAAAACTGCTAATTGATACAGGAGCTAACCAATCTTTTATTAGCCCTACTGCAGTTCAAAATTATTTTAGAGACGTACCACTTAATTTTGATCCTTTTGAAGTATGTAATGTACATGCCGTGAGTCGAAACGATTACTCCATTACTATTCCCTCGTTCCCAGAGTTTAACGAGCAGAGTGATGTCACATTTTTCATATATAAATTTCATGATTATTTTGACGGGTTAATAGGTTCAGATTTATTAGATAAGTGGGAAGCTTCGATTGATTTTAAAACAAAGACATTAAATACTAAATTCGCATCTAATCCTATTAGGGTATATGATTCTCGAAACACTAATTTGTATGAAGACATAATTCCAGCCAATTCGTCTAAATTATTAAGAGTCCCTATTAACGTCCTTAACGGGGAAGCAATAGTCTCTGAACAAGTACTTTGTAATTGCCATATTTCAGAGTGCTTAACGACAGTAAAGCAAAATCGAGGTATAATTGAAGTTCATAATTTTAGCCATAACGACATTATATTCTCTATGGACCGTCCGATTCAGGCAGAAATCTATAATGTTCAGTGCACGCGCACTCAACAACAGCTTTCCGAGCGTTCTAAGCAAGTGTTATCGCGGCTACGTACAAAACATTTGAATACTGAGGAACGTATTAACCTAGAGAAATTATGCGCTGAATTTGCAGATGTATTTTATTTAGAAGGCGAAAATCTATCTTTCACTAATCAAATAAAGCATTCTATTAGAACAACAGACGAAACACCTGTTTATACTAAGAGCTATCGTTACCCATTTATACATCGGCAGGAGGTTCAGGACCAAATTCAAAAAATGTTAGATCAGAATATAATACGCCCCTCAGATTCGGCCTGGAGCTCACCTATTTGGATAGTTCCTAAGAAGGCTGACGCCTCAGGCAAAGTTAAGTGGCGATTAGTGGTAGATTTCCGTAAACTTAACGAAAAAACGTTGGATGATAAATACCCGATACCCAACATTACAGATGTCTTAGACAAGTTAGGTAATTGCCAGTACTTCTCAACATTAGACCTGGCATCTGGATTTTATCAAGTTGAGATGAACCCAGCTGACATACCCAAAACAGCATTCAATGTCGAGCACGGGCATTTCGAATTTTTGAGAATGCCCATGGGTTTGAAAAATAGTCCGTCCACATTCCAAAGAGTGATGGACAATGTTCTGCGTGATCTTCAAAATACTATTTGCCTCGTTTACCTCGACGATATTATTGTCTTTAGTACTTCCCTTCAGGAGCACATGGATAACCTGGCAAAAGTATTCCGAAGACTCCGTGAATCGAATTTTAAGATCCAAATGGACAAATCGGAATATCTCAAACTTGAAACCGCGTATCTAGGTCATATTATAAGTAAAGACGGCATAAAACCAAACCCCGATAAGATATCCGCGATTCAAAAATATCCAATCCCGAAAACATCAACTGAAATTAAGAGATTTTTAGGCCTTCTTGGTTACTATAGAAAACTTATTCCTGATTTCGCAAAAATTACTAAACCGATGACGCAATGTTTAAAAAAGGGTTCAAAAATAGTTCTAGATCAAGATTATGTGCAATGTTTCGAAAAATGTAAAACTCTCCTTGTTAACGATCCTATACTTCAGTACCCCGATTTCAACAAGCAGTTTATACTAACTACTGATGCCTCGAACTTGGCTATAGGGGCAGTTCTCTCCCAGGGACCCGTCGGTTCCGATAAACCTATAGCATACGCGTCACGTACACTTAATAGTAACGAGATAAATTACAGTACTATAGAGAAAGAGATGTTGGCAATAATCTGGGCTACGAAATACTTCCGTCCCTATTTATTCGGCCGTAAATTTATTATTACAACGGATCATAGACCTCTTCAATGGTTAATGAACATGAAAGAGCCTAACTCTCGGGTTACGCGTTGGAAGCTTAAGTTGAGCGAATATAACTTTACAGTCATGTACAAACAGGGCAAATGTAACACCAACGCGGACGCTCTCTCTCGAGTCGAACTTAACAACGAAGAAGTTGACTCATTAGTAGTAAACCCTACAGAACAAGCCCCATCCTTAGGAGGAAATTCAGATACTGTCACGGTACACACAAATGCGGAGAACCCTTTGTTAGAGGTACCTATATCAGATGACCCTTTAAACAAGTTTCACAAACAGATCGTTTTTACAGTAGTCGACGACGTTAAAAGCAGGCCCACAGTCTCGAAACCTTTTGACTCTCACACAAGGACTCATATTCAAATTTCTAGATCTAATCTTGACGAGGACGTAATAAATGCTGTGAAAGAATACGTGAATCCGAAAGTTAAAACGGGGATTCTTATTAACCCTCAATTAGAACTATACTCAATTATCCCAATCATTCAGTCCCAATTTAAAAGTTCAGCTATGGACTTAGTTTTAACAAAAATAGAACTAGAGAATGTCAAAGATTATTTAAAACAGCAAGAAATTATTCGTAACTATCACGAAGGCAAGACAAACCACCGTGGTGTTACTGAATGTTATCTCTCATTATCTCGTAAATACTTTTGGCCCAAGTTGAGAGACCATATTACAAAATATATTAACGAATGTAATATATGTGGCCAAGGAAAATACGATAGGAAACCCATTAAACAAAAGTTTCACATAGTACCCCCACCGTCCAAACCGTTCGAAATAGTACATCTAGACCTGCTTAGTATTGAAACTCAAAAATATCTTACCATCGTAGATGCCTTTTCTAAATACGCACAAGCATATCATCTTAGAGATGCAACCGCTATTAGCGTTATTCAGGCTTTACTGACATTTAGTACTCATCACGGGCTTCCTATGACGGTAGTGACTGATAGAGGGCCCGAGTTTACGAACCAGCTGTTTTTAGAGTTCCTAAGAGTACATAGAGTACAACACCACAAAATTCTAGCTAATACCCCAAACGAAAATGGGATGGTCGAACGCCTCCATTCTACGTTATTAGAACACTTACGTCTTTTAAAACTTGAACACAAAGACTCCGTTATTAACTTAATGCCTTATGCAATTCTGGCTTATAATAGTTCTATCCACAGTTTCACAAGATGCAGGCCAATAGATATAATAACAGGACATTTAGATCCCCGGGATCCTCTAGATTTTAATTTATCTGAAAATACTTTGCAACTATACGTCCAAGAACATAAGAAATCAATGCAGAAGGTTTTTGACATAATAAATACCTCCTCACTTCACGAGCGTACCCAAATTATCGAAAACGCAAATAAAGATCGTGAACCTGAAATACAGTATAGCCCTGAACAGCAGGTGTTCATCCGTAACCCATTAGCAAGCCGACAAAAGCTAGCACCAAAATTCACTCATGATACAGTCCTAGCTGACCTCCCTATCCATATCTATACTAAAAAGAAACGGGGACCCGTAGCAAAATCCCGGTTAAAACGAGTCCCTAATAGCGCTCACTTGTTGCAGGATAATACTCCTGGCGTTGAGCCTGGTACAAGCGGAGGAAATAATGCTGAACAACCTGGATAAAGGACCCGGCATACTGCCGTTTAACCTTGGTCCCACTCGAATAATATCTCATTACCATACCTTTGTCCAAGCAGTTGATTTGCAAAGTTTAAGAGATAATATCGGTACACTTAGAAAGCAATTGCAAGAAATCTCTCCTCAGTTTCATAATAGAACTCTTACCCTTTATCAACCCCATTTAGATTACCTACGTATTAAGATAGAAAAACTTTCAGATCTATTAGGTACTTTTGAACCCAATCGTATAAAGAGAGGTCTCATCGACGGATTAGGGTCGGTTATTAAGAGTATCTCAGGTAACCTTGATTATACAGATGCTATAAAATACGATAATGCTATTAAGTTATTGCAGGAAAATGAGAATAAATTGGTCACAGAAATAAATCATCGTATAAGTTTAAATAAAAATTGGATGACCCAAAATTCCGAAATTTTAGAAAATCTAGCGGAAAATCAAAATAAGCTAGGAAATACTATTAATGAAATCTTGAAAAGTGACATGACTCGGGAAACTAGTATGATCAAGTATGCCCACATGGCCCAGTTCTTAATTATTTTAGCAGACAATATAGAGACACTGTCGGAGGAATTACTTAGGTTAGGAAACTTATTAGCTTTTATACGAGCCGGTAGCGCTCATCATTTAATGTTTAAGCTAAGTTCATTTCAGGAGATGATGTCTCGGTTGAATATTCTTTATAGCAAAGATCAACTGTTGAATTTGAACTTTAGAGAGTATATTGATATTATTAAGTTAGGATATTATTTTAATGATAAGAATTTGATGTTAGTTTTCAAGCTCCCGATTACCCTTACGACCACCTTTGACCTTTATAAATTAGCCATTGTTCCCAACAAAGACAATAAAATCCTTATTCCTTCATTCCCACTATTAGCAATTCACGACAAGGATTTTATGTACATAGAGGCTGAATGCCCGAAGTTGAGCCTAGGGTATCTGTGCGAAGACAAGCCTAATCAACACTACGGAGGCCAAGCGGACTGCATTCACCTACTCATCACTGCACAGCAAATTGATAAGTCCTGTTCCTTCACATCTATAAAAATGAAGACGGAAGCTGTAGAGCAATTAGATGATCGACATTTCGTCATGAGTTTTCCAACACCCACGAAAACTCGACTATCCTGCACTCAAGATCAAATCATCACTATTGAGGGAAGTTATCTAGCCATCATCCCTAGAGGCTGCTCGCTCCAAACCGCAGAATTTACGTTAAAAAACGAAGACGACCGCATCAAGGGGCAAGTTTTGAAGATCATGAACCTACCGTCCGAGATTGAAGAATACCCAACTGAAGAAAGAACAATAAAGCTAAACTCGATCGATCTCCGAAGCCTACATTACAGTAATGGCGAAATAACCATGGAAACGCCACTTACTATTTCCCAGACGAGTATAGAAAGTGTGGTTTATTCAATCATACCGCTGTACCTACTCTTACTCGGTGCATGCGTACTAAGTATCACACTAAAGCTGCGGCAGTACCTAAGAAAACGACTCGAAATAAACCAAGACAACAATAAAGAACTCGAAGAAACGCCTCAGGGATCACACTATACTGAAATAAAAGAAAAGAAAAACCATGATCCTGGTCAATCACCGTTCTCAGCGCTATTCTCAACGAAAGTCATCTAATAGTCGCTGATCTTCGGGTGGGAGATGTTATAATATAATTATCCATGTAAAGTGCATGCGCGCATTCCTACCTACAACATAGCAACCGGGCGTAAAGTGCTGACGGCGTGCAACGTGCCTCACGTGGCGGCGACGCGGCGACGGAAGCCTGGCATCGGATTCATGGACTTTTGCGATCACTTTTGTATCATTCTTCGAACAATTGTCATCGATTTAGAAATAGTAAAACTAATTATAATTTTGAATAAATTCTGTTTTAGTAATTTCGGTTTTTTTTCAACACTGCGAGAGCGCCCAGCATAATTTGTATGTTTGTTACTCCTTCATGCAAAAACTACTGAACTGATTGTGATGAAACTTGATGAAAGAAAGAAAAGAAAGAAAATTGATTTATTCAGACAAGCACACAACTACATAACAATAAAAAAAAATATAAAAGTAAGTAACTGGATACAATAAAGGTAAATATCAAAACATAGGTACGTAGAGAGTAGTGCGCTGCCCGAATAGGCGCAGCCTCAGCATAATGCTGCTGCTAGTATAAAATAACATAGCAGCAGCGCTGGTCTTCCGACTGCACCCACCTTTCTTCTCGGCCCTCCTAACAAACAAAAACAAAACCAAAAAAAAAAGAACTAAGAAAAAAATAAATAAAATATAGGAATAAGGACGAAAAACAACAGAACTCAAAGGATACATACACACACACACAATAAATATACCTACCTATACATAAATTACTAAATGAACCAAAAAATATTATATAGAGATAATATGGTGGTATGATGGTGGTTTGCAGATAGCTGTAGACCTGGATTAATACATGAGCTGCTCTAAATCCCAAAATTCCCGCGGGATCAGGACTTACGCGGGAGAAACGCGTGGCGCAGCTCGTCTATTTACGTTTTTTAATGCTTACCAGGTAAAATAACTCCCTTGTTCATATCCTCCCTTATCTCTATAATACTGTGCGCCCTCTCCTTGCCTGACAGTAAGTCGTAGCACTGCTCTTGATACAGTTCCATGAACGACACATTCACCTTGAAGTTAAACTGGTCTTCATGCATGTCAATGAAATTGAATATGTCAGCTACTGCTTGGGGGATTACTCCTGTAAAATGGAATTGTAAAATGAAATTGGAACATTCATTACGTAGTCATTCAGAACTTTGAATTTTATATGTACAGAAAGATATAAAATTCAAAGTTCTGACTGATGAACTAATGACTTATAAACTTTTTGAACGAACACAATTGGAACTCATAATTTTATATTTCCCGGGAATTATTTGAGTGATTTTTAACTTTTTTAATTTTCTTACCTTGACATTTCAACCATGTTAAAACGGTCTTGGTCGCGAGGGGACTGGAGCTGCGGCGGGCGTCGTCTTCTATTTATAACCGTCGTTTACCGTTTTCGTATTATTAAAACGTAGGTAGGTGGAATACCTCAATGCTCAGCGTTTCAAGACCTTTACAGGTCTCTTCAGAACAGAAGACAAAATCTATAAATTTGGGTTTGAATTAAACAACATACATACCCAGTTTGGTAGAATCCCCATCAGATCCTGAATAGTTAGTGCCCATGGTGTACGTCTTCCCAGAGCCAGTTTGGCCGTAAGCTAGTATTGTTACATTGTATCCTGAAATAAACAAGTACAACTACACTTGACTACAATCATAGACCCTAGTTCCATAGCATCCAATTTATTCTACTACTATCTTCCTAATCGTCTAATAAATATAATAAAGGAACAATACTTCTGCAAAAACACAATGCATGATCGACGGAGAGCGGGATGCAGGCTTAAGCACTTAAAAATAATATATAATAAACATCTTATATTGTGAAGGTGAAAGTTTGTGGAAGTGTTTGTTGCGTCTTCATGCAAAAATCGCTGAACCAATTGCAAAGAAACTTGGTATGTAGATATTGGAAGACTTGGAATAACATAGGCTACTTTTTATTCTGATTGTCGGTCAGGATCAGGACGTATGTTGGTGAAACCATGTGGCGTCGCTAGTTCTAGATAAATCAAGAGACATAGTCGGGCAAATCCCACTAATATTATAAAGCCGAAAGTTTGTGAGTATGTATGTGTGTGTGTATGTAGATAGATGGAGACCTGGAATAACACATAGGAGACTTTTTATCCCGTTTTTCCCGCGGGATCGGGACTCACGCGCGTGAAACAGCGGGACGTAGCTAGTGTAAATGAGAACATTTAATGAAGGAGTAAGTGAATGAGTTTTACATACCTTGGAATAGTTTTCCTATAAGACCTTTTACAGCTGTGTCGTAGAACTCTTGCTGATTGATGTGTGGTGGGAAAACAACATTGTAAGTAAATGCTAGGTCCTTTATCTGCACTTGGGGCTCTCCTGGCACCACCTCGATACACTCATCGCAGCCCCGGTCTGTTTCCAGTTGCATCAACGGCCGAATTCTCAACGCGACTTGCACGGTATCGAAGGTACCTTTATCCTCAACCATTATGAATGTATTATTTCAACTTTACACTAAACCACCACTAATCCGTAAAGGCCGTAATACTATTTCATGTCCTTTTTCTGTTTTCTGTCCGTTTGTGCGGTTGTCAGTTTGTCAGATTTTATTTTCTTGCCTCCAAATGGTGATCGAACTTTTTTGACTTGATGGTTTTAAAAAGTCCTGTAAGAAAGCAGTTTTGATTACAGATGGTTATATGACATTTTTAAATTCACGGGCAGTTGTATTAGAATTACATTATCGAGAAAATACGGAACTTCTATTGAAAGGAAACAACACTCTAACTAAAACTTATTTGACTGAGTAAACGATGGGTATGTATCTTGTTTACCTGCTTCACAGATTTTTAGTTTTATTCACTGCACTGTTTCGTACATTATTTCCAATATAATATATCACAAACAAAATCTCGTTGCACTATTTCCTTCAAAATTCAAGTTTTCAACTTCCAACGGTCGGCAACGAGAGTCGTTCGGCGGGGGAGGGCGGGGTGGGTGGGGAGCGAGGCGAGTAGAGTTTTTTTTTCTTCGCTGTGGTACAGTGGTGCAACCCACAGGGCGTAACCAATGTATGGTATAATTAATTTCATTTCAGTGGGTGCAATAGTCAGCCATCCCAGTTTTCTAATTTCTGATTTATAAGAATGTCTACTTGAATAATTTTCAAGTTATTCGACAGCAGAAAAAAGGTAGTGTTTTGTATTGCTGCTATTACCCGATTATCCAATAATAAAAATGAGTCGAGCGAGAGTAAGAACCTAATTTTTTATCTGTGGAAAAAACAAGTTTGGCTGTCACTGTCATTGACAATTTTACATTTTCATCAATGTCAAAAAACGAGCGAAAAAGTGGAAATCGAGTTTTCTTTCTTGTTTTGTTTTATTTTAGAGAAAGTGTTTTTCTTGGGAAATAAAACGTTTCATCGTCTAGGAAAACCTTAACTATCTCTGTTGGCTACCATAGAATTCGTCTACAAAAGCTAAGTGGTTCAACAAGTCGATGTATAAAAATATTTGGATAGCATCATGCCTCCCCGAACGAGGACAAGAGCCACGAAGATTTTGAAAGAAAACATTGAAGTTGTGAAGAAACCTAAATATAATGGGACTAGTAAGGAACAGAACAAGCCTCGGAAAGCTTTGGCCGACAAAACTAACTCTCTTTCCGATGACAACGCTTCAATAGAATTTCCTATCAAACCGACCAAAACTAGCACGAAGAGAACCGCGCAACAAACCAAAAGTGCCGATCTTAGTGCGAGACCTCGTCGCGAAAGGCGTTTACCTACTAGGTACGTCGAAAACGATGTATTATGTAACCTATCGAAGAGTCAAGATGCTGCAGTAACTTCTCTTGAAACATCTGACAAAAGTACTGCAAAGAATGCCTCTGCTGAAGTTGTAGGTACCAACAACGCTGTGCAAGTTATTAAGCTTCAAAAAGACAGACCTAAAAGGCAATGTCGTTTGGAATCGGTGAAGGAAAAGTCGATTAATGTGGAACCAAATACTCCAAATAACAGTAAAAAAACTATTTCGCCATTTAAAACCCCAAATAGTAATTTAGAAACCAGTCTAGTTGCTAATAGACCGAAAAGAATATGCAAACTGCCACCAAAGTTTGATGATCACTCAATAAGTCCAAATAAGTTCATACCAGTCCAACCAAGTCATGCTAGCACACCTAAAGTGCAAAGGATAGAGAATAAAACCATACTGGCAACTAAACCAGTAACTAGAACTAAGCTTCAAGAATCTAAAGAAAATGAAACAAGAGCTTCCAAAACTCGCACAAAAACAACATCAAGACAAACTAATAAACAAACAAATAATAAAAATCCTGATACAAACAACAATGCTAAATCTAAAGCTAATTCAAAATCCATCACTCCTATTAAATCACCTACGAAATCAACAAAGATTGTGACAAAGAAAATAAGTCCTGCAGCAAACAAGAAATCACCGAGTAAAAGAATAATAAAGAATGACTTCTCATTCAGAATACTAGAAGATAAACCTAAATCGAACAAAACTGATCAAGATATTTATGAATTTACTTTTGATCCTAATGAGGAACCTGCTCCGCAAAAGAAAAAGAGAAAGCGCACAGTTAAGAAGAGACCACCGAAACCAAAAACTTTTGTACTAAAGAATAACTATGATCAGAAAGTTTCCAAGGCTATGGAAGCTTTAAAATCTAAATTAAAACCAGGACCTTCTCAAACTACTCGACCAACTGTAGAAAAAGTTAATGCAGTTGTACATAATGCTGATGTAATTGTTGAAAACGTTTCAAATACAATTCCAAAAGTTACTACAATTTCAAATGCACAAACCACTCAATTGATAGCTCCTGAAATTCCTGAACTTAGCTATGCTCCCCCTTTGACTCCAATCAATGAAACGGCCAAAACATCTATTCATGAATCAAATTACGCCTCAATCAGGGTTGAAGATATTGCTGCAGATTTCGAAATCACTTCAGACAACCACAATGACTTAAATTACTCTCCAATCAGTACTCCAAATAGACCTAATGTACCTGAAAACCAGTCTTCTATATCAAGGCACTCTAATCCTATATTACGACAGTCTATAGCCAATAGAGATCCCTTGAATCTGCAAGAGAACTTAAGCTTCTTTGAAGAGCAGCCAGTTGCAAGCAGTAGCATGAATGTTTCTATCAGAAATCCAACCGCAAGTCCTTGGAGAGTTGAATTCGGAAATTTACCAATCAAATGGCAGGCCAATACCTATGTTAAGCCAAATATGACACCGGCTGTTGAAAGCTCATTCATTGCTTCTGAAGACTCCACTAAAAAGAAACATGTTTACACAAACTTGGTTCCAGAAGCAATGGAGTTGTTGCCTCAAGTAGAGACCAATACACCTAATTTAGTACAACCAAGTATAATTTCTTTCATAAGAGAAGTAGCAGAAAGGAATGCTAAGAAAAGGGAAAGAGGTAAACCTTCTACACCTACCAAAGCCAATTCTTTATTTGAAGACGTACCCAGTACTAGTAATTTTGGTTACAAAACTCCAAAAAAGGCTAGAATGGACAAAGTAGTCACGCCTAATGTATCAAATGAGAGTAACAAATCCATTGAAGATACGAGTAAAGAATCAGATCAGTCTGAAAAAAGGAAGCAAAAAGAGAAGAAAAAGGATAAAGATTGTACATATTTCGGATTTGATGACAGTGAAAATCAAGAGAATTCATTGCCAATAAAAGCTCCAAATGAAAGGGTTCGAGCTTTAAGACCTCGGGCGAGAGCTGTTCTGCAAGAAATCAACAACCAAGGCCCGACCAGATCAATACTACCTGTTTCCAAGAAGTTAGCGAGCTCTGAGGTAGTTGAGCAGATGTATGAGCAGCTGAAATCAGCTGAAGATGCACCACCATTCCCAGAGAATGATCCTGATGATGAAGTATGTGCTACTAATATTGATGA
Organism: Idaea biselata; assembly: GCA_958496205.1. Lineage (NCBI taxonomy): Eukaryota > Metazoa > Arthropoda > Insecta > Lepidoptera > Geometridae > Idaea > Idaea biselata. Next base: position 4,607,907 of record OY292402.1, read on the forward strand.
AATTATGGAGGAAGAGGAACAATCTGTTCATTTATTTGAAGATATTGAAGTTGTTCATCATTTAAAGGTGAGTTTTAGATCTATACTAAAATTAAAAAGAGGAAAGATTTTTTTGTTTGTAACAAATAGGCTTTGAAATAACTGGACCGTTTCAAAAATTATTTTACCAATAGAAATCTATATTATGGAGGAGCAATATAGGCTAATGGACTTTTGATCCCGATATTAATATTATAATTATAATAAGAGTTTTTTTCCTAATGAAACTGATCAATTCAATTGTCACGTACCTTACCTACCAAGATATGACTATAAATTTGGTGCACCATTTTTGTTTTGTCCTTTTTTTACAAATTAGTTGTAAAAGTGGTTCAAAATAGACCAAGAACTATTTTTTTTATTGAGTCAAAAGATACAAGACACATTATCAGGGACTTTTAATTATCAATATCTGCATTAATAACATTAGTTCAAACATAACTTCCACAGCCACAACGCAAAAGCTACGGCAAGTCCAAGAAGGTGACCTTCCGTCAGAACTCCCTCTCTGATGGTGACGAGACACCACGAGAACAGCCCCGAGTCAGCGATGATGAGTATGATGACCTCGCAGACTTGACCTTCCAAGTGCCTAAACAAAAGATCAAGAAGATACCTAAGAAGAAGGGCAAAGCACAGATGACTAAGAAAGAGGTAAATCCTACTATTTAAACTACATAATTATTTAAATATTGCGCGATGTTACACACAACACACTCTAGCCCCAAACTAAGCACAATTCACCCGACGCGTCAGAGATCAAAGTCAAAGTCAAATATATTTATTCATTAAGAATGATGTATAAATTACATGAACGTTTAGAAATGTCGAGATTCTACTGTGGTTTCGAACGCGCCGTGCGATGAGAAGAAACCACAATAAACTCATGGGGTTTTTTGTGATTATGTGTTAAATTACAATCATCAGATCTCTGATTTTCAGATCTCTGTATTAACAGAGATCTGTAATTTGAACAAGAGCAGTGGATGGCGTTGGTGCTCACCTGGTGGTAAATAATGATTTAGTCTAAGACATAGCACGGTCATCTAGAAGCTGGCAAAACAAGATCCAGACAGGTCGGATCTTGTTTTGCCAGCTTCTAGTCTTAGTCTACGTATCGGAATACAGACTAGTCTGCTTGGCGCTTCGACTATGAAATTACACTAATAATATTAATTTTCTCATGGTTTCCAGGAGAAAGAGGTAGAAGAATGGGCGGCCGGTTTCAATTCCATGTGTGAAGACATTGATGACTATGCATTAGTTGTGGAGTAAGATAATCTATATTTTTGTTTATTAAATCATGGCGTAACAAGTGAAGGCTCTGTCCGACAGCGCGCGAGGAGCGTGCGGCGAGTAGAACTAGAAACTAGTTGGCTAGCGCCGATGAGCGAATATGCTATGTCGCTGGTGTATAAAATTCAAAATGTGCTAAAGGTTCTTTTATATTTGTTTAATGGAATTATAGACCAAGCCGCACGAGTAAGTTTTGCCGGTCGGCGACAAAATAGTCGTGCGAGTACTCGCCGGATTGATTGATTACTTCTGTGTTGTACACACCACAAATATTACAAAAACAAACAACACGAACATCTTGAATCTGAGTGGAACAAAGACTGTGAACAGTAACTGATAAACTGTAATAATGTAATGTGTGTAATAAAAACTAATATAGTAGGTAATACGTCCATCTCTTTTGTTTACACGAAATGTACATCTATTGGTACGTTTCTTGAACTTGAAAATAATCGTCTCGCTCCCTCGCTGTCGGACACCTGCCCAAAGCACGACATATTTTAATTAGAAATGTAATGAAAATAAAGTTAGTATCAGTCGAAATATTTACAATCGCCATTTTGTCGAACGCCGTATATTAAAATCACTATGTTAGCCGACTACTTATCCTAAAATCACTAACTCTAGGATCAAAAGTAGCCTATGTCCTTCTCCAAGGTCCCGTCTATCCCTATACCAAAATATATCAAAATCGGTTCAGCGGTTTATGCGTGAAAGCGTAACAGACAGACAGACAGAGTTACTTTCGCATTTATAATATTATATATATATTAGTATATTAGTATTAGTATTAGTATATTAGTAAGATTAGTGTAAAGAAAGTTATACACGAAAAAATAGGAAAAAGTTTTCGTTTTTTTATCATGTTAATAATATATTTAAAAGTAGATTACAGAATTTTATGTGACGTTTCACGTGAGTATGGGGAAGGCTTATGTCCAGCTGTGGACTTCTTACGGCTGAAATGATGATGATGATGTGACGTTTATTATCAAAAAGGTCATTCTCTCTTTAAAGTTAAATGGCTTATCCGATTTTCATGATAATTTATACTGTGGTGGTATACGAGTACGAGTACCGTTTTGTCGGTCGGCAAAAAAATGTCTCTTTTTATCGTTGTACGAGAATCTACTAATCTGACCTTACTCCACGTTTATTAATAACGGTGTCATAGTTTCGTTATGTCCGTCTGTCAGTCCGTCCGTCTGCGGCTACGCTCAGGGACGCTTTTTTACCCGATCACAGCGAAGCCAAAAGAAAGGGTAGGTTTTTTTTGGTGAATGCAGTCGCAGGGCTCTAGTAGTGATGTGATAAATTCAAGTACCTATTTGAAGCATTTAATTACAAAAACATTGTGGATCAATAATTTCCAAGAGATTTTTTAGTAACTAGCTTAGAAACGAATGTTTCTAAGTATGTTTTTAATTTAAAGTTAAGTTATTTCATTAAGAGTTTGGTCTTTGGATTTTATAAGGAATAGATTTAAGTTTTTATTAATATAATAATAACGTTTAATTAAGATATTATGTGCCTAATTATTGAATGCATAAGTATAAAGAATAATAGTAATAAGGAATAGGAATATGTTATTATGTGAAAAGCATTGGTTTAGAAACTGTGCGTCTGTTACGAATTCGCGCCAAAATTGAACATGTTTTGATGAATTTGAACTAACTTGAAATGAAAGGTTTTTCAGAAATATTTATAACAGGATAAATACATATACCAAAATACAACGCATGTTAACACCAGTGCAGGCTTAAGCCTCTGTAGTAGGCCAGAACTGATTTTTCTCGGACAGTTAACATAAAATTTATTTGAAACATCAGTTTTGAAAACGATGCTTATTAAAGTTGAGAATATTTATTAGGTCATGTATGTTGTGAAAACACGATTACAGAAAATTTTCATAAAATCACAAACTTCATCTTGTTTTGTCCGTGGATAATTTGGAACGTATTTTTGGCGATACGAAGTGCACCGGATCAGATCTAGTTTACTATAAAACCAATGCTTTTCATTTAGGTTCCTAAACTATCACGCTTTAACAATTGATATTTATTACCAGTAAAATCTCACAAATATCATGACAAAGTTTTAACTAATTATGATTTTAAAAGTTCAAATAACATACACATATTAATTTAATTTAGTTTTAGTTTTTAATCTGACCTTAATCCTCGTTTATTAATAAGGGTCTAAGATTAGGCCCTAACCACACAGAAGCGAGTGAGACACTCGTTGGTTTTAGTGTGGCTTGCTCATTATTTCCCCTTTTTGAAGTTAAATTTTAACTCTAAAAAATAGATCTTTTCTGTACATAGTTTTATCATAAAAAATGTTTTTATTTTATTTGCAATAATTTTAATTATGATTTGATTTGTCTTTGACTTCCAAATTGAAATTTGATGAGCACACAGGATGTGCCATCAGGTTTGTGTTTTTAAATAATTTGAGAAATTAAATGAGTTTTTTTTTATATCAATTTTGCAGCGTTTTTACTTTAAATCAAAATACGGGTCGAATTGAGAACCTCTCTCTTCCTTTTTTGAAGTCGGTAGGTATAAAAATATTATAATCCTACTAATTCCTACTATACCTACTAATCTCATATACGTTAAAGTTTTTGTGTAACTAAAGGCAGAAAAGTACACGGTTCAACCACATTGAATTCAATCTGATTGAAAGACTTTTGTCTTTCAATCAGATGAATGTATGAAGAGTGATTGAACAAAGACATTGAATGATTCGCTCTTATGCTTACACGATTCAATTTTGGTTGCTTCATCCAAATTGAACGGCAAAAGTGAACCGTGTAATTCTGCCTTAAGAAATAAGGCCCAAACCCGCGGTGATAACAGCATAAATAGATATATATTATTCTATGTTTCAAGCTATCGGCATACCAAGTTTCATCGCAATCTGTACAGTAGTTTATGTGTGAAGGAGTAACAAACTAACCCTCCTGGGAACCAAGCAGTTTATCCGCCACCGTGCAAGGAGAACTTAAGGTTTGCTATTCTCCCTCAGATCCCTTAGACGCCTTTTACGACGGCGGGGGGGTGGGGTAATGGGTGGTAGATGGGGTAACTAGGACTATTCTATGCCGGGGATATACGGACTTCATTCCAAATATTACCACAGGATTCGTTGGGGCGCTGCTATTTATTTATATCCCCATCAAGCTTCTCTAAGTGGAAAGCTTCGTGGGTTGAATAGCTCTGTAGTTCCCCTATTCGACGCTAGATGGCGGTAGTAGTATCGAATCAAACATACAAGTTTCTTACGGCCGAATTCAGGTACGCTACTTAAAATTTGAGTTCTACTTACTCAAGTAAGCAGCTCTCAAACTCAAAAATTCTCATACAAATTTTAAATTTAGAAGCTGCTCAATTATGCGTTCATTCAAAATGCGTTTCTGTTTTCGGCTGTTATAGCCATAAACTAGACCGCTTATAGCGCTAGTTACTAAAATATTTTTCGAAAATATCGAAAATAGGTCGTCAAATTAAGGTCACATTAGATGTACCTACGGGTTCCGTATTTCGGATATTTCCGACAATATAAAATGTATAAAGGGGCCGATTTTATTGAATCTATTGTTATAAATGCCAGTGTAAATAAAATTGGAGATATGTTTAGTATATAATTATATTTGTTACTTATTGAGTACCTCTGTACCCCGATGTCGTAGCTATAACGTTTGCGTAAACGCTAAAATTGGAAAAAATGTTGAAAAGCGCTCCCAGCGGACGTAATGCGAAGTTTCAGACAGAAAACTTTTGACAAGTTTAGCGTTTACATTATACTGTACTTGTAACGTTTACATTATCGTTTACATTATATCCCTTACTTGTAACGTTTACGTCATCCCCCTTACTTACAATGATTAACATCTGCATAAACTAAGAATCGTTTTTCTTTTACTGTGACATTAAGTTTCAAAGTTTACAGAAAGAAATATACGTTATATAACATAGTCATCTGTTAATCGTCGTTTATAAGTAAGGGGGTATTCAAAGATTCAAAGACTTAATTTGCTTATAGATAGGTAATTATAAAATAGGTGTTACAATGTAAAAGGTGTATCTCTACCCCGCTAACGTCACGTCAGCATGCTTTACAATTTTATTATTAGATTGTTATTAATTTAAACATTATGATGTCTAATAGATAGGAACCAGGGTTCCCAACTTAGCACTTTCGGTGCTAGATTTGGCACTATTTTCGCAATTCCAGCACTGTAATTTAACATTCAGCACCTAGCACTTAATTTAGCACTAAACAGCCATCATTCCGAATTATAAAACCTACAAAAATGGATATTCCTTTAAGCAAAAAAGTGAGTTATGTTCAGAATTACAGAAATAAGTGGGAGAACGATCCTAATATAAAAAGTGGCTTAGACCTGTGCTTGGAGAGTTTCAAAGCAATGTGTGTATTTTGCAAAACAGAATTTATTGCGATAATATTGGAAATTAAGCGGCATTCGGAATAAAAAAAAAATCTATTTATATTTTTATTAATTTTAATGTTATGTCTAAATAGCACTATTTTTTTATTAATTTTATCAATCTAGCACTATTTGAGATGTCATTTAGCACCGACTTATGATAATGAGTTGGCAACCCTGATAGGTACTCTTCAACAAAAAACATGATTTTAAAAGCCATTTTTTCAAGTGTTTAGTTGCCGCCTTTGTTGGGAGATTTTTAAATGATTCTGGGATTTTATTATAAACCTTGATACACATGTTGTAGGAATTAGCGTGCTTTAGCTTTATCATAGGAAGGTAACCTAGTACTAATTTGCCATGGAAGCGTTTATTGTTTGGGGCTTGTATTGCAGTTTTGAACAAGTATGGATTTTATCTAACAAATTTAAAGACTTCCAATTAAAGTATTGGACGGTGTTGGTCTAGTGCTAGATACCCCGGCTTTAATTCCGAAGGTCGTGGTTGTTAAATTTTGGCCGACCAATGTCTTTTTCTAAATGTGTACGCTGTTAACATCGCTCTTACGGTGACGGAAAACATCGCGAAGAGAACCGCGTTTTACAATCGCGTATACAATTTCGTAATTATGTTGCTACGTACGGAAAACACGCAACAAAATCTTTAAGAGGAAAGGATACCTACTCGTTCTCCATACAAACGTAGTAGACTGTTGACTGTTTCCTCCCTGGAAACAGTTTTATTATTTTAATTAGAATAGAAATAAAATTTATAAAAATTGGAATATGGATAAAAATCGAAACGTAGGTCATATAGTCATGCATGGTTGATGTTTTATAGTAGAATAAACATTTTCTCTAATGTCTTTATCCAGGGTGGAAACAGTCGTCTACGTTTTGCAAAGTTTGTATGGAGAAAAGAGTTGATAGACTTTCCCCTTTATAGCCTTATTAATAAACGGGGAGTAAGGTCGGAATAATTTTGTCACTTTTTGTTTCTGTCTGTCAACTTTGAAATTTCTTGTCACGGAAAAAGACAAAGCATGTTCTCACTACTCCGAACTTACTCCACGTTTATTAATAAGGCTATTAGATAAATAAACTCATTTTTATCCAAAGAAATCAGTGAAACCGCAGACCACCAAGTAGTAACAGAACATCAGAATTATCTCAACCCACAGATAATATGTTATTCAATCCAATTAGAAACCCAGAACTTCCAAAAGCTTGATTAAAATTGAAAAATTAATCCACCCAACAACGTAGGTATCTCACTCCGCGGCCCTAATGTGATGGCTGACGATATTAAAACGATTGCTCTTCGGCAAATATGTCGGCCGGCTGAATTATACAGCGGAAGCAAATATTACCCTTGCAAACATACGTCCCGGGAGAGAGCGAGCTAGTTCGCACTCAAAATTAAAAGCATACAATGAAAATACAGTATACCCGACATCCAACGGCCCCTACTTAGATACCTATGTCGCGAAAAGTAAGTGCTACTCCAACCTTAGCCCTTAACACTACGCGGAGTACTCCCAGCTATTGTTGTCAATGAAAACAGTTGGGAGAAGTGTTTTTTTGTTTATAGACTCTTCGATGTTGCCACTCGAGAATAAATAGCCTCGCGATAACAAGCAATACGGCGGTAACGAGCTGCTCCAGTGTTTTGTTTTGTCTTCTCGATCGATCCAGTTTGTTTGCCATTGTTTTAGCCGCAGCTGAATTTTCCCGTTGACTGTAACGCACTGGGTTTGCGCTGGACCGGTCATTTGCAGCCAATTATACTTGCTTATTTGTCTTGATGATATTCGATTATGTAGATTTGATTAGGTATTACTCGACTAGCAGTGTCCTGCGGTTTCACCCGCGTAAGTCCCGATCGCGCGGGTTTTTCCAAAATACCTTTCTTAGTGGATTCATACGACTTTCAGACTTTGTCAAGACTTTGAATTTTATTGCGTTGTTGTTGTTGCAGATTCAATTACCGCCGAGGACAAGTATTTATGCTAACCATAAATGTTTGTTTCTGGTTCTGAATGTTTTATATTGGTTAAAAATATGTAGAAAGGTATATTTACAAAAAAAAAAGTTATTATGATGTAGTATTACCGTTGTCTAGCACCCATAGTACAAGCCTAGTTGCTTAGTGTGGAGCTAGATTGCGCTGTGTGCAACATCCTGCAGTATAATTAATATTATTATATTTACACAAACTGCTTGTCTTGCGAAGTTGAAAACGGCTTAACCATCGAAATAATTGAATAGGAACCTTTACGTCCCAAGAGTCGACATTATAAATTAACAATTGGGCTATTTCAGTCATTTAATTAAAGGGTTCCCGCATACGCAGGTTGTTCGGGTCTCGAATATTACCGCAATTCTCGGTCAACATTCACAAAATTGACACGTCAAATATTTGTAACTTCGTCCTGGGACCACGTTAGACGGCAAACAGAATCGTGTCTGGTCCTCCCTTAATTTCCGATGTTTCTACTCGGGACAGAGCAGCTAAATCTCGTCTCTGTGTAAAGGAAATAGAGTTTAAAATTGAGTGGAGGTATGGAGGTTAGATAGCCGCTTGTCAAAACAAAATGGCGCTGACTGTGTTTGAATTGGGCCGTATCAGTCGCAAGCGGAGATTCATTTTGTCGCGTTGCTTAAGACTGTAGTAGAGCCTCGTACATATTGTCTTTGTACACACGGTGAGTGTGTGCCGGCGTGTTGGGCTTGCATTTAAAGCTGGCTACAAATTTTTTGTTTGAGCACAAATACTATGATGATATTGTTTGCAGTTAGACTTTGCGTCCGATCGAGGAGTTTGTTTGGACCCCATACTGGAGCTGTTTTGAGTCAACATTTGTGAATTGATTAAGATCACACCGCTACTGGTTCTTTATTAACTAACAACTACCTACTCGGAAACACCTTTACTCAACTTCATATGTCAATTACCCAAATACCTGCTTACATCCTTTCTACTTCATTATAATGTAAAATTAGCTGCGCTCGGCGGTTTCATCCGCATAAATCCCCGAGCCGGCGGGAATATCGAGAAAAAGTATCCTATTTGTCATTCTCGAACCTCAACTATTTCTATTTCAAGTTTCATTGCAATCGGTTCAGCAGTTATAAAGTGAAAGATTAACAATCATCCATAGAAACTCTAGCTTTTATAATACTGAACTCCAGTTGTCTACATTTCAAGTTTCATCGCAATCAGTTCAGTAGTTTTTAAGTTAAAAAGTAACAAATACCTACACATATAACCTAAAAACTTCCGAGTCTATAATTTTTGTACAAAAATGTTGCCAAACTTCAAACATTGTTTGATTTGTGCCCAATTTCACCCTAAATTAGGTGCTTAATATTTAAAATGTGTACCGACGAGACGTTCTGAAATGTCTCTTTGTTTTTTAAACCTCACAATTAAGGGAGCCGATCGCGATTGAAAAACTCCAGAACAATGTTAATTAAGCAAACAACGGTACGATATCGGATCAACAGCTTAATCTCTTCTATGTTTAGTCTTCAAATTTACCTATGATTAAAAACCACATGTCAGTGGTAAACACTAACTTTCAAAAGGAGCATACTTAACAAATATTATATAGTAAACTTTACTTTGTGACAGTAAATATTAAATAATATGTGTGTACCGTGTTGCTAGAGCGTCGTACCGTGTATACCTGCCTCGCAATGTTGCTATTATCATAAACCAAACACGTCAATATTTACCCACACAAACAAGGGCGTAATTTTTAAATAAATTGTGGCATTTCGCGAAATTGCTTCCGCAAATAGAATTGTGGACAAGAGCTCGGGTCGTCGATGTGTGCCCAACTTTTTCGGGTCGACACTCGACTATGTGCAGTGCCGTTCTAATGACACCTCACAAATAGATTTAAATATAAATGGTTGTTTGCTTTCAACTCAGTTTTTATCTTATTGTAACGCCTCGTATCTACTTCTTTTTAGGGTTCCGTACCCAAAGGGTAAAAACGGGATAACTAAGACTTCGCTGTCCTTGTCTGTTTGTCACCAGGCTGCCTGTATCTCATGAACCGTGATAGCTAGACAGTTGAAATTTTCACACATAATGTGACATTTTTCTGTTGTTATATTTTTATTCTCTGTCCACCACCCCGATTGCGGACTGCTTCCAGACACACAACACACAGACAATTATTGTAACACAGACACATACAGACACCAGCCACGCCATGTTCTGTGACAGACAAGCTTTCTCTTGGTATTGATATTTAAATAAAAGAAAAGTTTACTTTACTTTTACTGTCTGTTTCCACAACTAGCCCTATAATTGGGCCTTCTTGCGTGACTTTAAGCCGTAGGTTTCCTCACGATGTTTTCCTTCACCGTAAGAGCGATGTTAATAGCGCACTTAATTTCTTTTTGAAGAATAAGACATTGGTGCGCGGTCGGCCAGGATTCGACACCACGACCTTCGTAATGAAAGTTGCGGTAAAGATTTTTTTTTTCCTCCTATATCATCTTGTGTACCTACCATATTTTATGATGTAAACACTTAACAGTCGTATTCGTCGTCGTAGTATTATATCCGTTGTCTAGTCACCGTAACACAAGCTTAGTTGCTTACCACGGGGCTAGATGGCGCTGTGTGTTGTTCACAGAATTTATTTATTTATTTATTTATTTATTTATTCACAAACGACCCTTGTGCAATCAACGTCTCAGTGAAAATGGTGACAACAGTTGAGCCCACGCATAGGGTTGTTTGTGAATACGACTGTATTACAACTGGGGACTGGAACTGAGTCGTCCCTTGTAATACGGGACTGCCCCGTATTACAAGGGACGACTCAAGTCCAGACGAAGGCAACTGTTAATTTTCTAAAGAGCGGACTAGAAATCGCGACTCAAACGTGATCTTTGCTTGAATCAAGTTCTATATTACGAACCTTAGTCGCCTTTGAAGTTCATAGACACGACACGAAAATTATTTATCCTTTTTACATTCTATTGACACGACTCGTCCTACAGTTAGAGTTTGTTAGGTTATAGGTATTGAGTTGTTGACTATTCGACGATAGATGGTGTTGCTTGTCTCACAGAAAGGAAAAATCTCGGTATTTTCATTTTCCCTCTACAAGCTTCATATAAGTTACTTTATAATGTGGAAAATTAACCTATTCCTAAATAAAACTTTTGTTTTACTGTAGGTAGATAATAATATTACTTAACTCTAGTTTCATATTAAGTAGAGATTAATAGGTAAAAATATTACCTATATTTACATAGGTTGGAGGGTAAATGATTGCTAACGAACAATAAGCAATATTAAACTCGCTAGGTATTTATTCAAGAACAAAAAAATATCATCTGGTACTACCTACCATTAATCACGTTTACCTTACTATAATAAGTACGTTTAATTTATGTCCCACATTATTTTATCAGCAGTGGAATGTTTCTTTTGTAAATTAAACTCGACTCAAAGACACTTAACAACGTTTAAAGCGTATTTAAATGCATAAAATGGAAGTTGTATCTTAAACGGGCCGGTCGTCGGCCATTTTGTCTTGTAGATAGGTACATCTCGTTTCCCGCCATTACAGTGGGGTAACCACACGTTCAAGAAAGATAATCCGGGAATTGGTTCCATACATCGTAGAGGGGAGGTACGGTTCTTGTGTTTATGTAATTTGTTATTTAGATAGGAATAAATCTATTAACTTATTTCAGAAACAAATCATTGATTTGTTTCTGAAATAGCGTCTTTGCACTATTGTCGGTATCTAGCTAGATTCTTGCAGTGTATAATAAAGCCTCTGCGTCCTAGATTACCTAGATTTTGGGTAGGTATTCTAACAACGACTTTCGAAATTTGATTCCTCCTTTTTTAGGGTTCCGTACCCAAAGGGTAAAAACGGGACCCTATTACTGAGACTTCGCTGTCTGTCTGTCTGTCACCAGGCTGTATCTCATGAACCGTAATAGCTAGACGGTTGAAATTTTCACAGAAGATGTGTTTCGGTAGCCGCTACAACAACAAATACTAAAAACAAAATAAAACAAATATTTAAGAGGGGCTCCCATACAACAAACGTGTTTCAAAAATAACAAGAAGTTTAGTACAATGTGAGGTCGCTTCTGATTGGTCAGGACAAATCGAGTTGGTCATGGAATTCAAAATGGCTGCCCTATCTGTCAAATATACCAGTCTGCCTTACTTACCAAAGAGTTTCTTATAAGTTTCAGATTTTCTTTGTGCCAAGGTTTTTTTTTTTGAGTGATTCGGTCGTTTCATGGGAGTATGAATCGAAGATAAATATTTAATATTTTCCTATAAAATTTAAAAATTGGTTGTTCTAAATCATTTTAGGGTTCCGTATCCAATTATGATAGTGGTACGGAACCCTTTGTGCGCGAGTGTCGCACTTGCCCGGTTTTTTTAAAGGTGTGTGAGTAATTTTCCGAACAGTTTGACTTTGGAACTTGTGAAGCTCGTTCGCCAGAGACGAGTTTGAAATGGATCACTATCAGGTGGATCACTACACACTATCACTACCTTTCTCCTTCTAGTCTCTAATAGAGACTAGTCCAGTTCTATGCCTGTGATCATACCCTGCAGTGCACTCGTGCATAGACGCGACTGAAAAGTCGCTATTTCAGACCCAGAACATAATTTTTTTTAAAAAATCAATATTTTTTTACAATCTCGCTTATCATCCCTCAGTTTGATATTAAATCTGTAAGTTACGATCGATCTATCAATTCTATGAAGCGAAGGAGTCTGCCCCATGCATTGCCGCGATAAAGCGGGCCGGCCTAAGTAAATAACGAAATTCTGACGCATCTGCCTCTAGAATAGGGGCTCACGCAATCATTGGAGAAGGTACAGTACAGTCAGCAAACAAACACGCTTTGAACGTCGCCGTGGTAAGATTAAGTTTAATATAAGTAGGTACGGATGTGGAAATCTTTGGGGACATCTGCTTTTGAGTGTTTGGAGGCTTTTTTGGCGCCGTTGTTGGCTTGTGTTCGGTCGATAATGGAGTTTTGAAGAAATAAACTTTTGATAAATGGTATAAAATTACATTTTAAGTCTGATAGTCAAAGTTAAAATCATAAGAAGGTGTGGGTATACAAATACATGATCATTTTGAAACATCGAGTCCTAAAATTAAACCACACACACACACACTCTATTTATTTATTTATTTTTAGCCTATTTTGTCCCACTGCAGGGCAAAGGCCTCTCTCCCTTCTCTTCACTCTTCCCTGTCCAGTGCTAGTTGGGCCCAGTCCCTACACACACACTAAAACGAAGAATTTAGGGTGATTTGGGAACCCGACCTTCAATGAGAAGAAACCACAAGAAACTCATGGGGGTGTGTAGCTCGAACCTAGAAGATATGTAGGTAAGGTAGGTATTTACCTGTTTACCTACTCATATGTAACAGGTAACAACAGACTGCAGTAGAACAAGTTTCTTAATGGCTGCACCGACCTACGTATTGGAACAGAACACGAACGAATTTGGAAAGTGGCAAGCCGCCGCTAAATGCCATTTTAAGCAGTTTCTTTTTAATGTTAGGTACTAGATTTACTTACGTAGTCTATCTACCTATCTATCTACGTAGATATATCTATAAGTAGGTATCTAGGTAGGTACGCAAACTATATAATTTATGGTTCTTCAGTTAAGTTCCTACCTAAACTTTGAAACTTAACACATTAAGAAAGCTTTTGAACCAAATCTAACAATTTATGACCGTCAAGTTGAACCTAGCTGAAACTAACTTCGAGTAGCAACTTACCTACCTACCTATGTAAGTTGCTTAGCTAAGTATCTAGCTATACTTGGTAACTTGGGTGTGCTAAGTAGATTAACTGCCTATAAATTAAAGTGGACTCGTTTCAGTAAAGTGCTTGGTAGGTAGGTAGATGAGATGATGGCACACTAGATGAGTCCCGTAGTTTTACCATAGTAAGTACCGGGGCCTTAATAAGTACCTAAGATTTCTACGAAACGACAATATCGCACGGTCGAAACAAAAAAAAACTATCGTTTTTCATAGTAATATGACTTTTGCGCGTTGTGAAAACTATCGATTTATGTTTTTTGTTCGTATATGCGAAATTTTCGTCCGAAAAAGCCAATATAGGGAGTAGGAAAAGCGAGTGTTCGAATATCAAGACAAAATGGTCGTGCTATATTTCGTTACATGAAACACTGCTGTTTTCTTTTTCAAGTTATTTTTGTACTATTGTGGTGACATTATTTTATAACTACAATAGCTTCGTCCTGCAGTTTCACCCGCGTAAATCCGATCCCGTTTGAATATCAGGATAAAAAGTAGCCTTAGTTCCTCCTCGTATAGATGTACCTAGATGTGTTTTCACTAAATAATCTAGCTTTAGAAGACGCTTTTTAGGGTTCCGTACCTAAAGGTAAAAACGGGACCCTATTACTGAGACTTCGCTGTCTGTCTGTCTGTCTGTCTGTCTGTCTGTCTGTCCGTCCGTCCGTCCGTACGTCCGTCCGTCCGTCCGTCCGTCCGTCCGTCCGTCTGTCCGTCTGTCACCAGGCTGTATCTCATGAACCGTAATAGCTAGAAGGTTGAAATTTTCACAGAAGATGTATTTCGGTTGCCGCTACAACAACAAATACTAAAAACGAAATAAAACAATTATTTAAAAGGGGCTCCCATACAACAAACGTGTTTCAAAAATAACAAGGAGTCGAGTCAGGACAGGAAAAGGACAGGAGGACAAATCGAGTTGGTCATGGAATTCAAAATGGCTGCCCTATCTGTCAAATATACCAGTCTGCCTTACTTACCAAAGAGTTTATTTTATGTTTCAGATTTTCTTTGTGCCAAGGTTTTTTTTTTTTTTCAGTGATTCGGTCGTTTGATGGGAGTAAGAATCGAAGATAAATATTTCATATTTTCCTATAAAATTTAAAAATTGGTTGTTGTAAACCATTTTAGGGTTCCATATCCAATTGTGATAGTGGTACGGAACCCTTTATGCGCGAATGTCGCACTTGCCCCGTTTTTTTTTAAAGCTTTTATCAAATAAAGTTTAAAACTTGTCCTATCCCTTTCACACTTTTTTAAAGTAAGTATCTACTGTAGTTTTTATTAGCATGGTTTAGTAGGCGATAAAAGTCCACTACACGAAAATAAAAAGTCGCCTTTGATCACCTGGGTGATTTAATTCCAAGGTGATCATAGGACACTACTTATGTCGACTGAAATCACCTGGGTGATATGATTCCAAGGTGATTTGAGGACACTACTTATGTCGACTGAAATCACCTGGGTGATATCACCTGGGTGATATGATTCCAAGGTGATTTGAGGACACTACTTATGTCGACTGAAATCACCTGGGTGATATCACCCAGGTGATCAAAGTGGAATAAACCATACTAATCATATTTGCGCTAAAATCGGTTTATAAACATTGATAGCCTTATTAATAAACGTAGAGTATGGACGGAATTATTTTACCACTTTTTGTTTCTGTCTGACAACTTTGAAAGTTCTTGTCACGGAAAAAGAAAAAACATGTTCTCACTACTCAACCTTACTCCACGTTTATTAATAAGGCTATTTATGGCTAAACCCTTCAATCCTTATTAATGAACGTGGACAGACAGAAACAAAAAGTGTTAAAATTACTTCGACCTTTCTCCACGTTTATTAATAAGGCTTTTAATGATTTTACAAGCGTAAGGCTAAAACCTCTACTATCTATCCAATACTTAGGAACCTACTATACTTACGTAACACAATTTTACGACACAAAACCCACCTACACCGCAATAACTAAGTAGGTACCTATAGCGAATTAATTCCGCCTTTCCCATACCCACAGCCATGGTCATAAATAAAGACCTCGCTTGTTCAAACACACGGCAAGTACGCAAACAACATAAAACACGGAATGATTGCAATTAAAAACGCATTGACCGGTCACGTGGCGACCGCCATCTTGGTATTCGATGAACGTTATTTATGAATTTATACTGGTTTATTTTGAATGGGGATTAGTTTCAGGAGGCTTTGTGGTTTAGATTTTCAGGCGTAGGTAGGACTGTTTTCTAATCTGTGTCATATAATATGCCTCTTTGATAACCAAGGTGAGCTGTGAGTTAGTTGTGTGCTTGTCTGGAGTTCAGACAAGCACACACCCACAACTAACTTACATACCTAGAAAGAAAATACCTAGTTTGTGCAGACTAGTTTGTTTGTTTCTTTCTTGAAATTAAAGACATTTTTCGGTTTGAATCGCGTGGTGTTTACCTATATTACTTCAATCAATCCTAAAGAAGGGACCTCGAAAGGTCTCGAAACGTTGAGCGTTTAACAATGCTAAAAGAAATAAACACCACGCGATTCAAACCGAAAAATGTCTTTAATTTCAATACAACGTCGCGAAAACAGAAGAAAAATCTATGTTTATTTCTTTCTTAGCCGACTTCTTACACTCTTCTTCAGATATACCTTTACTGGATAAACTCCTATCAACTTTTTTTAAATAAATTTAGTAAGTAGGTACCTACATACTACCTTAGAATGAAACAGTTAGGTACTAAATATTCACGATATTTTTGAAGCGGATATCTGCTGCACCGGGGCCTCTCGATATTTTATTTACTTTAATCGACTAGCACGAAGGTAAACAAAAGCCGGGGTCATTCACGATTTCCCGGCGAAACCGGGATAAGGGATAAGTGTTTCATGCTTTGTTTTGTTGTTTGAGATTTGGGATATATTTTGAAAAAACTTAAAAAAAAATTAGATCAGTTATTCGTTCGTCTTTGGTTTCTGTTTCGACCGTCTTCCGTTTTTATTTCGAGCGTATATGTAGGAAGTACCTACACGTTTCGATTGTCTTTTGTTTTTTAGGGTTCCGTACCTAAAGGTAAAAACGGGACCCTATTACTGAGACTTCGCTGTCTGTCTGTCTGTCTGTCTGTCCGTCCGTCCGTCCGTCCGTCTGTCCGTCTGTCCGTCTGTCACCAGGCTGTATCTCATGAACCGTAATAGCTAGAAGGTTGAAATTTTCACAGAAGATGTATTTCGGTTGCCGCTACAACAACAAATACTAAAAACAAAATAAAACAATTATTTAAAAGGGGCTCCCATACAACAAACGTGTTTCAGAAATAACAAGGAGTTTAGTACAATGTGAGGTCGCTTCTGATTGGTCAGGACAAATCGAGTTGGTCATGGAATTCAAAATGGCTGCCGTATCTGTCAAATATACCAGTCTGCCTTACTTACCAAAGAGTTTCTTATAAGTTTCAGATTTTCTTTGTGCCAAGGTTTTTTTTTTTTCTTTTTGAGTGATTCGGTCGTTTGATGGGAGTAAGAATCGAAGATAAATATTTCATATTTTTTTTCTATCGTAATACCAATGGGGTGCCACGCGCAAAGCTGTTTGCAGAGGCGCTGGCATCGGATGATCTTTTTTTTTTTTTCGATGATGGTCCTCCACCAATGGAAACGCCGAGTTTTTTTTTTATTCTTTCGGTCTCAGACCGATATGGCCAATTTGGCGCCGAGAGTTGTAAAAAACATCTGACGTTTGACAAACGTTTGACAGTAAAGATCATCCGACTACCGACCTCTGCCGGGATAAAAAGTTAGTGTTCTTCCTCATTTTCTTTTTGTTTCGATCGTTTTCTGGTTTTCTCTGGATTGGATCTAGTGGGAACTCTTTTTCAGTTGGTTGATCCATATTAATTAGGATGGTTATGAGTAAGTATAAGGATACCTACTGAGAAAAAAGTGTCCACTAGATCCACAATGGATCTAATGAAAAAAAACTCGCTAGTTCCATTACCGAAGAAAGCAAGATGTATCAATAATAGTTACCCTTGTAGTAAGTTTTTTGTAAATTAATATATCCTTGCCAAAGCATGTACCAGCCACTTAATAAATAGATCATCTAACTATCCTATGTTCATTATAACAACATAAGAAACAAAGATAAATATATTAATATCCGAACAAAACCAGCTAAGCATCACAAAATGTAAATCCAAAAAAATCACAACCCCGCCCCTTGTAATAAGTTTTTTTTTATTTATAGGCCTGTAGCCCGAAGCGGTAATATCGGGTAAGATTCGGATGATCCATGCAAAGGGCCGGATTAGCCCGGGGGCATACGTACATGCGATTTTATGCACCGCACCGCCAATTGAATGTAAGGTACAGATAGTGACAAAATCTGTATTTTAGAAAAAGCTTGATGGAGCTTATGGCCTAGTCAGCAGGTCTCGACGATGTTGGATAGCGTAGCGTTTTTATGATAGTCATTTAAAAAGCCCTTTGCTTAAAACGACTAAAAAGTATAACACTTTTTTTAAATAATAATACTTGCCTGATAAGACAAATGCATAAATCTCATATTGTCTAATATTTGAAACATATAAACGTTTAATGACTGCAGACTGCAGATGGCACGTAGCCTAAACTTAGCTTAGACCTTATCAACTTATATTAAAGAATAATATTTAGTTTTTCCCGACTCCCGACTAGTGTATAGCCCATAGCGTGCTGTGTGCCTCGTGCTAAAAGCAACACCCGCCCACCGCTCTTTGCATGCGGCATAAAATATGCTTTTATGTTATATGAAAATAACACAAAAGCATATGTCACGCTGTGTTGTGACCGTAGTATTATAATGAGGTCTAATTGAAACCTTAAATTATAATACTTTCAGTTTCGAATGTTCCTAAATTTAGTAGTTAGTTAGT
Organism: Idaea biselata; assembly: GCA_958496205.1. Lineage (NCBI taxonomy): Eukaryota > Metazoa > Arthropoda > Insecta > Lepidoptera > Geometridae > Idaea > Idaea biselata. Next base: position 4,626,454 of record OY292402.1, read on the forward strand.
TACCTATTTATTAATTTAATTTTTAAGGCCTTCTCTCCACTCCCCCATGTCCAGTGCTAGTTGGGCCCAGTTCCTATTGTGCGAGTCTAACTCGTCCCGCCATCTCCTCGTTTTAGTTTTAAGCTTTCTGTGTATTTATCTTACATCATTATGTATGTTGTTTTGTTTATTGTTTGTTGTGAAAATAAAGCGTAAATCTATCTATCTATCTCCTCCTGGGCCTGCCGCGGGGTCGCCAGTTAGTTAGTTATTAGTTTTATTTTTCTGCTTTCACTTGTGTAAGGGACTGTACGTATTCCTGCTTATATTGTGTTTAGTTTTCATGGTAGGACAATTCTTTGGTGATTGTTTGTTGGCTTGATTGTTGTTGTGATTTTTATTGGAGGGGTTACGTTTGGTGTTTAGGGCTTTAGCATTTCAGTGGGTGATCATTTCAGAGCTATTAACGACACAGTAGGTCGGCCTTAGAAGTAATATAAATAAATAACTAATGCACGATTTGTGACGCGTTGGGCGAAGGCCCAACTGCAATGCAGAAAGTAGCGGGTTCCCATCCGGTGAAGGTATTTTTGCTTTAACAAAATATTTGTTGCTGGTCTGGGTGTTTTCTATGTATCGTAAGTAAATACATTATTACAAAAATAGTATAAAATGTAGTATATTCGTTGTCTAGTACCCATAGTACAAGCCTAGTTGCTTAGTTTGGGGCTAAAGTGCGTTGTGTGCAAAAGTCGTAAAATATTTAATTTAAAAAAGTTTAGAAAAAATCCTTAGAAGAAAGAAAGATGTCATGGCACTAGAATGAATTAGGTACTTATATACAATCAGTTTTCATTGCAATAATAATAATAATAATAAATTCTGTGAACAACACACAGCGCCATCTAGCCCCGTGGTAAGCGACTAAGCTTGTGTTACGGTGACTAGACAACGGATATAATACTTATATTTATTTTTCTTTTGTAAATACATACATATTATACATAGAGGGACACCCAGACCAGACACAAATATTTATTCTTTAAGCATAAATACTTGCACCCGGCGGGAATCGAACCCGCAACCTCCTTGCAACCTCCCCCCTCCCCTCGCCCCTCCTCTCTCCTTTGCCTCGGTGCAATGGCTGCACCGTCCTTATAACTTCCAACCAAGGTTTACAACTTTAAATTCCCATAATGTTACCAGTTTTTTCGTCTTCTCAGAATTTGTATACGAAAGGAAATATTTCAAAGATACGAGGCACATCGTTTACTTTGTGAGATAAGCGATGTAGCGGATGCCGAGGTGTTTGCTTATGTAGATAGCTTGCTATGCTATAGGTAGGTAGGTACCTACATACACGTGAAGGTAGGTATGGGTGTAGGTATGTCGTATGAATATTCAGTTTTAATTGAAGGTCAAATTATAGTTTTATTTTACCTAATTTACCTTAGTGGCTTTCCGTTGTTACCTACACTATTGTTACCCACATAGTTTATTTTTATTTTTAGTGGTTAGTTTCTACCTAAGTATATAAAAGAAAGTCCCTATTTATAACTCAAGAAAGGTTGAACCGATTTGGCTGAAAATTTGTGGGGAGGTATTAGGTTAGAACCAGAAGAAGAACATAGGAAATTTTTTTAGAGTTTTAGGGTAGAGTAGGGTAGTGGTAGGGTAGGGTAGTAATAGTAGTAGGGTGAGGAAGTAGTAGGGTAGTAGTAGAGTAGGGTTTTTTTATTTAACGGGCAGGACAACGTCAGTCGGGTCAGCTGGTAAAGAAATAAATAATTAGATGCAGCCAAAATACTTACCTTATGAGAGGGTTCTTCATTCACTCATGGGTAAATTACCTATAGTAGAGTTTATCACTCGCTGCACTCACATTGGCAGCGATGCAGACAGGATTTCTTTTCTACTCATGTGTTTTATATGCGTTCGTAGTGCTGCACATATTGTTATCATCATTATTTATTATAAATAAATAAATAAATAAATAAATAAATTCTGTGAACAACACACAGCGCCATCTAGCCCCGTGGTAAGCGACTAAGCTTGTGTTACGGTGACTAGACAACGGATATAATACTTATATTTATTTTTCTTTTGTAAATACATACATATTATACATAGAAGGACACCCAGACCAGACACAAATATTTATTTTTAAGCATAAATACTTGCACCCGGCGGGAATCGAACCCGCAACCTCCTGCATTGCAGTCGCGCTCTCGCACGACGCGCCACAGAGGTCGTCCGATCGATTATCCTACTAATATTATAAAGCTGAAAGTTTGTGAGTATGTATGTATGTGTTTATGTGTGGGTGTGTGTTTGTTACTCAATCACGTAAAAACCGCTGAACCGATTACCATGAATCTCGGTATGTAGAGAGCTGGAGACCTGGAATAACACATAGGCTACTATTTATCCCAATATTCCCGCGGGATCGGGACTTTCGCGTGTGAAACCACGGGTCGCAGCTAGTTTATTTTATTTTTTTACGTTGAAACACAAACCATCTAAACTTTCGCATTTACTATATTAGTGCGATTAGTAGGATATACTCAACTAACATTTTGACTACCTATATGTAGGTAATCGTAGGTACCTACAATTTGGTGCTTAGTGGGGGACATAAACATCCAAACGGGAAGTCCCATTAATACAGCCATATTAATATTCATGAGACTTAGAGCCAATAACTAATGTGTTTTTTAAATCTTATCTGTTTACTTTACCTACCTACCTACTACACACATAAAATATAATGAATAATGTATTGTGTGAACAGAACACACACAAAATGCTACCAGCATTGTAGGCGTGGCGTGTCTTGGTACACCATCGGTCATTCATTATTGTTGATTGTGCTGATTGGCTGCAAACAAAGATTGTATCGATTGTAGAGCCTTGTTGAGGTGGCGTAATGTGTTCTTGAGGATTTGCCTGCCCCCCATGACGCTGATAAAAAAGAAAATTAAAAAATATAATTGTTTTTATAGGTTTTTCTTCTGTTTTCGTGATGTTCGATTGAAATTTAACTCTGTTTCTATCGCGTTGTGTTTATTATTTTCAGCATTTTTCCAATGCCCGACGTTTCGAGATTTTACAGGGGTCTTCTTCTGGGTAGACCCAGATTCCAAAACCAGAGACCCAGGTCTGTTCTTCTACCCAGAAGAACAGACCTGTAAAGATCTCGAAACTGCGGGCATTGGGAAAATTCCTATAATAATTAACACACACACCATAAAAACGTGTTTTATTCTTCTTAAAGTTGGATATGTGTTTTTTTAACTTAAAAGCTTAGCCAGGCTCGCGTGTCGCGTTCACAGGACTATGTTATATAAATAGGTAGGTAGGTAGGTATTTAGTTTGGCTCTACCTCACATGACCGATCATGGTGCTTGTTTCCCAAAATCTGAAAATTTAGAAATATGTTAAATCACAATTTCAAAATGTAGTTAACACCTATTGATGATTCTTATCGATACATATTGTTATTTCTTCTCTTCATAGTTTCGCTAGTTCGATTCGACACGGCGCGGCGGGTACTAAACCCGGCACCTTTGAGAAGCAGTCAGATGTTCGTTCATTCCCCATGTCAAAGAGGTCTCTATCGACCTATTGATAGGCTACCTTTTATCCTTGAGCTATGGCTACATAGATCGCGAAAATTCGTGTTGCGTTGTCGCGATCAAAACTTTATGTTCGATCTACGACGATATGCTTGGATCTAAAATGTTTTAGACTCAAACATTTATTTGGTTGTGGTTCTTTGGTCACACGTGTCGCGACAACGCGAGTCTTCGCGTTATCGCGATAATGAAGCCACAGGGTTAAAAATAGATTAATTTTACATAAAATTGAGCCAAATCAAGAAAACTAGTTTCTCCTCTTCTACATACAAGCTGGTCTAAAAGAGATCCTATCAAATAGAGTGCTCAGAACAACACCAACTGAAAACTCCTCTAACCTTAAACTATACAAATGGAACAGTGCATAATTCATCACTCGTTCAGTCTCCGAAAGTTTCTTGAAAGAGAAGTTGATCGAACGCAGCCGAACGACCAGACAAGCCTGTGCAAACACATCACGAATTAGTCCAAATTATGTGCGCCTTCCCTCTCACCCCGCACCCTTCACCCACCCTGCACCGAATCAATATTTGTTGTCCGTACTCTTCTGCCTTAATGTTACACGCACAATGCTCATACACGACCCCTCTCACTCGATTTCCAACTCTAACTTCAATGTTATAGAGTTTCGTTTACAGTGTGTTGTTCGTTATCTTTTAAGATGTTTCGCAGTGAAGTGGCGAGGTTTCATCCCTATGTTTCTGTCTCTATTAGCGCAATGTCGTCTCGCTCTTGCGCGTTTTCCGCGGATTCTGTTCGATGTTGTATGTTTTGTGGATATTTTAGAAATATGATTGTGTTGCTATGTGCAAAATTGATCTTATTATAATGTTACTAATCGTTTTATAACTATTTAGTTAAGTATTATATTACTTATCTCAGAAGCTCCACCATACTGTAACGATAGTTTTGGTAACCTAGACACCATGCACTTTCCCTAAAATTGGAAGAAATAGACAATTGTATTAGGCTTTGATTAAACACTAGCTAACCTGGCGAACTTTGTTTCCCCTTAGAGACAAAAAAAAAGTATCCTATGTCCGTCCTGGTTCTAAGCTACCTCTCCACCAATTTTCAGCCAAATCGGTTCAGCCGTTCTTGAGTTATAAATAGTAACACGATTTTCTTTTATATAGATTTAGTTATATTTTATTTTATCAAAACCATGAATTTAATAATAATGGACTTAACAAAAAAAAATCGATTAACAGAACAAAATAAATGTTTCACAGTATTATTGCTAGTGGCTCTATGTGTCTGTCGTGCAAAACCATAGTAGGTACAAGAGAAAAAAGAAAGATTATTGTAGTGAAATCGTTAGGTAAGTATATCTATAATTTCGTCTCCAAGCTACACATAAAATTATTATAAAACTCGCATATCGTTTTTGAATATTCATAAAGTGCTGTTAATTGCTCAAGTGTGCAAATACGAGGAGAGAGCGACTACGTTTCTTGGAGGCCTCGACATAGGGTTGGCACGTTGGAAAGAAAAAATAAACGCAAAACAAATACTGCTTTTTGAAAAAATGCTTTCTAAAACTTTAGAACCCGGCGGGTTCGAAACCTTTTTAAAATGAACGAACGAACTCGAAGCATTTTTTCAAAAAGCAGTCTTCCTAAGTGTGGTAAACACTAATAAATAATGTTCAGACAAAACAAATTTTTTAAAAAAGTTAAAAATAAAAGTAGGTATGTACATTTTCGTAGTTTTTGATTTTACAAGTTATTAAGAAAATTATAAATAAATAAAATAAAATAAATAAAAATAAACCATAAAAAAACTAAATTTCCTAGTATTAAAAAAACTTTAAAAATATAAAAACACACTAGGTAACCAATTTGTTTTTTATGATAGCGCCATAGAGTTAAAAAAGCAAGAGCAAGACATGGCTGCATGGATTATGTTACAGTCATAAGGGATTTTTTAAGCCCGGTTTCTACCGAGAGTGAAACTTTGTCCATTATTAAGTCCGTTTGACTAGAAAAACCATCATTGTTAGTTAAGAGGTAAACAAGACTTTAACTGAAAATCCCTATCGGATTCATCGAAAATTTAATATTCTGAGCTTAAATTTAATAATCTCTATCTATAGGCTAGGCTTTGTCCTGAATGACTGACTGACTGATCAACGCACAGCCTAAACCGCTGATAGTAGAGAGTTGGAATTTGGTAAGTGTGTGTTATTATGTGATGTAGGCATCCGATAAGATCGAGACTTATAAAAAACCGCGGGTAAAACCGCGGGATACAGCTAGTCAATTTATATAACTCCATGCATCGAACCTTCGTGTCACCCCTAGCCTCCCACCACTTTCCATAGCAAAAGGCCAACCCCCGCACACACTCTCGCCTACACACACACCGGCCCGTAGCGCGCGCAACCGGGAAAACTACGGCTTTTACGTACCAATTGTGTACAAGAACGCAAACGTAGACTACGCTGCAAATGTAGACACTGCAAGGGCTAATTTTATTACCCGACTACGGATAAAGGAGGGTTATGATTTTGACTGCGATTTATTTTAGTTTGTATGTTTGTCTGTGTTCTCATAATGTCTAAACTACTTAACATAATTCTGTTGTAAAATGACGTATCGTTATATTATTTTTTTATATGTAGTAAGATTTGTATTTAGAAAAAATGCTTTTTGCTCCAAAGTTCCCTGCGGGACTCGAACCCGCGACCTCCCCTTCTCTAGAGCGGCGCGCTAAGCATTTGCGCCAAACGAGCTCAAGCGAAAGGGTGTAGGAAGATCCTAATGCAATATCTTACCAAATGGTGAGTAAGATCTTATGTGTAGCATGTTTACCTAGAAGAGTACAAAAGATTGCAACGCACTGCCTTTTTTTACTCTATGTTCGGCATATAAAAATTCAGTCGGGGCGGACGTGAAGCCTCAGCCTTTGTAGCCTACACCTACCTTTAGTTTAATTTGATGTAGTATCGTGTCTATATCCTACAATTTAAACTAAACTAGTGTACAATTAAACTAAAGGTCTAGTCTAGTACGCCGAACGTAGACTAGAACCACGCGGAACTAAAACTACATGACATATGAAAACATTTCTAACCTAAATATTTTTTCGGCTTACTCGACATTGAAATTAAAGACATTTTTCGGTTTGAATCGCGTGGTGTTTATTACTTTTAGCGTTGTAACAAAGCTAAAAGTTATAAACACCACGCGATTCAAACCGAAAAATGTCTTCAATTTCAATACAACTTCGCGAAAACAGAAGAAAAATTTACTAGACATTTTTGGGGTACCAATTAGGACTTTTTCAGAATAAGCCCTTAAAAGATCATTCTAAAAAAATGCCTTGTACTATTCATAAAACGCGTGTTGGTTGTATGCGCATCTATTTACGCGTCGAGTAAATATGTACCCGCTCCGTTTGTGGAGGCTGCATTAATAATTCAATCGGAGCTCGCTCGGCTCAGGTACCGTATAAACGATTTTTAACTCCCAAACCAAACTGATTAATCTGAGGCGCCATGTTTTTCCATTTTTAATTCACGTGCAGGAAACTGTTTCAATGATTTCTTTGACTAAATTGGTTTTGAAACTGGAGAGGAAGGTGGAACTAGATCGCGTTGGAGATAATCATTGAAGATGGATGGAAATCGTGTAAGTTTAAAATGTGTGAGGATGGAAGATAGTTTCCAAGTTCCCCATGAAATGAAAATACAACGTTTTTAGCACACAGTATCATCTTGGGATATTATTTATATTCATTTAGTTCATAAGGTATAACGTCATTCGAATTAACAAAGTCAAAGTAACATAGTTGTGTCGATTTAAAATAAAGTTTATTGAACCGATTCAGATATGGTTATTGTTAATTGTAATAATTAAATAGAACATAAAATGTTCCGTGTCAAATCGGACTGATTAAGTGAGTAAGTAAATTAGCTGTTATGATTGAATAATAAAAATTCTGTTCTCTTTAGTTTTCGTCTAAAAAATGTAGGTCTATTTTTCTTTCGTATCCGATTTTCCACCCAATAGGGTAGGATAGTAGACAGTGAATCAAGCGGATACAATGAGCCACCATGGGTATCTCACGAATGCGATGTTGCCAATCCATGCAACTCACACAAACAAGACTCGCTTAAGTCCCCTCTTCCCTCTCCCCAGTCGTCAGCGAGCTACCGTGCAGTACTTCCGCGCACGCCGAGTTTTAGTGATTTTAAACCAAAAAACTATACAAAATCATGTAAGTACTATTTCGTATTACTTTATTTAGTGTACGTTTTTACTATTTCTCATGTCGTACTTAGATTTGATGTTTTATTAGGCTTCTTTGTGAGATAATTTAGTTTAAATAGCACGCGTCATTCGTGAGCGACATAACCTAAAAGTTGATAAAAGAGGGTACGGAAACAATGAACTAATTTTAAGAAGGAAACAATGAACCATGGTTCATTGTGCACTGCCTATGTTTCATAGCTCCCGACATTTAGATTTTTTAATAATTGAACGTCGTTATTAAAAAATGTTTTAACCCACAAGTCGTACGAAATTGATTTTAATAGAATAATCTATTTACTTAGTTTGAAATCTATTTCATTTTAGAAAATGTTTTTATTTTTTATTAATACTACGTAAAACAAAATTTAAAGCCATAAGTTGTGTGGTCATTGACGACATTTTTATTTTATTTGAGTCATTATAACTTTCAAAATAAAAAAACGGGGCAAGTGCGACACTCGCGCATAAAGGGTTCCGTACCACTATCACAATTGGATATGGAACCCTAAAATGGTTTACAACAACCAATTTTTAAATTTTATAGGAAAATATGAAATATTTATCTTCGATTCTTACTCCCATCAAACGACCGAATCACTCAAAAAAAAAAACCTTGGCACAAAGAAAATCTGAAACATAAAAGAAACTCTTTGGTAAGTGAAGGCAGACTGGTATATTTGACAGATAGGGCAGCCATTTTGAATTCCATGACCAACTCGATTTGTCCTCCTGTCCCTCTTCCTGTCCTGACTCCTTGTTATGTTTGAAACACGTTTGTTGTATGGGAGCCCCTTTTAAATAATTGTTTTATTTTGTTTTTTGTATTTGTTGTTGTAGCGGCAACCGAAATACATCTTCTGTGAAAATTTCAACCTTCTAGCTATTACGGTTCATGAAATACAGCCTGGTGACAGACGGACAGACGGACGGACGGACGGACGGACGGACGGACGGACGGACAGACAGACAGACAGACAGACAGACAGCGAAGTCTCAGTAATAGGGTCCCGTTTTTACCTTTAGGTACGGAACCCTAAAAAAAGATCCGTTTGTGTTTTTGATGTCGATGCGTTCCAAACCTTAATGTATTTTTTTTAAAATTTTTAGTTAATCTTTGGTGAACAAATATGTGTAAAAAATATGAAATATAATGAATTTAATTTAAATTTGAATAATGACGTCTAATTATTAGTTATATTATATATGATTGTTATTTCTACACAGATTTTTGTTATGTATTTTTAATTTTATGTTTTTTTCAGTATAGGACGCAAAGCAGTAGGCCGAGAGAAAAGAAAAAAAGATAGCCATACAGCAGCGAAAACTTTATTTATGGTTTTATTGATCTCAAATGGAGCATTCAGCATAAGGACCGTGATTGTTTTGTGTAGTATTTTACCATAATAAAAATCAAAAACATTTTCAATTCTTTTATTCACCTTAATTAGCTTTATTTGTAATTAATCTCTCACAATCGTATACCATGGTTCATTGTATACTGCATGGTTCAATGTATCCAACCCCCCCTGTTCATTGTACCCGCACAGGTAGTGCACAGTGAACCAAAGCTCATTTATAAAAAAAAGGTTAATAACTTTATTTTGATTCATTTCTTAAGAGTTTGTTGTATCAAATTCAGTTAACTGATAAATTTCCTTCACAATACTATAAAAATCATAACCATAGATTGAATGGTTTCAAAGTTATGAGTGTCCAAACTTTTTGTGGTTCATTGTCTACTATCCTGCCCTACTTTTAAAAGGCGATAATCCTTAATTTACATTTATTTTTCCAAGTCTAACAAAGTTAAGAAGGAAGCACTCCGTAATAGGTCGATAATGAAATTATTAGGCGTCCCTTGACTTTTGAATAAAAATTTCGAATTTTACTTGGAAATTCTATGGAATGTTTGATTAAACTTGATTAAGTAAGAAGGTAAGTTGAAAAAACTCGATTTTTCAATAAGAGACTACGAGTTTTGGGTAGAAGTACGTTTTCTTAATTTCAGACTATAATCTGACGTTTTGGCTCCTTGTTTTTGTCATTTTTTCTTTAGGAAGTTCTATCATGGTACTCAGTGACAATAGTATCCCTAATATTCTATTTTGAGTGCTTAAGCCTGCACTGGGCTTTCAAAGAAATATTTTAAATAAACAATACTTCTGCAAACACACAACGCACGATAGACGCAGGGCAGGGCTGCCTCGTCCGTTTTGTTTTTGCAGAAGTATTGTTTCTTTAAAATATTTGAATAATATCCAACCCTACTTTTTAAATTGTAGACTATGATTTGACACATCTTCCTGAAAAAAATAAGGTCAAATACAAAGAACCATAACGTCAGATCGTAGTCTAGAATTAAAAAAACGTATAAATTTGGGTCGCACTCTCTGTACTACAAACCTAGTAAAGTCAGAGTTGCTTGCTTCGAACAACCTACCCCGCGCACTGCGAACATTTCTTTGTCAAACACTAATATTTGAACCGCTCGACACGATTACACTAGCTCTAGCCTGCTTTGTATCACCGAACGATTTGCGTAGCGATTACCTTTATTTTGTTAATGTTTTCATTGGGATTATGAATGTTTGATGATGTTTTGTGCTGGGATCACGAAACAGGTTGGAAAATGTATAGGGTATTTAGAAATTGACTTAAAAGTTCGAAGGCATGGGACATTCGCACAAGCCTTCGATCCGGAATAGGCATAAAAAAAAAAATAATAATAAATTCTGTGAACAACACACAGCGCCATCTAGCCCCGTGGTAAGCGACTAAGCTTGTGTTACGGTGACTAGACAACGTATATAATACTTATATTTATTTTTCTTTTGTAAATACATACATATTATACATAGAGGGACACCCAGACCAGACACAAATATTTATTTAATAAGCATAAATACTTGCACCCGGCGGGAATCGAACCCGCAACCTCCTGCATTGCAGTCGCGCTTTCGCACGATGCGCCACAGAGGTCGTCAGCGTCGTCGTCAGGCATCTGTGGCATCTTTCTGCCTAACTAACCTCTAATAAGAGGATCTTGCCCTACAGTGGGACGAATTAGTGGGCTGACAGGACGCAAAAGTATGTACCTACCTATGTACTTGACTGATTTAATTTATACCTTAAAAGGAATCCGTATAACAGAAATACGAAACTAGATCGCGTTGTGTCGCGTGGTGTTCTCGTGACTACGGCCGGTGTGACCCGTTTGCCGAAACTTTGAGGTAATTTTAACAATTATTATTACAACGCGATTTAGACCCGTGTTTCTAATAATCATGATGGACGGAAATCTTGTAAGTTTAAAAAGTGGAATCCTAATAAGTTTTTATTAGGGTAGACTGGGTACATTTGTGCCAATTTTCATTTGACCGACCATAATTCTGAAAATATGATACTTAGCTAAAAGAAGTAATGTTCATATATCAATATAAACATTTGGCTACATCTGAATACTAAATTTGTGTTCCTAAGTTCAACGGTAAACTCACAGGAGCCAGTTGAAAAAAAAAAAGAAAATGTCACAACCGCCCTGACACCAATGACATTTGTGACAGTGCCTGGGGATGATTGTGACAGGTACAAAAATACACTAAAATAATTGCAAAGTGGTTTTAATGTAAAATACTCTGCCTTTAATTTCATTTCCCTAATGTTCGTGCCAGCTTCATTGCATTTTCGGATACACCTCGATAAGGACATTTGATTATTTTGGTGGCAGCACTGCGCCATTAAGTGCTGCTTTTTAAATGTATGTATGCGTCTTGATGCTGGCTTATTATTAGGCTATCCGAGCACTAATAAGTTGTGGCAGAGGCGCGTCGTCGTAACGTCGCGAATTTCTTTGTGATTCACCTATTTTATTGTTATGTCGACGGAATTCGGGATGAGACGACAACATGCCTTCGCCACGACTGATAAGTGCGAGTATAGCCTTAGCCTTGCCTTAATTGATTTTGCTCGTGAGCTTTCTGGTTACTAAAAAGAAAAAATAACAAGCTTAGCTTTGGTCACAACCGTACACAGCAACAATGGCACAACTATCCCCAAAATACTCTTTCGTAAAAAAACAATCGTCAAGAATATACAAAACTATTTACGTAGATAGCATAGACTGATATTTAGTCGCTAATGTTTAACTTATAAGTAGGTAAAACACTTATACTTGTACCTATTTTTATAAAGACACAATCACAAAAATAAGTCGAACAAAAAAAGTTGGTTTTGACTACCAAAAAATATATTGTCTCCTACACTCGTCAAAGTCGCACAATGGCTGACGCAATACTGTGACATGTAATTAAACGCTCTTACCACTCCTCTATTCCCTTGCACCCCCCACGCTATCTCTTATAGTTTCGATAATATAGCGACTGTCACTTTCGTCCTGAGGCACAATCGTACCCAGTCTACCCTACTCAACAAAAGGGTTAAATTGAAGTTTAAGTACGGAACTTTGCAAATTCAAGAAAAGGTTAATTTCTTGAATTTGCTAAGTTAACACAGCTTCCAAATTCTACAACCCGGTGTGTGCAGCGAGTAAAACCATTGTACTATAGTGGGAATAAACGCCTTTATAAACCTTTAATTAGTTAGTTATAATGTTTATAATACATTAGTCAGCACGAGACGTCGTGTATGTTCTACTTAGGCTAGTCAGTCGAGTTGAGCGCCCCAGTATCTCTGATACAATATTTGCAATGTAAGCGGCAGACTTGTATTAAGGGGACGTCTACACTTTGCGTTTGCGATAGATGTTCATAATGTCTACAAGTTTAATTAAACTAACACATTTGTTTTTACTTCAAATATTATTTGAAAATGAGATATTCTAATAATTATTGTTATTTAATTACAAGTTAAGATAGTTTTTAGTGTAGTTTCTCTTGCCTTTTTCGTACTTATACTAGAGCCATTGTAACCTGACTTCAACTATACCCTACTTTCTATCTCTGACTGTACCCGATAGCCAGGAATCCGTTTAGACTGCTGCAGTTTTTCCGGAGAGCTTTTTTATGTTTAGATACCGTGCCCGATGGTATACCACTCTGCTGCATTTCATGAGTACAAAGTGCGATTTTTATTTAGCTTTCATTCAGTCTTTGCACGAGGAAGATACAAGGAGATATGTTTTACTTCCCAACATTCTCACGCCCGTATTTATACCTTATTCATAGTTTATTAGTAGGTACGAGCTTTGACACGACCGTCAGAAATTGGGCCTAAAATAAGAACACTGGCGTATAAGTCATCCATCAACAAAGAAACATATTTATTGAAATCGCTTCAACCGTTTGTGAGCTACGATGCCGCAGACACATACTCACAGACAGACTTCACCCTCACCCGGGGATAATGTTTCTATTGTTGTTCTATTGTTCTACTGTTGAAACTGTCAAATTCGTCGCAATTCTTCAAATCGGCCTCTCTGGGCTATAGAGGCTCCTTTATCTATCTGAAGTTCATTTTGTATCAACTTTTTACTAACTTCTAGCTTGCTCATGTAAATAAGCCTGAATTCGTCATGTCTATCTTAAAAAACAATGTGTCGTAAACCTACTGTTAGCCTAGCAAATTTGTATTCAGTCTCACTGCAATGAAGCCTGTTTTTCTACTAAAAACAACTTTATCTGTAATTACGTGTATTTGACTTGAAACTCGGTGTTGTGTTCCTTTGTTTTGCTAATTAAAATAGTTAGTATATATCTAGTTTTACTTTGTGATTGTAGTAGGTAGGTAGTAATAGTAGGTACTATGTCTTAAAGTTAGCCTCTTATTTTCACAATTAACTAGCTGACCCTGCGAACTTTGTTCGGCCTTAGAGGCAGTATGAATAAAAAGTGTCCTATAAAAAAACCTAGAACTTTCTGGTTCTAAACTCCCCACCAGTTTTCAGCAAAATCTGTTTAGTCGTTCTTGAGTAATAGTGTAATTAACACGACTTTCTTTTAAATGGATAGATATAGAAGATTACTCCCGACATACACACTAACGTTACCATTTTATAATTATTAGTACCTATAGACGTATTGTATCTTACCTACTTTTAGAATTCAAAATATGTTTTGCAGTCTTATATTAGTCATAGTCACCCTATCTTACTAATTTTATAAAGGTAAAACCTTATATTGTGTGATTGTAATTGCTGCTTCACGCAAAAACTACTGAACCGATTGCAACGTAACTTGGAACATAGATAGCTGAAGGCTAAGAGTAATACATAGTCTACTTTTTATCCCGATAATCCCGCAGGATCAGGACTTACGAGGGTAAAGCAGCGGCAGCTGCTAATCTCACATTATATCGAAATGTATGAATGAACAAGAGGCTGGAAAATTCGGGTACCACCCGGTTATTATGTCTATACAAACTATAATGATCTATATACGAGTACCTAAATATTTACCTGTTCAACCAATTTCTAGGTTTAAATAAAATTATTATTAGTGTAGGTACGTAAAAGTCTCGTCATTTCCAGCTGCGAAATTATTTCAACATATCATAAAGTATGGTATGGTAATATAATACCTACATAATTTGAATTTCGAAGCGCGTAGGTAACCTCAATCCGGCAAGATGGCCGTCGTTTTATCACCCGCCATGTTTATTTTGCGCTGCGCAAGAGTTTGTTTTCCCGAGACCTGTTTTACAAAGGTCTCCTTTAAAATAGAATTCTGAATAACAACGACGATTTTATGACAATTTTATTGCGTAATTTTAGATGTATGATGGCTAGGTAAATACTTGAAAGATTGTCGACTAAACAAATTCAATTCGAAATTCTTTTAATAGGTAATTTACCTACTTTATTGACTTTTATGATATTTTTACCTAAGTTCGATATTTTCAACCCAAATCATAGGTAGCTTGGATTCACGAAATTTAACTTTGATGCTGAGTTAGAACACTTTTAGTCTTATTAATAAACGTGGAGTAGGTACCTAGTCAGAATAATTTTACCAATTTCTGTTTCTGTCTGTCAACTTTGAAAGCTCTTGTCACGAAAAAAGACAAAGCATGTTCTCACTACTCCAACCTTACTCCACGTTTATTAATAAGGCTAATGTACTACAGAAAAGAAGAAAGGGAACAACCACGATTGAACTTTCATCCAAGCAGCTGTAGGCTGTAGTCCATAAAACTGTAGCCGAAGTTTTAGATCGGTGAATGGTAACAAACTGTGGTTCGTAACCATCCACCAAGTCAAAGCCCCTTTGAAAACTGGAAATCGCTGAGGAAAACGAACTATTTGGCAATTATAACCTCGTATTAAAAGGGCCACGTATTTCACCATATTTATGTACAATAGAGGCGGCCGCAGACAAAATATATGCTCAACAAAATATGTACACGACACACACATTGTAGCTTGCACACAAAATATTTGGTAACAGCCAATGTAATCCAAGGAGTTTGCCTTGATAAATTAAATATACTTAAAGATAATGTCAATTGTATGCTAACATTGTAGAATTAATAGGATTAAACGTGTTTTCCTTTTGATTCATGATTTCGTTGGTTTTTGGTTGGTAGAAAAAAAAATGGTGTAATATTAAGAAACATTTATTTAAGAATACCTATTCGAATATGACGTAGGTTAATTCCTAAGTATACAACGAAGTAGGTCCCTTAGAATTAAAGTGGTTTTAGAAGAAAGTTCTCTATTTAAGCTCTAGGTGGGTTTGTATTATAGTCAAAAGCAGCCTACACACGCGCCGGATTTGCTTGGTGTACAATCTTGGGTTCATAATCTCAATGGTCATAATGTATCAGAATGTTTGGGGTGGGTCTCTAGAACAAAATAAAGTAGATCCTGTGCAATAATAAGAGATACCTAACAAATACGGACCCAGGCCCTAGAGGGATGCAATCGGGAACATCGCTCGGATGATGATGAATGAATAATTTGTTTTATTATTTTAAACTAACACGATTTTTTTCACTATAAATATTATTTAAAAACAGGAATTTGCCATTTTTAAGTGGTTTCTACGGAGCTTAGTCAAGACTGCTTGTCCACCAGACTTGAGTGTAGTGAACAGTTGAAATTACAGGAGAAATATCGACCTTCATAAAAATAAATTCAAACATGGTAAATATCCCGTTTCGAAATAATATTTATAATTGATTTACTCGTTCAACTTGTGTCGAATTGGAAGCAAAACACTTCTATTAGGTACTGTCGCTTCACCAAATAACCAACCCCAAAACAGTCGCCGCGCCGCGCCGTAGCACACCAAATATTTATAATACCTACCAACTTACTAAGTCACAATGAATTTCAAAATATTGACAGTGTAAATGTTAACTAAACGACCTTGACAGTGACCTTGGCTGGGTTCAACAGGCCGATAACCAGAGTTAATATTGGCACCGTAAACGACTCTGTTTGACATACGCTCAACTATATCAATATATAAACATAATATTTATATTTGAAGCTAGGGATGTTGGGTTATTGATACTGTTGGCAACGCCATCGATTATTTTCAATGTTGTGTGTTTTAATTTGTAATTGTGTGAAGTGTGAGTGAGTTAATCGGTTTAACCCTTAGCTGTTGATTCGTAGGTGATGTTTACATCTTAAACGTTAAGTAAACCTTGGAAATATTTGAATAGGTCGAATTTTGAAATAATAAATACAGTTCGCAATTAATGTACATAACCCGGGAAGAGTTGTTAAATCTACTTAGAGGAAAGCCTTTAAGATCCTGTTTAACATCGCTCTGACAGTGAAGGAAAACATCCCGTATCTTACAAGCCCATAAAAATCCCATACCTACGCGTTTATTTGGAAGTGGCAACTCTTTGGGTATTTACGTTTTCCTTTAAAATTGACAGTCCCTTGTTTACATTTTTGATCTACGTTTCTGAAATACTGTATACAATGGTCTAATTATGAGAGAAACCTTTTATTTAGGTTCTGTTTAAGTTGGACAATTGCAAACTATCTAATCTCGTTAAACTTTAAAGCTAAGCTAAAACAAAACTAAACAACTAGCTACAACTAAAGTTGAAGAAAATTCCGCCTTAAAAAGACAATTTCGGCACAATAAATTTCCACAGAGGCCTTATTTCTCAACATTAACAACAGTCTAACCTGCCACGTAGATCTACCTACCTAATACACCTAGCCACATATCAAATTATCGGCTCCACAGTAATATGAAAATATGACCCTCTCGGTACCCTTTTAAGCTGGATGCCTCGTTTAGTGGATGCGATAAGCCGCGTAGGTTCCACGCTTGTCGTAAACTGATCTAACTTATGGCTTGCAAACGGGTAGTGGGTAGTTTTAGTGTAGCTAGGGACCTACTGTAAATGTAAGGGTTTCTAGACTTTGTAAATTATGAGGTTTGCTTTTAATCCTACATAAGTAAGGCTGTCTTTGTGATACCTAAGTAGGTATATAAATATATTTGAGGATTATGTTATGAAATTAAATATTTCAATGAAAAAAAAGTTCATTTATTCACAACTCAATATCAGTATGAATATGAACATTCTCAGTATGATTTTTTTTTTATTTTTATTTGTTGTGTACCTATTTGATATTGAGTTGTGAATAAATGAACTTTTTTTGTATGAACGATTTAATTTTGTACTTAGATTACTTATTAACGAATTTTTTCAAATTGCGTTTTTTTACCTTGTCATTATAACCCGTCGGATAAAGAGGGGTGTTAAAAGTTTTAGATGTCTGTCCGTGTGTCGGTACTCGGTGAAGCTGTGTATTTAAAGACGGATGGATGAAGCGATTTTGATATAAGTAGTTTTGTTTAGTATAAAAATTTGACATTATCAGAGCCCGATTAAGATTTCTAACTTAATTTTACTGAAAAAAATACGCAGAATTCAAATGGCTGTCCTACGGTGTTAAGTTAAAGCTAAAAACTAACCGCTAACAACTATCCACTTAACACAACGTAAACACAGCACCATCCAAAAACGCAAGTCGTCTATTTGTGTTTCCAATTGTTGCCAAGATTCAGACTGTCCATGCTAAGTTATGTTTGTTTAGCAACACACATGTAATTGACTGTGACTGAGCCCAAATGTCTTACATTAGCTCCCAGTACGTATGTGTAGCAATTTACACTTCTCTTTGGTGTGTAGATCCTGTTCGGTAGTGAGCGATTAGGTGTGTGTTAATGGGAAAACCGGGAAAAATACCCATTTTTTCTGTTTTCGCGTTGTTGTATTGAAATGAGAGCTGCTTATTTGATTAAGTAGAACTCAAATGTTACGTAGCGTTTCTGTATTCGACCGTAAGTAGCTCTGTTTAGGTACTAGAGGAAATATTCTTGTACAATTTGAAAATAAAGACTGCTTTCGGTTTTAATCGCGTGGTGTTTATTATTTTTAGCATTGTTTCAACGCTCAACTTTTTGAGATATTACAGGTCCCTTCTTCAGGATTGACAATCCAATCAATGAGCGTTGAAACAATGTTAAAAGTAATAAGCTCCACGGGTTTAAAACCGTCTTTAATTGCAAATACCCCATTTGTACAAGAATATTTCCTCTAGTACCTATACAGAGCTACTTAGGCTATAAACGTAGCTGTAGCGAATTAAATAAATAAATATTGCACAGCGTTACACACAGCGCAATCTAACCCCAAACTAAGCACTAGGCATATACTATGGGTACTTGGTAACGGATATAATAGGATACTTATACCGAATCGAACCCGCTACCTGAATTGCAGTAGGGACCTTTCCCCGCCACGCAGAGACCGTCAAATTCCTTTGTGACTATCGCCTGTTCTGTGCTTATGTCAAAGGAGTTCGTGAGTTTCGCGACGCTACGACGACGCACCTAAGCCGTGAATTACAGTTCACGAATAGCCTTACAAATAAATTTGTGTATTTAAACTATTTTTAATCAATCAGGAGGTTTACGTTATTTTTTCCAACGAATGAAGGAAGGTAAAGGTTTTTCGTTATATTTTTATGTTAGGTTTCTGAATAAAAAAAAACAAAGATTTGTCTTCTGTTTTCTCGATGTTGAATTGAAATAAAACTTAATTTTTGGTTTTAATTGCGTGGTATTTATTACTTATAGCATTGTTTCAATGCTCAACGCTTTAAAAACTTTAGGTACAGTTCTCTTCTTTAGGATTGACTGAGATGTAATAAACCCCACGCGATTAAAACCGAAAAATGAGTTTCCTTATACTTATAAAAAAGACAAGAAAAATTTATTCTGCATTTTACCATTGCATTGAAGTGGTTTTTTGTTTTGCTATGTTTACCAAGTTACTTATAAAAGCATAGACGAAATAATTATTTCGTCTTTCTACGCTATAAGTAAGTATGTATAGGCAGATACCTACCACCAATTTAATATTTACATTTACTCATTGAAAACTAACAAAATATAACCTACGTCTTATGAGAACCAATAATATGTGTTTCTCACTAAATAGATATGACAATACTATTGATCTAAACCAATATTGCAGAGGCGACTTCCAATAATGATGTTTGCATAAACATTTAACAGTATGGACGCCATCTTGGAATTCGTGTTGTGTGGAAAATCACGGAAAACAAATAGCGAGGTAAGGGAAAATTTCAGGCACGTGAGCGACGTTTTGTCTCCTTGGGGAAGTGGTAGGTCGCTTGAATTTTGATGAAAGAATTTGGTACCATAGAATTACTTGCGACGAGGAAAAATAGCAGTGTCGTGGCATTTTATTAAATCAGGTATATTTATATGTAGGTATATGTATGCAGTCTATCCGTTTTCTGTTAGTTACTTAGTTTGGGACTAGATGGCGATGTGTGTACCATTCTGCAATATGTATTTATTTAAAATTTATTCATTTATATTCGGTATGTATTACCTATCTATAATTTAGATAATTAATATTTTACCGTCTAGCACTCATTGCGTGACGAATATTGTTTACTTACTCTACTGTATTTTTTTTTCTATTAAATAAAAATAAATAAAATATAAATAAAAAGTGAAAAGACAAGAAAGTTTCAACTTTTTCAAAAAGGTGGATTCTGTAGATAGATTCCTTATGATACGACATAGCACACAGCGACATCTAGGCCCAAACTAAGCACTTACAACGAGGCTTGTAATATGCCTGTCATATAACAGACAGAACACTAATATTGTCTTTTATTTGCGTTTTGCGGGATCACGCAACTCGTGCTGTTGGTACAAAATTCAGTGTCAATAAGAAATCAAACAAGTTAGTTACATAGGACGCTTTGGTACCTACTTATGTTAAATCAAATATTGTTATAGCATAATTATTCTTTGTATTTATTCTTCCTATCAGTACAATAGGTGGTATGTATCAAATTAATTTGTCGAGACTTAGAAATTTATTTGCGTATTGCGTGTAAACAAACAAACGATTTTAGTGTTCTATTGTCAATGTTTAATATTTGATGTATTTTCAGTACCTAATGCAATCAATTTAGTATTTTTTAACTATGTGTGTAGGTGTGACATCTTTATGCAAGGCTTTTTTAGTTTTTTTTCCTCTTTCGGTCTGATACCGATATGGCCAATTTAGAACAGCTAGGGTCAAGTCTTTTTTAGATTCAAAGGTAGTATTAATGTAGAGCTAGTGTCACTAAATTCAAGTTTAAGATTGATGGAAGTGAGCCTTGATTATAATCTTGGATAATTCCAAGTTTCCACCTGTCTGGAATTTTAAATGTGGATTACCTATATCTTCTTTGCTACTTTTTACCCAAAAGAGGAGGAAGGAAGGAGGGTTATGTATTTACCAGTCTTTTAATCACGATACTCCAAGGCTTCGGGTTTTGTCAAGGTTAAAAACACGAGGCGTTAAATACTTAGTTCAGAATAACTTTGTTCAAAAACTAACATCTTTAGTGATTTTCCTGTCAAGCATTAGGTATTATGTATACTACTACGATAAGAACTAATGTGGGTACGTCATTATTTATCTTGACGAGTTATAATTCTTATAATTAGCGTTTTGACAGCACATTAAGTAGGTATATACCTACAGATATACGTACAATTTATGTCACCCGATAAGGGAGTTTCCTGTTTGTTCTAATTTTAGGGTATCTCTGTTATAAGAACAAAGGCACCTTTGTTAGTCTGTTTCCTTCATTTTAAACACCTTTTTTATTTTATTATCTTTTTTTGGAGAAATGGATAAGTAAAAGATGTCTAAACATTATCTCTTATGCTATGGCTACATAGAGTCGCAAAGATTCGTGTTGCGTTGTCGCGATTTAAACTTCGTGTTCGATCTACAACGAAGTTTAGATGAGATAGCGCTTTATTGTACCAAAATAAAAAGCTTCAGAATGCTTGCTTGCTTTGCTTGATGAAGATGCTTGAATCTAAAATATCTGAATTCTTTGGCCACACGACTTTCACGTTATCGCGGTACCTTATGTAGCCACAGGGTTAAAGTGTTTAGCACACTTAGGAAATATTGCTTTTTGAAAAAAATATGAAAAAGAATTGAATTTATTTTAGAAAAAGCGTTTTCGAAATGGAAAATAACATTATTAAACTTAGGTATAAATATTATTAACGGGGTAATTTACTGTTTAACAATTTGGCCTTTTTCAGAGCTCGGTATTTCGCCAGTAATTACAAACTGGTTCAAGACACTGGTAAATACCCCGTTCCCGTTATTTAATAATATTTGTAACTTACAACCATGTAGGTAACTTCGAAACCGTACACATTTTTAAAATTTATTCTTACATATTTCGTCACTTATTTTAGTCTGCCTGAAAGGCAAGGTCTTGTTCATCTTTAGGTACCTACCTACACTTAATTATTAAACGAAATAAACATTTTCTCCAAAAATTATGACCTACAACTTCACCATCTACTTTCGAAATCTGCGTTTTAAACTTCTGCATCTCATTACGAGAACCAGCCCGTTTGGAGGCAACGAGGACGCTATTTGATTAACACTAATTAGTACCAGCCGGCCGGCTCATCCGACGATGCAAAGAAAGTTCCAAACAACATAACTTCAACCTCGCGTCAGGAACGTTAGCCGTTACCACTAGAGAATAAGGTTCAGTTTTTAATAGAATTAGTTTAGCAGTGGATTTAGCTAGAGGTTAATCCCAATTTCGTGTTATGATCGTGAAAGTAAACACTTTCTAAGTTTGACCTACCTACGTAGGTATTGGAATGGAGTTCGTTTCAAAGTTTTGGTTGAGATATTAATCACGGATCGGTTCTGAAGATCTTTGTGCGAAGTGCGATTCGAGAGTCGTGAAGATTAAGGTGTGGGCAGGTTTTATAAGATATCACTGCCCAGTATATAAAAAAGTTTTAGATGCGCCTTTTTAGATTTTTCATGGCTACAAAAATTAAGGGAAAATTACCTTGAGATTGAAGCAAGACTAAAATGGACTTATTTCATTTCAAGTGAGAGAGAAAAAGACACATATGTATGATTGATTATGAATGCGAAAGTAACTCTGTCTGTCTGTTACGCTTTTACGCCTAAACCACTGAAAAGATTTTAGTGAATTTTGGTATAACCCGGTCGGACCTTCGACAAGGACATAGGCTACCTACTTTTGATTCCGATATTTCCGCGTGATCGGGACTTACGCGGGTGAAACAACGGGACGCAGCCAGTTAAAAAAAAACAGGATTCGATTTAGTTCAATCGTATTTTAGAGATCACGCAACTAGTTGAAAAGTTTCATGCTGTGTTGACAGCTTCTATTAATGGATAGGATACGTATTAAAACATCGCAAACATAAACAGTTCTGTACAACTTCAGTTATGAATGGGAACTAACATCCGTAACGCAAATACAAGTGCACTAGAATTTAATAAAACTCACATCTACCTGTCGTACAGGATATATTTCCAAACTTCCTGTGCCGACAAAAGTATAACGATTCGCCACGCCCAAATCAAAATATATTATCGACAAATTTCGAACAAAGACTGGCAACATTCACCGAGAAAAAGAAAAAAAAATCGCATCGGTATTCGCACAATCAATCAAGCGATAAGCCAATAAACCTCAACGATGCGCTTTTGAATTTAGAATTCGATTTTTGAATCAATGTATTGTGAGGAATGGCCGGCGGCGCGCGAATCTGGCCTGTCGAATTGCACAATGAGGGACCGGAAGTGGATGTCGGTGTCTCCCGTGAATAGGACGATATGTTCAGGAACTATTGAGGTCGCAGCGGCTTCACTGTTTCACTGCCTGTAGACGGTACCGTCAGCAAAAACGGCATTAAAATAAAAAAAATAACAGAAGTAGGTTTTAGTAAAATTCATTTTTAAGATTATGTTTTAACCTATTTAGTTAATGAACATACCTACATCGTACTGTAAAAGTCCATTATCGATCCCAAAAAAATATTTTCCTGGGTTTATTTAACCCACACTCTCAACCTTGCCGTAGCGCTGCAGTACCAGTTAAGTATGCTACGAGGGCCGTATTAAATCGTTTTGGTTATTGTACTTACCATTTTTAAAATGGTATTTTTAAATTCATAAGTAATATTTATTTTACGTTACTTACATAGTAGGTTTTTCTTTAATATACTCACCGAGGCAGATTAACAACCAGTTACCTAAGGCAAGTAAAGAAAGTGGAAACTGTATTTTGAAACTTTTAATGTTCTAAAATTTTATTCTAACTAAAGAGCAAATAATAAGATACGTAAACCGTACATACTCAGAACACATAATAGTTTCGAAAAAACCGTTTTATTTTAGTTATAAAAAATACAAATATCCCGACAAACTGGGAAACTCCTCCTTTTTTGGGAGCCGGTTAAATATACGCACGCAGGGCTAGTAAGTAAGTATTCCAAAATCAAAACGAGTTTTCATTCCAACCCTACCTACACGATCTTTATAATAAAGTACGACACAAAAAAATATTGTCTAACAATACAACGCCCCCTATTCTACCCCGATAGGCATTGTGTCATAGCAAAAAAAAAAACTCACGGGGTTGCCATAAAATTAAACATCGCCATAAAGGTAGAAAATAATAATGAAATATGTATTACACGGGTATAATGTTGTTAGCCCCCGTTTAGGTTTGAATGGCCTTTTTGATGGTCCGTTTGACTTGTGCTTTTGTATGGAATTGTGCGTGAAATCGTTGAAGAAGCAAGATTTATTGATGGGAATCGAGCTAAACGTTTGATGATTATACTAATTACAGGGGTTGCGTTCGATAACTGTGATGTTATTGATAATGTTAATAGTTTTTAAACTTACACGATTTACGTCAATCATTATTATTTATTAGACACGGGTCTAGATGGCGTTATAGATAATCATTTTGATTAATTACCTCGACGTTTCGGCAAACGGGTCACACCGGCCGTGGTCCCGAGCAGACTGGGAACCACAGTCCCAGTCCCTGGGGTCCCAGTCTGCTCGGAACCACGGCCGTTGTGACCCGTTTGCCGAAACGTGTCTACTTAATAATAATGAATGTAAATGGTTTTTGTTATACGATAGATGAGGATTGGTCCACTACCTCATCTGATGGTAAGTAGGTAATATGCTCTAAGATTTAGCACGCTCATCTGGAAAAAGGAAGACTGCAACCGCCTACGACGAAGGTCCGACTGCAATGCCGAAGAGGTTGCGGGTTCGAGGTGCAAGTATTTATGCATAAAGATAAATACTGATTTGTTTCCAGTCTGGGTATTTTCTATTTATTTTCAAAAAAAAACTATAATAAATGTAGTAAGTTGTCTAGTAGTACCTATAGTACGAGCGTTAGTTAGTTTGGAGCTAGTTTGCGTTGTGTGTAATGTCGTGCAATATTTATTTGTTTATTTTATTTTATCTACTTACTGAACTGAAGAAGTCAAGGATTCATCCCGGATTCGTATTCCTACCATCATAATACCTTGAAACGTTCACCTCACTCACACGTGACTCAGTGTGGTTTTCCAATAAAAATATTATTTAAATATGGAACGTTTAGCATAAACGGGCGACAGACAAAAGTTATGTTTTCAACTCACGCGCAGGTTTCTATTAGGTAACGAAAACTGAAGATCCGTATTCCAGACAATACAATTTTACTTGTTACCCTGTAATTAGTTGCATTGTATCTTATTGTATAAGAGTAGAGGCTATTATAGTTTGATAATTGAATTTTGAAGTGAATGTAATACGTGGCCCGGTCAAAGCACCGTGTCGTTTGTGACACCGTGGATAAACGGACAATGTTCTTTGTCATTTGCACATTATAAAATATACTAACAATCTAAAATGTAGGTTCACTAAAGTTCTGTAGACAGATTACCTTGTTATTCAGTAGATAGATAAGTTTCTAGTTAACATCTATAAAATGCTTTGTCCTGACTGATTGATGGATCAACGCACAGCCTAAATTGCTAATAGACCGCTTTGGGAGCTAAAATTCGAGAAAGTCGTAAAATTTCAGCTCTATAAGTCGTTAGGTTAAGTTAAAAGCCTTAGGGCGACCTGTAGATTCTAACACTTCGAGAGACATACCACTTAGTATAAGAAAATAAGACGATAGGAGTGCGATGGGCAGATATCGCGAATCTACATCTACAGAAAGTTTTAAATGTAGACTACGATCTTACGTTTTTGTTCTTTTGTTCTATACTTGTTTGACATTTTTTCTTCAGAAAAATGATTTTTCTGTAAAAAATAAACAGAAATCCTCTTTTTCTTCTGTTTTTACTATGTTTTATTAAAATTGAAGACATTTTTCGGTTTGAATCGCGTGGTGTTTAAGCGTGCGTTTTGTAACAATGAGTAATAAACACCACGCGATTCAAACCGAAAAATGTCTTTAATTTCAAGAAATTCTCTTGATCAAATTGCTTAGGTGCATGTGTAATTTCATTCTGCAACACTAAAGCAATTCATCCTCAGAAAAAAATCATTAAGAACACTATTTTTCATATGACAACACTCAACAATAGTATTTACATTCCGTGTCAGTTTGTTTTACATCCGAAATACACATTGAATGAACGCGTAACATTTCTTCCAACATTCTGGCATCTTTTGTACTGGACATAATGTCCCGCATTATAGACCCATAGTTCCGTGGACCTTTGTTAGTACAAAGAAAGGTGAATGAAGTATGGAATAATAATAAGGAGGTCTGGTGCCGGAATATTTTTAAATAAAAAAAACTTTGAGATATGACAACACCGCCACGTGTGACTTTACAATAGGATTTGAAATTAAAACCTTGTGATGTCATTTGTGTTTTTATTTTAATCGTATTTAAGTCATTATTTATTGTTGTTTAAGTTAGTATTTGGCTAGTTAAATATCTACTAATCCATAATGATAAAAACAACACTTTTCAGGTTTAAATCATGCTAAAATCTCACTTGACTAGCTATTATAGCCAATTCGTGCGAAACCATAAAAGTTATTTATTTAACAGAAAAAAACACCGATTTAATATCGTGTATCGTGCAAACACATTTTTATCTCCTCCACGTTTTAAGGGGGTGTTACATGTGGTTGTTTTTAAGCGTGTCATGATTTACGTATTTAGTATGAACGTGTGTGAACACAGGCTCATAAATTTACGTAGGTACCCATGATTTATACCAGGATTTGTTAATGTTATCAGTTTACATAAGTATATAGCATCGTTTTATAGGCTTATAGGTTGCTAGAGGTAACATACCTGAAGCTATAGGTACCTACCTACACTTAGAACAGTAGCTACATATAAAGAAATGAAATCATAGAAACGCCTTATCCAAATTGGTAACCAAATAACGACAGCTCTGTCATTTTCGGTCTCATTTTTAAAATGACATTAGTAGGTACCTACATCTCGCGCTTGCGTCAAACTCAAGATAATTAACCCTCGCTTTTTGTATCAAAAATCAAAGTAGGCGCATCTAAACGACGCCGACGTGTGTTATTTGACACATCACTACACAAAGTGTTTTAACATTGAAAATGTCGTTTAGATCGTTAAAGTAATATTCCGGTGATAGGCCGCAATTACGAAAAAGTATGCGTAGGTTGTCCAAATATGCATCAATTTTAATTGATTGATGAGGTGTCAACAGACTTGAACAGACACAGGACCTAATAAGATGTTCTCTTCTGGAAAACAGCGAGATATACCTACATATAAAACGTTTAGGTAGGTAGGTAGGTGTATACCCATCTCAATATTCTACTTCTTGTCGATGCAAAGTTTGTCTGGAAGAGATCGCTTTAGGCGATAAGGGCTCTTATTGTGTCACCTTTGTCTAAGTTGTTTATATTTTTCAATATATTATTTTTTATTTGGTGTGTTTCAATAAAGAATTTATCTCTCTTTCTTATCTCAAACAAAACTTGGTGTTTTGACTCAATTGAAACTTGCAATTTAAATTCGGAAGAACCTTTTCTTCTCACGTACAATTCCCACTTGACGACGTTATTCACCGTCCTTCAAGACATATGAATGACTGATAAACGCTTCACAAAACAAATATGTCGCGCCGTTGATGTCTTGCGAATTATTTACACTTATAAATAAACAGACTAATCCGACTCAGAATGGACGTCAAAAACAAAATCCTATAAAAATATAACAGTATGCAGTACAATGCTGAATAGGTGCCTACTGTGTGACAAGGATCCTTTTGAACAAAAGCAAATTATGTAAACAACCCTATAATAAAATTGCTATTGAAAAAATGCTTTCAGAAATGTTATTTCCCAGCGGGAATCGAACATGCGACTACTGGTAATCCGAACTAGCGCAATAGCCGCTACGCCACGAGTGCGCCAAGCCTCCCGCCAAGCCGAAATTAAGAAAGCATCTCCTCGTGTTCTTGCGAGTAAGGCCTCGTAAAATTAGTGTGAATTCCGGAATACCGGATTCGATTACTGCCGGTTGCAACTATTAGTGCTTAAAAAAATTGATCCTGGTCTGGGTGTCTGTCTATCCATATCTACACTAATATTATAAAGAGGTAACGTTGATAAAAATAAATTTCAAACATTCTTTCACCATTAGAAAGCTACATTATCGGGGAGTAACAGGTAAGTAAGTAGGTTCCGATATTCCCACGGAACGGACTTCCGCGAGTGTAACGCGGGACTCTGCTTGTGTATAATATGAATGTATTTACAAAAGAAAAATAAATATAAGTATTAAATCCGTTGTCTAGTCACCGTAACACAAGGTTAGTTATACTTAGCTTAAAATGGGGCTAAATGGCTCTGTGTGTTTTTACGGAATTTATTTATTTTAACTTACTTAAATTAGTACCTCACTTACCTTCATAACAGATCCTTGTCGCAATCGACAATGTTTTTGAATGGTATAGCTGAATCGCTCTCAATGTCCACGGCATCAAACGCCATGTCATATGCTGGTAACATTGAGGGCCCTTGAAATAGGCGCGAAATGAACACTTCCTTGTTACAGTGAATTGAGCTTTATTCGCTTGGAGTTGTTGTTAAGCCCCCTATCTATATTACTATAACTCTTAGAGTTAAAAAAATCGCCTAAGTGCTAGTGCGCACGAAGGATCCAGGGGCTTCCATGAAACAAAGTCATGTTTGTTTTACGGAGACCTCACTTAAGAGGACAGTCTACCTCCTTTCTCCACACAAACTTTACGATCGTAGTCGACTGTTTCCTCCCTGGATATAGATATTAGGAAAAAATGTTTATGCCCCAAGTCCTATATCAGTCATGACCATGCCTCTATACGTTTTTATTTTTGTCTGTTTCTAATTTTTCTGTATACTTATATTTTATTTCTATTCTATTTAGAAAATGAAAACAAAAAACAAAACGTAAGGGCATAGTCATGGTAGATTTAGGTTTTATGGCATGAACATATTTGCTCTAATGCAGGGGTTCCCTAACTTATTTGAGTCGCGCCCCCCTTCGACCATAAAAAAAATCTGCGCCCCCCCGTCTTCCAGTCCAAATTATCAGGTCAGGATAAAAAAGTGTTCAAAATAAGTATTCTTATTGCTCATAACTTTTTTCAGTCATACAAAAGATATTTTGTAAGTTGTACCAAATATCTTTGATAGCGCCCGTGAGGTGACCGCACGGCCAGTCTGAGGCTGATATTGGCCGACTGAGGAAACAATATTATGTTCTTCACAGGCGTCAATTGGTCGTATCGAGCAGTCTGGAATGCATTCTCTCAGCGATCGCAGGTATTAACTGCACAGGTGCACCTGTGCAGTTAGGGAACCCCCCCAGTTAGGGAACCCCTGCTCTAATGTCTTTATCCACGGAGGAAACAGTCGACTTCGTTTGTATGGAGAAAGAGTAGGTAGACTGTCCTCTTAAGTCCGTTTTTACCCCTTAGATACGGAACCCTAAAAACCAACTCTGGCAAGTGAAGCAGGCGTCTTTATTTTCCGTCCCAAGCAAAATTCTCGTTCAAAATTTCAATTTAAAAACTAAAACACAAGAAACGCCGTCGAAATTCAACGGGTTCTTTAATTAATCAAGTACTTAGCACAAAGTTACGTCGCTCGGCCGACGACGTTCGTTAATCTTAACTCTTGGAAAATTCATAAAAACTTAAAGGTTTACAGAGTTAATAGTTTCAGATGCTCGGTACAACAACCTACAATATTCCTATAGACAGTAGGTAGGTATACACAGTGTTGCGTTATGTATGGTAAGTAAGGATAAGCATTTTCTTTGTACTTGCTATATCATTATCTATTAAATATATGTCATATCCATCTATCTTAAAAGAAAATCGTGTTACACTATTATTATTACTCAAGAACTGCTGAATCAATTTGACTCAAAATTGATGGGGTACCTCCCCATCAATTTTCAGTTCAGCTTATAAAAGAAGGACATAGGATACTTTTTGGGGTTCCGTAGCCAAATGGCAAAAAACAGAACCCTTATAGATTCGTCATGTCTGTCCGTCCGTATGTCACAGCCACTTTTTCCGAAACTATAAGAGCTATACTGTTGAAACTTGGTAAATAAATGTATTCTGTGAACCGCATTAAGATTTTCACACAAAAATAGAAAAAAAAAACAATAAATTTTTGGGGTTCCCTATACTTAGAACTGATACTAAGATTTTTTTTTCATTAAACCTATACGTGTGTGGATCTTTGGATAGGTCTTCAAAAATGATATTGAAGTTTCTAACATCATTTTTTTTTCTAAACTTAATAGTTTGCGCAAGAGAACCTTCCAAAGTGGTAAAATGTGTGTCCCTGTAACTTCTAAAATAAGAAAATGATAAAACTAAAAAAATATATGGTGTACATTACCATGTAAACCAAAAATTGGTTTGAACAAGATCTAGTAAGTAGTTTTTTTTAAACGTCATAAATCGTAAACCGCAATTTACCTTTCAAAACAAAATCTGATGTAAAGTTAATGGTACGGAACCCTTCGTGCGCGAGTCCGACTCGCACTTGGCCGGTTTTTCTTTCTTTCTTTGGTTTGCCTTTAAGGCGGAACAAAGTTAGCCGGACACACCCTCTAAATATCATCTGTCCAGGAACAGTGGTTTAGACTGTGTGTTGATATTTATAGTTCGGTCAGTTATTTATCACTAGCAGCTCCCCGCGGTTTCACCCGCATAAGTCCCGATCCCGTGGGAATATCGGGATCAAAAGTAGCCTATAGCCTTCCTCAATAAATGGACTATCCAACCCCGAAAGAATTTTTCAAATCGGACCAGTGGTTCCTGAGATTAGCGCGTTCAAACAAACAAACAAAAAAACAAACTCTTCCGCTTTATAATAGTACTAGCAGCTCCACGCGGTTTCACCCGCATAAGTCCCGATCCCGTGGGAATATCGGGATCAAAAGTAGCCTATAGCCTTCCTCAATAAATGGACTATCCAACCCCGAAAGAATTTTTCAAATCGGACCAGTGGTTCCTGAGATTAGCGCGTTCAAACAAACAAAAAAACAAACTCTTCCGCTTTATAATAGTACTAGCAGCTCCACGCGGTTTCACCCGCATAAGTCCCGATCCCGTGGGAATATCGGGATCAAAAGTAGCCTATAGCCTTCCTCAATAAATGGACTATCCAACCCCGAAAGAATTTTTCAAATCGGACCAGTGGTTCCTGAGATTAGCGCGTTCAAACAAACAAAAAAACAAACAAACAAACAAACAAACTCTTCCGCTTTATAATAGTAAATAGATAATAGAAGATAGATAATAGATAAATAGAAGATAGATAGAAGATAGATAATTATAGATTCAGGACTTTCAATTTATATGTATAGACTATAGTCTAATTATAGACCAAATTGTGGATACCAAAAATGTCGACAAAGTTCCTTCATAGACTCTAACTAAATATTAAACAAACCTAGGTAGCTATTTCATAGTACTTTGTTCTAAGATAGGCTGGTCGGTCCCTGTAGTATCGTTCAAGAATTTACAAAGAGTGTAAATATTTGTTGTTTTCCTCAGCACCGGGCTTGTTCGGGATGTAAACAATATTTTTAATCGAGCACGGGTTTGATACTAACGACGCCTTGCTCAGTAAATCTTAAACTAATGAATTACTTTTTAGTTTTACAGGACCAGCCAAGATGAATCTGCTTCGTAGGAAACTACTCCCTTAATAAAGGACTAGTTTCGTCCCTTGGTTTTACCCGCGTAAGTCCCGTGGGAATATCGGGACCAAAAGTAGCCTATGTTTTCAAGTATTTTTAAGCATAAATTACTAGCACCCAGCGGAAATCGAACCTGCAACCTTCTGCATTGCAGTCAGGTCTTCGCCCGACGCGCCACTGATGCCGTTGAAATTAAAACTTGAATGGTCTATAAAAATCTCTCAAAGAAAGGACCAAATTGCTTAAAAGTATAAATTCATAACAATAAAATGTGTGACAAAAGCAAAAAATAATTTTCCATTGAACCGTCGAAGAATTATAAGTTTGTTCAACGTTTTAATTAAAATAATTTTAAATATAATCACTTTAGACTCCCGGGTAACAATGGAAGTTGGAAATTTTCGAAACGGAGCTAAAACAAAGAGATTCCATATCTAAGCTGCATTAGAGGGAAAATATTAACACGTCTATTTCCGAGTGAAACTTTTAGTTTTCATGTGTGTCAAGAATATAATTATTAATACCATATAAATAAAATAGCATAATTATTTTCGAAATTATTTATTTATACATTTTCCGAGTCCTAGAGTGTCGTAAAAGGCAACATGGGAAGCATTGCTTACTGAAAATCCACTAACCAGCATTGGACAAGCCTGTTGGATTATTTCATCTGTAATTTAAAAAAAAACCGGCCAAGAGCGAGACGAACTCGCGCACGAAGGATCTATACAACCGTTTTTTTAAGGGCCCTATTTTGAAAAACTGAAAATCCATGTCGGGCGCATCGAAAATTGTTGATTATTTCATGACGGAATGTCGTAGAACTTTTTTTTGTGTACAGATTGTAGGCGACATTGTTTCCGATATTTTAGTGCAGTTTCCATACAAATATGTCGAAATGTATTGAAGCCTATCGACATTTTAGCCAAATCAGACATTTTTTGTCTAAAATTTGGATAGGCTTTGGACCAATAGGAGGTTCTTGTTTTAAAACTACACCAAAATGTAGGAAACAATGTCACCTACAATCTGTGCACAAAAAAAAGTTCTACGACATTCGGTCATGAAATAATCAACAATTTTCGATGAGCCCGACAGGGATTTTCAGTTTCAAGGTCGTTGGCGTATATACTCCTCTTAAAGTTAATTTGTGGTTAACGATTTATGACGTATTAAAGAAACTACAAACTAGATCTCGTTCAAACCAAACCAATTTTCGTTGGAAGTTTACATGGTAATGTACATCATAAATATTTTTTAGTTTTATCATTCTCTTATTTTAGAAGTTACAGGGGGGGGGAAACATTTTACCACTTTAGCAGTGTCTGTCGCGCAAACTATTCAGTTTGGAAAAAAATTATATTAGAAACTTCAATATAATTTTTGAGGTTTCTAATATTATTATCCATAGACCTACCCATAGATACCCCCACATGTATAGGTTTAATGAAAAATTTTTTTTTGAGTTTTAGTTGTAACGTTGTAAGTATGGGCCAGTACACCAAAAATGTATAGTTTTTTTCTATAGTATAACTCTTATAGTTTCAGAAAAAAGTGGCTGTGACATACGGACGGACGGACAGACAGACAGACATGACGAATCTATAAGGGTTCCGTTTTTTGCCATTCGGCTACGGAACTTTAAAAAGAATGCTTTAGCCTAGCAGTGGCACATAATTAGACTAAGTAGTAAAAGAAAATAAAGATGTTGTTACCTACTTATACCTATTAATAATAACTTCGCAAAGGAACCAGCGTTAGAGACGAAAAATTGTGTACATATCTTACAATAGGAACCTTTAAATGTAGTCCAATATATTATCATTGCATTATTACCTTTAAGTTTTATAAACTTATCAAATTCAACGTCTGGTAATGTTTTTAGTTTAATTCAATAATAAGCACTTCTGTTTTAAAATAAATTCAATGTTCTTTCTAACCCACAGTATTTGAAACCTCTCTGAGCTACAAGCAAGACAAAATAATAAAATATTAATATCGGCTGTAGACTAAGGAAAGTTTCGTCGGGCAAATATTTGTGTTTCAAATAAAGCGGAGCTCGCGAAACGATGAGAAGGGTTCGTTCGTTACAGAGCCGGGAGTCGAACCCGCTTCTGCTAAACCTGCATTTATACCAGGGGGTTTCTACAGTTGGGACGCGTTGCCGTAGCTTTGCGAATTCCTCGAGTATAACCAAAGAATTGGCGATAGTCAAACTTTGTTGCTGTCATCCATTTAGTAACCACACAATCATAATGAGGAGCCTAGCTGCGCCAGCCGATCTTGAATAGTCGAGGAGGATAATAATCACACTTTGTGACTTTCATCTATTTTGTAACCAAGTAACCACACACAATGAGAAGCTCATAGGCCTAGCTGAGCCAGCCGATCTCGAATAATCGAAGGGGTTAAGCAACGCTTGACGTGGTCATTACTCGGATAGGTGACCGATCTCTTCTTCTTCTTCCTTCCCTCTTCCCGTTATTTGGGGTTGGGTCTCCCTATCATCTTGCTCCAGGACGCCCTGTCCTGGGTTGTCTCTAAGTCTATGTTTAGAGTATAGGATAGGTGACCGATAATGGTAGCAAAAAAACACCCAACTTAAAAAAAATAGAAAACCGACTTGTTTTTTGAAATATTTCCAATAATAATTCTAATACCTAGACCGTAAGTAAAGTAATCGGCTCAGTTTCTTCAATCTTGAGGTCCGGTTGGCCCCTTGTTTGCGTGGCGCGTCATCGCTGATTGATACGGGCCGCAACAATGCATGTTTACTTTCAATTACACACCCCGCGCCTACACTCTTGTCCACCATCACCACAATGTATGGGGGAATGGAAGAGACAAAGTTTGGGATACCTAGGTACTTATAATTCATTTATTTCACAACATAGGTACAAAAAATAAAACAATAAACATGGTGATTAATAAAAAATAAAAAAACTTAAAATCAAAATGAGAAAAAGCTAGGTAGGTACTAAGAAAAAAAGTTAATTTTGAAGCAAATGTTTTTTTAATTATTAACTGGCCAAATGGTATTATTAAATGGACAATCCAGACTTTGTGCAACTTTAACGTTTTGTCTATCTAGACATTATGCAATTCGGGCTTTATGCAACTACGACATTCGGTCTATAAATATTGCACGACGTTACACACAGCGCAATCTAGCCCCAAACTAAGCACTAGGCTTGTACTATGGGTACTAGACAACGGATATACTACATATTATACTTTTTTTTTTTTTTTTGTAAATACATACATATGATACATAGAAAACACTGAATATCCCATGTCTTCGGACCGTGGTGAGTCCTAGGACATGTTGGTTTCCTCACGATGTTTTTCCTTCACCGTAAGAGCGATGTTATTAGCGCACATACCTTTTTCTTAAAGAAAAAGACATTGGTGCGTGGTCGGTCTGGATTCGAACCCACGACTCTCAGAATGAAAGCCGGGGTATCTACCACTAGACCAACACCGCTCTAATAGGCACTGAGTCGTCTTGTAGGTATGTCTATACTTAATCGTTCTGCAATCAAGACGTCAATCAAGAAATAAATTATAAAATAGGGTTATTTATTGGGTTTTTCTTTGTATAAATTAAATTTGTGTTTTTGATACAATAAATCGTTAATCTATCATTACCTCGAAAATGCTCAGTTAAAACTTTCCTTCCAGTCAAACCTTAGATCATTGTAACTATTCTCATGCTATGTCGCAATCCACCAATTTCATTGTGAGTTACGATACACACCTACTTATCGTGGCATATGTGATTGAAAATCTGTGAATCGTGATCTTTCACGTAATCGAATCATAGGTACCTAAACATCATGATTATTAATCTCGTATTCACAATTCACAAACTATGTTAGACTAACTATGTTTTGTGAGTAAGGGACATGCTGAAACGCGCTGTGTTGGTGCATGAGCCTTTCAGCTTATGCTGAGCATGTTCCTATTGCCACATAGATAATCTTTGTTTTATTCTTTGAATTTTTAATTTTAAGTCATTTATTTAGCATGGTAATAAATAACATTTTATTTAATTCTTATTTTTTTAGTGGCAAGCGAAAATAATACGGGCGAAGGAACGAACGAACCCTAAACGTGGACTCAGCTTTTGTCACATTTTCGCTTCCTAGGTACTTTCTTGCTAAGGCTTCAAGGGAAAAGTTACTGAAGTTGTTCGTAGATGTTGTTTTCTAAGAAAACAACAACGAGGGTATATTTTTACTAGATTGCTATGACACTATCAATAAATGTGTCATCAGCACCCTTCCTATCTAACTCGTTTATATTTATAAATTTGTATATTTATAAATGTAAGTATTATATCCGTTGTCTAGTCACCGTAACACAAGCTTAGTCGCTTACAACGGGACGTTGTTTATTTATTTATAATTCCGTCCATCATTAATACCTGACTGTGGACTGTCTTCTCGCGACCACTGCCGGTGGGACCCGTTTGCCGAAACGTCGAGGTAATCAATAAAAATGATTATCGACAACGTGATCTAGAGTGTTTCTATCTCAACCTATCAAATGAAACAATCACTCAGGAGCCACACCTAAAAAAACAACGAAAAATCAGTTGCTCATTTATGAACCTCTCCATCATTACTAGTCTGCATTAGCGACGGTGGGAGGCACTCCACATCGCACGCGCCGCGCACCGCTCTCGCCTGCGTGCACGCCGGTAGAGCGCGTGTCGCAAATAAAGCCGCGTGGCCGCGCAACACGCACGTATATTAAACGAATATGGTAATGTTTTAGGGTGTCGGATGATACAGTATTCTGTCTGGTTAGGTTAGCCTTTGAAGTGGCGTTTTTATTGTTCATAATTAGGGCCTTAAAACCTAGAACTTATTATGGATTTTTGGGCAAGTCGTATTGTATTTTCATCGCCTACTAAAATTATTTAAAAAGTGTAAAATTTTTGTTGGAACTAATATGTCCCAACTTGGTACTCGATAAGGTAAGGTTCCAACCCCGATTGCTCCCCTCAAAACGGGCTGAGTTCAGACGGGCCCAGGCTGATTCGAGGCTGACCGACATTTTTTAGCATAACTTTTACTATTCTTTCCAACATATTAGTCCCAACTTGATACTCGATGAGGTAAGGTTCCAACCCCGATTGCTCCTCTAAAAACGGGCTGAGTTCAGACGGGCCCAGGCTAAATCGCGGCTGACCGAGTTTTTTAGGGATAACTTTTACTACTCTTTCCACCATAATAAATCTCCACTTGGTACTCGATGAGGTAAGATTACCAACTACAGGCTCCTAATCTATAAGATTCTAGTAAACGACAACATAGTTTTCTTAGATTATCTTATACTGGTAAACGTAGTAAAACATGCAAAATCATTGCTTATTTAAACCTCACAATAAATCGTATAACTATAACTCTAAATTTAGCAAACGCTGTGACTTCGCAGATCCTAGAGCATCCGAACAATAAACAACTGAACAAA
Organism: Idaea biselata; assembly: GCA_958496205.1. Classification (NCBI taxonomy): domain Eukaryota; kingdom Metazoa; phylum Arthropoda; class Insecta; order Lepidoptera; family Geometridae; genus Idaea; species Idaea biselata. Next base: position 4,663,365 of record OY292402.1, read on the forward strand.
ACCCACTCTCTACCTACAATAAACCTATCTACCTAACAGATTTTATGTGCCGTACTTACGCCCTAAGTTTCTCGTAGTCGTATATCTGGGACCCCACAACTTGGGCCCTTGTCGGGCCCTATCTTCTAATCCGAAGATGGAGCGTACGGTCACGAGTGTCCCTATCGCACCCGACCACACTCGTCTTGCAATTTACTTTCTAATAACTACCCCTTTTGTCTTAAATATAGAACTTTATGGTCCTTAAATAGTTTTTTTTTGCAGGGAAAGTCTAGCTAGAACATTGATTTTGGGTTAAATTTTTTATTTAAGCGGAGAAACGTAGTCGACTGTTTCCTCCCTGGATAAAGACATTAGAGTAAAAATGTTTATGTCACAAAGCCTATATCTGCCATGACTATGCCCCTATTTTCTTATTAATATAGAAAAATATTTCAAAAAAAATTTCAAATGAAAAAAATCATGGTCATGGCATGGTCATGGCTGATATAGGACGTATGACATAAACATATTGTTTCTTATATCTTTATCCAGGGCGGAAACAGTCGACTAAGTTTGTAAAGTTTGTATGGAGAAAAGAGTAGGTAGACTTTACGATAACGATAGGCAATGTCCTAAGGCCAAATCTTACGAATGCTATTATAGCGATTTAATCTTGTGGATATCGACTTAAGCCAAACTACGAGCTTACGCAGCGAAACTATATTGTTCGTTTTCTAAATTTCAGACTATAATCTGACTACTAAGCTCTTTGTATTTGACAATTTTTCTTCTGGAAGATGTGTCAAATTGTAGTCTACAATTTAAAAAAAAACATACTAATAGTTTTTTTTTATTTATTCGAGTCGAATCTTGAACAAGACTGCTCGACGTTATGTTACAACACACGATTTTTAAAACCAACGAGTATTTTTCTGAACACTTTATCGATTTGGACTTTGGTAGATAAACGATTGAAATAGAAAGAAATCTTAAGACGTTGAGCATTTGCATGAAAACGTTTCTACGAGTAATTCTTGTCTATTTAAGAGACAATATTAGGTAGGTACTCATAAATTCTACGTAGGTATTGTTTACTAAGTAACGTTCATTACAAAGAAGCCAACCTACGCGTTTCTCCCATTTTCATGAATTTTATAATTAAGTAAGTAGCTATTTACGTATAATAAATAACTCCCATCCAAAAATCAACAAAAATCCTCGTTTGCCTTAAATACGAGACGAAAAGTACCTCGAAAGGTTGATGAAATATAAATAAGGGTTCCTTTTTTTTGCTATTTGGCTACGGAACCCTAAAAATAGCGGCACTGTCTCACAATTTGTTTCATTTTTATTTGTTTCAACGGTATTTAATTTAGCCAGGACGTTGTTTTATTGTTGAAATTAACCCGTTTTTAGTGTGCCAGGGGCGATACATATCTGAGCTGAGCATTTATAAGGCGGGCGGTGCCGGATCCGCCCCGGCGCGCCCTTTCAGATAAGCTAGGGTAAATACGAATGAATATATAAGTATTTGGGGATGTTGCGAAGATTTTCATTATTGCGCGAAATTCGTGAGGTCCCTTCTATTTCCTGGTAAGGGGAAAACATCGTATTGTTAAAGTTTAGGCTCACTGTTGCGTTTACTTATCTACATCTACCTACACTAATATTATAAAGAGGAAAGATTTGTATTTTTGTTTGTATGTAAATAAATAAATAAATTCGGTGAACAACACACAGCGCCATCTAGCCCCGTGGTAAGCGACTAAGCTTGTGTTACGGTGACTAGACAACGGATATAATACTTATATTTATTTTTCTTTTGTAAATACATACATATTATACATAGAGGGACACCCAGACCAGACACAATTTTTTTTTTTTTTAAGCATAAATACTTGCACCCGGCGGGAATCGAACCCGCAAACTCCTGCATTGCAGTCGCGCTTTCGCACGACGCGCCACAGATGTGTGTCTGTATCTTGTAAAGTTTTTGAATTTATTCATATAAACTTAAAAACTTTACAAGATTTCCCAATCCACCGATTTCAAATATTCTTTCACTATTAGAAAGCTACATTCACCCTAAGTAATTTTTGATCCCGATATTCCCATGGGATCGGAACTTGCGCGGGTGAAACCGCGGGACGCAGCTAGTCGGGCATAAACAGATGGAAATTCTAACTTTAGAAAGTTTAGCCGAATATACAACTAAATTAAGTTAGTTTAGCTTAGCTCCGCATATTCAAAGGAATTTTTAATACATGTGTGTCCATCGGAAACTATGCCAGCAATGCTCACTTGATTTAAACAGACAGACAGACAGACAGACAGCGAAGTCTCAGTAATAGGGTCCCGTTTTTACCTTTAGGTACGGAACCCTAAAAACTAACTTTGGTAAGATGACAGTGACGGTCGGCTTTGCCTTTTAAAAAATTTTGCGCATTTTTGACATTATTGTGTTAAAATTGTGGCTAACGTTAGAGTTTAAGACTAACTCAGATGCAGCTGGGTATAAATGCAGATATTACGAAAGATTACATACAAAATGCCCTTTGGCCAAGAACGCAATACGAACTCCGAAGAGTATGTTTTTTATGCTTTTGTTTAGGTACTGTCTACTTTAACTTTCTAATAAGTTCAACTATACAGTTAATTCAAAGTATAGCTAACTAATGACGGTTAAATTGTATTTTGAAAAACATGCTTCAAAAATTCTTAGTCGGCGGGATTCAAACCCTCTAATGTAATCCGAAACAACGCGTTATATAGACTGTACTAGTACCTGCCCGGTAAGATTTTTAAAGTACTTTTTCTAAATAGGCACAATATATCCTAGGTGTGGGTAGACACTTTTAGAAATAATGTAGGTTCGTTTAGGTTCGTAATAAAGGTAATTGATTAGATTAAATTTAATTAAATGTTCCAAATGGATGTCAAACACATACATTTAAAAATGTAACATCATAATTAACCAAACGACCTCCCATTTAACACCCCTGTAAACTTTTATTACTGTTAACACGTTCACATTTATCGTTAACCGTCAACTTAGCTTTAAAATAATCCTGTCGAACCCCATACCTCGGACAAATTATATCAATTCATAAAATTAGCAGTGTGAAATTTTACAACGAAACTTTCGATACTAAAATGCCGCTTGTTCCTCTGAAGTCGAAGGGACTTGTGGCGTTTTTCCTCTGCAGCAACGTCATATCGCCCCCGCAGTTAATCTTTATTATGGGGCGTAATGTGAATAGTTGAATTGAGACAGATTTGCGACTCGGGGATCGTGAAGGTTATGTTTAGAGGGATATTACCGCGTTTGTTATGGTATGACATTTAATGGTTCTTATTATAGTTTTAGTTTAGACTATACGCGCGTTGATAAGTCGCGGTGACAGTGCGTTGCTGTAGCGTAGCAAATTCTATTGATATAGACACGGAATAGGCGATGCGATGGTTACAAAGGAATTGGCGACGCAACAGACGATGCGGCTACGCACATAGGTGGTCTTCAGCGGTCTTGCCTTATAAATTACTAGCTGACCCGACAGACGTTGTCCTGTCGTTTAGTATAAAAAACAAAATTCATCAAAATCGGTTCAGCATTTTTTCTTTCATATGAACCTTCTCCTGACAATAGCGCTCACAACAAAAAAAGAATTATCGAAATATGTGTAAAAGTTTAAGTGTGATGCCGTGACCAAGGGAAATAGGGATTGATTTTTATATAATAGAAGACTAGCTGACCCGACAGACGTTGTCCTGTCGTTTAGTATAAAAAACAAAATTCATCAAAATCGGTTCAGCATTTTTTCTTTCATATGAACCTTCTCCTGACAATAGCGCTCACAACAAAAAAAGAATTATCGAAATATGTGTAAAAGTTTAAGTGTGATGCCGTGACCAAGGGAAATAGGGATTGATTTTCATATATAAGAGAAGATAGATAGTAGCCGATTCTCAGACCTACTGAATACGCATATAAAATTTGGTAAAAATCGGTCAAGCCGTTTCGGAGGAGTACGGTAACTAACTTTTGTGACATGGAAATTTTATATATTAGAAGATTAGAAGAAGATGATCTACGTGATTGTAGCTGTGTTTAACGATCTCACGTCGCAAACGTGGTAACTTGCTGATTGTACTATCGGTACCCTTACCCTCTTCTGTTAGATCTAGTATATAAGCCAAATTCTGTAATACATAATTAGGTCATTAAATATATTACACTGATAATGTGTGTATGAATAAGTCATTTTCCGGGTACCACACACAAAAATACGAATTTTTCCTCCTTATAATATTACCTAGTGTAGATTATGTGAAATGAATTAATAAAATGATTCTCGTCAGACCGAGCCGTGTCCGGGCCGGGGGCGGTTACGGGCTACTTTTGTATGAACACAGCTTTTGTTTTGCATGTTGTGATGTGGTGTCTTCATACAAAAGTAGCCCGGCCCGGACGCGACCCGGTCTAGTATAAAATCATCCTTACCACTTTTTGTCTCTGTCTGGTAACTTTGAAAGTTCTTGTCACGGAATAAGGCAAAGCATGTTGTCACTACTCCGACCTTGCTCCACGTTTATTAATAACGCTATTATTAACGCTATTATTAATAAACGTGGAGCAAGGTCGGAGTAGTGACGCTATTATTAACGCTATTATTAATAAACGTGGAGCAAGGTCGGAGTAGTGACAACATGCTTTGCCTTATTCCGTGACAAGAACTTTCAAAGTTGACAGACAGAGACAAAAAGTGGTAAAATTATTCCGACCTTACTCCACGTTTATTAATAAGGCTATAAGTGTCCGTTCGGCGGTACTCTCATCGAAATCGGTTTCACGACTAGTTAGTACAAAATATATACACCGCTTGGCGACTTGGCGGCAAATAAAACTATATTTGATAAGAACTTACCTAAATTAATTACAAAAAGCAAACAATTATCAAGCGCACCAAATAAGTTGGATATTTGGGATCAAAAAGATTGCGTACAAAAGATTCGAAAGGGGAGTATTCTCTATGGACCACGTTGTTTGCGCCGCATCTTATTAAGATTTTCACTACAGCGACCGTTCGACTGGAAAACACCACCCTAGTTATGTAGCCCACAATAATTGTACGCTTTGTTTAATATAAGTTAATGTTTTATTAAAAAACTATGAGTAAAAAAATAAAATGGAAAAAGAACACTAAAGTTGTTTATTTAGGTATTTATGACTAACTGTGCCCCGCGGTTTCACTTGGGAATATCGGGATCAAAAGTAGCCTATGTAACTCAGGGTGAATGTAGCTTTCTAATGGTGAAAGATTTTTTGAAATCGGTCCAGTAGTTTTTGAGTTTATTCATAACAAGCATACAGACACATGTCACACACACACACACACAAATACAAATCAAGTCCCAATACCGAGTTTGAAAATGTAGCCTATGTGGTATTCCAAGTTGCCAGCTATCTTGCGTATGAAGAAACAACAAACACACCCACAAACTTTCACCTTTATAATATCAGTAGGATTCGCTACATGTCTACTTCCAAAATTATTTTCAATTGAAACAAAGAAACTAAGCACTTGCTAATCATCTAAAATACCTAGGTACCTACTTACATATTATATCAAAAATATTTACAACCTTGAAAAAAAGAAAAAAAACATCGTACTTTCAAATTATACAGTTAGATTTTGACACCGTCTGCTATTTAGCATACCTACTTATAATTTTATATATTTGATTCGAAGCTTCATAGTTTGTTACCAACAGGTGCGGTGTATTGACTGAAGAGATGTGACAAGCAGAGCCAAATTGCAAATAATGCTAACATGAATACTTAATTTAATAGATAAATTTTGGCTGCCTACACATGCTCATTATTTGCCCGGCGGACACAGCGTCGGATCCGATCCGTAGATGCACGGATTCGTCCGGTGGACAAGTATCTTGTACCTTGTATTTCGTAGGTACTGTAAGCGCTTAAGTATGTAACTATAGTTTCAATAATTACATCAAAACAAAACATCGTAGGTACTTTCATATTATACAGTTAGATTCTGACACTATCTGCTATTTAGCATACCTACTAATAATTTTATATATTTGATTCGAAGCTTCATAGTTTGTTACCAACAGGTGCGGTGTGTTGACTGAAGAGATGTGACAAGCAGAGCCAAATTGCAAATAATGCTAACATGAATACGTAATTAAATAGATAGGTTTTAGCTGCCTACACACGCTCCTTGTTTGCTCGGCGGACACAGCATCGGATTATCGGATTCGTGGTTGGCACGGATTCGTCCGGAGGACAAGTATCTTAGACCTTGTATTTTGTACTGTATGTAACTAAAATCCGGCTACTCTAAATCGATAAATTGCTTTGTCCTGACTGACTGACTGGCTGATCAACGCTCTAAACGGCTGATAGTAGAGAGTTATAATAGGAGAGTGTGTTTTTTATATGATGTAGGCATCCGATAAGAAAGGGATCTTACGTGGGTGAACCGCGGGACTCAGCTAGTTACTAATATTATTAATGCGAATGTTTTGATATTTGTTTGTTTGGATGTTTGTATGTCAATCAGATAAAAACGGCTGATTGATAATAGCCGAAATTTGGCACATTTAATTCCCTTCTTGAATATTATTGTCTGACCATTATTATTGCAAACAGGGGTATAGATCGCGTTGCAGATAAATCGTTATTATTAATTACCTCGACGTTTCGGCAAAGGGGTCACACCGGCTGTGGTCACGAGAAGACACACTAGTCACTTAACCACCTAGTATCATCATCATCATCATTTCAGCTGTAAGAAGTCCACTGCTGGACATAAGCCTCACTCATAGATTTCCAGATGCTTCGGTCATAAGCGGCCTGCATCCACCGTGAACCCACGGCCTTAACCAAGTCGTTCGTCCATCGCATTGGTGGACGTCCAACGCTGCGCTTTCCGATCCGCGGTCTCCATTCGAGAACTTTTCGGCCCCAACGACCATCTGCTCTCCGTGCTATATGTCCTGCCCAATGCCACTTCAAAGAGCTAATCCATTTGGCTATGTCGTTCGTCTACGTATCTCCTCATACCACCTAGTATACCTATCTTAAAATCCAGACTTTATGCCCGTGGCCATGTTTACTCGTGCGTGGATAGCGTGTGCTCGCAATAAGAGGTAAGAGCTCGTTCAGCAAACATCTTCATAGTTCTAGATACATTCTAATTACAGACATTATTGTGACGACCTCTGTGGCTCGTCGTGCGAATGCCCGACTGCAATGCAGAAAGTTGCGGGTTCAATTCCCGCCGGGTACAAGTTTAGTATTTATGCTTAAAAAATAAATATTTGTGTCTGGTCTGGGTGGCCCTCTATGAATAATATGTATGTATTTACAAAAGAAACATAAATATAAGTAATAATTTTCGTTGTCTAGTCACCGTAACACAAGCTTAATAGCTTACCACGGGATTAGATGGCGCTGTGTGTTGTTCACAGATGAAAAAAAAATGTGACGACATCTGTGGCTCGTCGTGCGAATGCCCGAATGCAATGCAGAATGCGGGTTCGATTCCCGCCAGGTACAAGTATTTATGCTTAAAAATAAATATTTGTTTCTGGTCTTACTTATTTTCTACTGGATCGAGACTTACGTGTGAAACCGCGGGTCCTGGCTAGTAGATACAAAAAGCTACTAGATAGGTACTAAAAGGCAACTTTTTATTATACGAGCTTCTCTAAGACGTCAGAAGCTCTCTCATCTCCTGAAATTAAGTTTCAAATATTAAATTTGCCTTATAAAAAGGAATATCTCGTTGGATAACTTTGTACATGAAGTATCCAACTCTAATACGTTGTGGTAGGATGCTTGGGTGGGTATTTTTTCCTTCTAATGAATACGAATAAAAAAACTGATTAGAATGTTGAATTTCCCAAAGTGTTGAATTCCTAAAATATTGAAAACACTTAGAAAATTTCAAGTCAAAGAGACTTTGAAATTTTTTAAGTGAAATAAGTTACTTTCGGATATGTTAACTGAAAGATAAAGATAATTTATTTGGTCATGAATTTCGTATACAAAGGTGTTCCAATATTATCTTATAAAGTTATAGAAATTCTGCCTATAGGCGTCCAAATATTATAATTTAGAGTAAATCTAAGCATAGTCTACGTATGAATAAAGTTTATAAAAATCAACAATGTAACATTAGGTACCTATATAATATAAACTTAGTAAGATTTAGAAATATACTTTATGAAATAATAAAAATTCTTCAACCGAGTAGAAGGGATGAAGTAGGAGATATTCGTGGAGTTCTATTTTAAACACGTTAAATGGTAAGTTTTTGAATCTGTCAGGAAGGGCGTTATAAATCTTTATACTCACAAAATACATATTTTTTCTAAAAATTTCTAAATTAGCTTGTGGTAAATATAAGTTGTGACCATGTCTCCTACTGGGCTGTCCTATTTCTAAATTAGTCCTAAACAACTTGGGATTCTTTCTTACAAAAATACATAGTTCTTCAATATACACGGTGTTCCGAGAAGGGGGTATTAAGCCGAAAGGGGGTTGTTCTAGAGGTCTAGGCGAACAACTTTTGTTCTACAAGTTTTGGAAATTCGAAGTATCAAATCAGCTGTATTTTAGAGTTTGAGGAAATAATTGGCTTTAAGGGGGCACCTTAAGGCCAATTATTTATTTAGTTTGGAACACTATAATCTAAACATTAATTGCCTTTTTTTTTACAAAACAGCTGTTTTTTTTAGTGATACAACTTTTTCATTCATTCAACGAATTTCCAAAAGTCGTAGAACAAAAGTTATTCGCCTAGACCTCTAGAACAACCCCCTTTCGGCTTAATACCCCCTCGTCGAAACATCCTGTATAAACTTGGTAGATTTTTTTATGAATACACCTTTTTTGGTCTTTAAATGCAAATAAAGCTTCAACAGAGTTTCCCCAAAGTGGAAGACCAATACCAGACAGAAAATTAATATCAAAATTGTATTAAAGTAAACACATTTTAACCCATTAACTTTATTTTTAACAAAAACTATTTACGTATAGACAAGTTCCAAATAAATAAAATAATGCTCCGTTAACATGTTTTCAAGTTATAAACGAAATATACATTTTTGCGTCTCTTGTTGCAAAAAGACCATCTACCGAAAAATGAACGTTTGAAATTAAACTGATTTTTCGGTTTTAATCGCGTGGTGTTTATTATTTTCAGCATTGTTTTAACGCTCAACGTTTCGAGACCTTTACAGGTCTCTTCTTGGATTGACAATTTAATTTCAACCCAACATCGCGAAAATATAAGAAAATCTAAATGTCAATTTATGAACACTTTGTTGCATCTACAAAAATTGCAACAACAATGAAAACACAAATGCCAAACGATTCTGTTCGATTTTAAAGTAAGAAAGCTTATGCTTATTAATATTAATTGACATGCGTGAATAAAACTCAGGACAAAAAAGATAAAATGTGCAGAATCTGGAATCTGAAAATTATATTTATACAAAATAAGAAAAACATATGAAAACAATGGCATCATCGATACTAACATTAAAGGTACCGCTCATTACAAAAGTAAAGGTTGCAATTTGAACTTTCTTACAAAACATAGCAGAACCTCTAATAACAGGCATACTGAATAATTTATACATGACTCTCAAATAAATGCAGAAGTTTGAAAATAGCACAAATATTAAAACTAAAAATCCTAGAATAAATCCATATTTAAATTTGGAAATCGATTCATTAGACATGAAACTTACGATAGCTTTAACAAAGGGCAGACCCCAAGCAAACAGACTACATTTTAATGTTCTTCTAGAGATAGTTACCTGAAAAACTATCACTATATCCATGTAGCTAATGATAGCGAATATAAGCAACCAACAACAGCCTGCATCTAATAAAAAAATTAAACAAAACTGAAATGTTACAACACTTACATTGAACATATTATTAACCAGCATGTGTAGCAGCATGCCACCCAGCATTCTTATAATGTAGAACGCAGTGAAGCAAAAAATGATGTTTAAATGCACATAATTTCTAAAACTCCGCCATCGCGGTGCCTTAATCCAAGGGACAACTCCAAGAATTAGAGTTACAACCTATAATATAGCCGCTAATTTATGTAATGTAAATAATATTTGCATCAGAAGTCCAAAAGTTGAGTTATAGTTCGAATCCATTTCTGAAGTTGAATTTGTGTTTGTAACATCGGCAATGGGTGTTATTTTGTAGGTTTCGGTACTTGACAGGGTCATAAAATCTTCTCCAGTTTCCATATTTGGTTGATAAGCAGCACAGTACGTAAATAGTTTTGAATAACGTATATAGTTTTAAAATTCCTTTAGCGCAGTCAAAATACCAATCTGAACACTTGATTGATTTTTTGGTCAAAAATTTTGATAGAACGTGTTGCACCAGCAGTGCGCACAAAACTTTTGTTAGATTTTAGTTTTTTTCCGCAAAATTGCAGGAAACATTTTTAGTTAGGTAGGTAGGGTAACTCTATATATATCCGATACTCATATACCTACGTAAAAATTTAATTAACTCGATTTCCTTATTTAGTCAGCTTCATTATTTATAACACTTACATGCCACAGGACAAAATTACCTACATATAGTGCCACCGACTTGTCTCACAGGTAAGCTGAAGTCGAGCAGTAGAACTAAAATATTATTATTAACTTGGGGTAAGTATACACCTTATGGGTTCAGGCCACTCTCGGGGGCCACCACGAGAGAGAGATTCATGACACGTGGTTAAATGGTGTAAAAAAGGAAGGCAACATCTAAAATTTTGTTTTTTTTTGAGTTTTGGTTAAAATTTTGATATTTTTAGTGGTAGGTTAGTTGAAAGTAGAAATAAAAATAATTTAAAAAATTATAAGCTTATCTGTCATGTAATCTGAAGTCGGACAGTTTTACCGGGTGGGTCGATTGTATTGTCATGTAACGTTACGTGATTTAGACCCGGTAAATTCTAACTAAATTATTCTTCAAATTAGGTTAAGCGCTCCCTTGTATTTAACCAAACGCTGACCTCAATAACAAACAAAACGCAGCACGAAATCTTAACCCCAAAACAGAACGGCTAAACAAAAGCAAGTCAAATAAAATGAACATACGATACATGCACGTAATTTAATTGTGTAATAAACAATATAGAAGGCGAGCGGCGTGTTATCGCGACTCGCAGAGGGTGCGGGATTTGTTCTCATTAGGTGGTGCTGTACACAGACATACATATAGCTAGACGTCACATGTACCTCGATTTGTATTGAAACCGAGCGTGACGACTTTTAAGCTATTGCATAGCTTTTATCGCGGGTTTTGAGCGCGGCGACTGAATCAAGAAATTCCGTAGGTTACGAAAAAAAAAACCTAACACCCACGCTTATTAAAATAAAAATGCTATGCAATAGCTTTACCGCGGCAGTCCCCGAGTGCCACACGTTTTTTTTTAATACCTACTCTGACGTCACAGCCAAAGGAAATATTGTACATGTCTTTGGGTGCTCAATTTTTTTGAGATTTTGCAGTTACTAATCACGTAACGAAGGCGTTTTATTAGTTTTTACGGACGTCCGGCAACTATAGACGCGCGCGAACTGCCAGATAGCGCCGACTACCTTGACATTTTGTCAGGGTTTTTCACGTTTTCTGACACGCAAAGGACATAAATTCGCCTGGTCTAGCTATATGTATGTCTGTGGTGCTGGAGGTAGGGTATGCGGGGCAAGCGAGGGGCGTCCGTGCGTGAGTCTACCTTACAACTGCTTTGAGGGCGATAACTGACACCTTTCAAAAAGAAAAACGAATGTTATATTAAATTACGCTGGCAAAATGTAACAAGCATAGCGAAATAAAAAAAAAACGAATTTGTTTTTGGAATGAAGTTCCTTATCGCGCGTTAAGGCTAGACGGAAAAAATTAAGACAAAAAGTTGTAACGGATACACTTTTTTTATGCTAGGAACTTCGTTCCATCCGGGTGTCCCTTGACAACTTTCAAGTTTTTTTTTCTAGTATTTCGCAAAAATAACCTAAATAAATACCTAATAGTTTAGAAATGCTGACTTTCTGAGAATAAAAAAATCTCAGAAAGAAACTTCTTTGGTGTAGGCGAAGTAGTATCTACCTTTCCGGATTTGAAACCATCTTATATTTGAATGCAGCTGTAAAATAAAATATTTCGTAGAATATAGTGCCATTAATATTAGGTCATTACATATGAAATTGGCGTTTTGTAAGCGAGGAACATAAAGTCTTTTTTTTTATAATAATATATTTATTTAATCAAAGTATGTACCATTGCTATCTATGCACTTTTGCCATCTCATAGGTAGTTCATTGATCCCTTTACTAAAAAAACCATTAGGACGAGAATCAATGAAATCTTTGAAGGCGCTTTGGACTGCCCCATCGGAGTTGAATTTTTTCCCTTGCAAGAAGTTATCCAAATTTCGAAAAAAATGGTAATCTGTTGGAGCCAGGTCCGGGGAGTACGGTGGATGTCTTAGACATTCCAATTGAAGCTCCTCTAATTTGGCAGCCGTCTGTTGTGCAGTGTGTGGTCTAGCGTTGTCCTGAAGCAGCAGTGGCCTAGAGCGATTGACCAACCTCGGTTGTTTAGCAGCTAGCTTTTCCATCATGGTTTGCAGTTGCTGACAATAGATATCTGCTGTAATCGTCTGGCCAGATTTAAGAAAGCTGTAGTGAACGACACCGGCACTAGTCCACCAAACGCTCACAAGTAACTTTTTTTGAGTCAATTTTCGCTTGGGGCAGGATTTGGCTGGTTCGCCAGGATTCAGCCATTGCGATGAGCGTTTCCGACTTTCGTACAGGATCCACTTTTCATCACAGGTAATGATCCGATTTAAAATCCCTTCATTATTGTGCCGGTTGAGTAATGTAACGCAGCAGTTGACGCGCGTTTGTCGGTTTGCTTTCAAGCTTTTTCACCTTTCCAATTTGCTTCAAGTGGATTAAAACAGTTTTATCACTAACACCGCAGCCTGCAGCTAACTCGGACGTGGTTTGCGATGGATCTGCTTCCACAATAGCTTTCAATTCTTCATTAGCAACTTTAGTCTCCGGCCGTCCACGGGGCTTGTTCTGCAGGTCGAAATTCCCAGAACGAAAACGTTGGAACCAAAAACGCACTGTGTTTTCTTTTGCGACACCGCCGCCATACACATCATTAATCCACTGGTACCACGGTGGAACTCGTACTCGTAAATAACGCGATATTTCAAGTTTTCCATTTTGTAAACTGCGTGACACAAAAAAAAACCAAACGAGGACAAAACAAATGAATTACGGTTTTCGAAATACAAATGTATGAATAAATAGCTGTATAAATTTGAAATTGGAATCCCTAACCAAAGAGGAGATATTTGAGATCAAAGTGGCCAGTACGACAAAACGCCAATTTCATATGTGAGGACCTAATATTTCAAACCCTGAATAAGGATTGGTTGAAAGCTGGAAAATAATTGGTTATAGTCGCAGAGCACAAGTACATATTGTAGTTCAACTTGGTTGAACAAAAACACTTTAAAAAAAATCCCAAGTTGGTACCTAATTAAAAAAACTCAGGACGTGCATTTTTAAATTTCGAATACGAGATCAAGCGCATCCTAAAAATCCTTTTGAATCCTAAAACTATTTTTGGTAATGAACGTACATTCAAACACATCATCAATCTTTCATTACGCATACCTATTTACTTTAAATACTAACACAACACACAAATAACTGAAACAACTCTATAAGGTTCGTCTACACTATCGAACATTAATTAAATCACATTTGTAACTCCATTAAAAAATCTTCAAAGTTAAAACAAAACTAAACTTTAAAAAGGCAAAAATAATAAGCCGAAAACAAATTTCATGTCTCTGAGTAGGTACGTGGTACCTTACGTTCCCGCGTCGGGGGACGCGGGAACGTTAGATACTATAAGCACGGGTCGGTTACCATCAACTTCTGTGACACATTCCCGCGTCCCCCGACGCGGGAACGTAAGGTACCACGTACCTACTCAGAGACATGAAATTTGTTTTCGGCTTATTATTTTTGCCTTTTTAAAGTTTAGTTAACTTTGAAGATTTTTTAAGTCGGGGGTTTTTTAAATTTTTAATTTAATTTTTTTATTTCACCCTTTTTGTAAAAGCGATTTTGATTAAACATGCTTATTGTTGTCACAAAAGTGACGTCCTTTTATTTGATACCCCACTCGGGTATATTTGAAAACATTCGGTTTTTATTTCCGAGTTTGACCCTACATATACTTTGAACGGCTGAACCGATTTTGATGAAACTTGCATATTATTGTCACAACAGTCATGCTCTTTTATTTGATACCCCACTCGGGCATATTTGAAAACATTCGGTTTTTATTTCCGAGCTTCAACCAACATATATTATGAACGGCTGAACCGATTTTGATCAAACATAGCTAAGAACACTCGCGCAAATGACACCTATTAAACAAAAAAAACTACATTCAAATCGGTTCATCCGTTCGTGAGCTACGATGCCACAGACAGATACACAGACAGACAGACAGACAGACAGACAGACAGACACACAGACACGTCAAACTTATAACACCCCTCTTTTTCCGTCGGGGGTTAAAAAACTATCAACGTCATGAATTATAAAAAACACGTTAGTTGTATGGGAGCCCCTTTTTAACCCCCGACGGAAAAAGAGGGGTGTTATAAGTTTGACGTGTCTGTGTGTCTGTCTGTCTGTCTGTCTGTCTGTCTGTATGTCTGTGTATCTGTCTGTGGCATCGTAGCTCACGAACGGATGTACCGATTTCAATGTAGTTTTTTTTGGTTGATAGATGACTTTTGCGCGAGTGTTCTTAGCTATGTTTGATCAAAATCGGTTCAGCCGTTCATAATATATGTTGGTTAAAGCTCGGAAATAAAAACCGAATGTTTTCAAATATGCCCGAGTGGGGTATCAAATAAAAGAGCATGACTTTTGTGACAAGAATATGCATGTTTAATCAAAATCGGCTTAGCCGTTCAAAGTATATGTAGGGTCAAACTCGGAAATAAAAACCGAATGTTTTCAAATATACCTGAGTGGGATATCAAATGAAAGGACGTCACTTTTGTGACAACAATATGCATGTAAAATCAAAATCGCTAATACAAAAAGGGTGAAATAAAAAAACTAAATTAAAAATTAAAAAAACCCCCGACTTAAAAAAATCTTTCAAGTAAAAACAAAACTAAACTTTAAAAAGGCAAAAATAATAAGCCGAAAACAAATTTCATGTCTTTGAGTAGGTATGTGGTACCTTACGTTCCCGCGTCGGGGGACGCGGGAATGTTAGGTACTATAAGCACGGGTAGGTTACCATCAACTTCTGTGACACATTCCCGCGTCCCCGACGCGGGAACGTAAGGTACCACATACCTACTCAAAGACATGAAATTTGTTTTCGGCTTATTATTTTTGCCTTTTTAAAGTTTAGTTTTGTTTTTACTTGAAAGATTTTTTTAAGTCGGGGGTTTTTTTAATTTTTAATTTAGTTTTAAATAATTGTTTTATTTTGTTTTTAGTATTTGTTGTTGTAGCGGCAACCGAAATACATCTTCTGTGAAAATTTCAACCTTCTAGCTATTACGGTTCATGAGATACAGCCTGGTGACAGACGGACAGACGGACAGACGGACAGACGGACAGACGGACAGACGGACAGACGGACAGACGGACAGACGGACAGACGGACAGACGGACAGACGGACAGACGGACGGACAGACAGCGAAGTCTCAGTAATAGGGTCCCGTTTTTACCCTTTGGGTACGGAACCCTAAAAACAACTTTCGATACTAAAGATCTTGCTGTTAACGCACCCACGTAATGTCTGCGCCCCGCTGTGCCCTACATAAGCCCGCTAAGCGAACACTTGTGCCCCACAGTTACAGCTACAATAGTCTACTAATCGCAGGACAAAAGCGGGGTTTAGATATAAATACAGATCGTGTTGTTTTCGGTTGGAACGATTTACTCTCTCGCTGATTTTAGGGTGCTTGCGCATTGGTTTTTCCTTGTGCGGTTTTTCTTTCATTTCTAATTAGACTTGATATTAAAAATATTCTGCTTTTGATTTTGTTTCTTTCGTATGTCTTTTTTTTTCTTCGTCTGGCAACGATTATGGCCATTTAAGAATTGGTCAGTGTCAGCCAAGTATTTTATTTAGCAAGTTATTTGCAAATAAAAAACAGTCAAGTCAACGTAGTTAAAGTCAAGTCAAGGGAGTCATTGTAAAATAGCGGCTAATAATTTTATAGCAACTCTTTACAAGATTTCAAAAGACAATTTATATAACCTACAATTAAACAGAAGCAAAAAAATGCATAAAGTTTGGTTCAAAGACTTTAAATTACTATTAAGCAGGTATTAAAATATTTTTAACGATGGTTATGTACCTACTTACTAAAAATTTAGGAGAAAAATATTTAGATGGATCTGCAAGCACCCTAAGCCACCCTCACAAAACTACAGAGCAAGAGTGCCGAGATTTTTATTGTTCGGATTCAGATCTCGTCACACGCGGGATTACGTCGACGCCTCTGAAATCTCTGAATATCAATTTTGTAGGGCGATTCGCTTGATCGTCTCCACGGACCTTAATTTCAACAAATGTTAAAATGGTGTTTATACACTAGCTACGCTTTGCCGTTTTACTTGCGTTCAGGGATCAGAGTATAGTAATTTGAGTGAAGGAGTTACAATCGATACAAGAGTATCTGCCTATGAATAAGTATATAGATACTTATATATGGGCAGATACTTATTTAATTTAGAAGACAATCAAGTTTTTATTTTATTTAGTTTTTATAATTAGACATGAAATTTGGAGAGTGTGTTTTGCATAATATGTAACTGAGAAAGAGATTTTAGGAAATCCAGTGGGATCAGCAAATTTTGTCATCATATTTTGTATAAATCCTAAAGACAAACTTTGAAATGTATTATACAAGTTAGCATGTCAAGCAGTTACTAGCTCGCTCGTCTGCACGCGCCAGAGTTTTTACAAATGTTAAAACGGTGTTTATTTTTAATTTAATTTGTTGATTACACCCATTCTTCGCGTTTATTAGTGATAATTAAAGGGAGATACGCTACTGTTTGTTTATATAAATGGTTTTATCTGATGTTAGTATCAAATCTATTTATTTATTAGTAAGTAGATACAAAAACAATTTGCAAATTCTGTTAGCCTTAAACGTAGAGTGATGTCGGAGTCGGAGTAACCTTAAACGTAAATTTATATAAACAAATCACAGTATTTTACCACTTTTTGTTTCTGTTTGTCAACTTAGAAAGTTCTTGTTACGGATATAGACAAAGTATGTTATTAGTTATAACTACTCCGACCTTACTCCACGTTTATTAATTAGGCTAGTGTGATTTGTACTGTGTGTTGAATGTAAGTGAGGTAAAGTTTTATTCCCATTTTTCTCATTCGTCCCTTACCCGTTCCCGGGCTGTATCTCATAAACCGTTATAGCTAGACAGTTAATATTTTCACAGATGATGTATTTCTGTTGCCGCTATAAAGACAAAAAAAAATACTTTAAAGGGGCTCCCATACAACAAACGTGATTTTGTTGTAATAATGGTATGGAACCCGTGGTGCACGAGTCCGACACGCACTTGACCTGTTTTTTAAATCTAAATAATTCTACATCTACAAGTTTATTAAACATGACAGGCTACTAAAGACATACTAAATATACACTACACAGGGTGATTTTATTTAACCAACATGCCCATACAAATTAACTACACCGTGTAAAATCACTAGAACCAAAAACCAAAGCGCACTATTCACAGATTTCACGCGCAACTAAATCAATTATGTAATGTTTCATAACAATCGACTCCCGCGCAGTTTACGTACCGCTCGCTAGAATAATGCTGTATCGAAAATGATGGGGTGGTTACAATGGTTGTCAGCTAAACGCCTGCGGTGTATGGCTTATTGATGTAGGTACAGGGGGTGAGGTTTTTGAAAAAGATCAAGTTAATAAAAAATGCAATTTCTTAATTACCATTATTTTTGTTATCGTTTATTTTTTGTTGTTATATTGTTGGTGATTGTATTTACTTAAGTTTTTGACAAAAAAAATCTTCGTTTTGCGGTTTATTTTGTAATTTAAAAACCTAAAGTTTTGAATATTGCTGTTCGCATGGTCATAAGCAAAGTAACTTGCGTGACGTGAGATAAAAACAAGAATGCTATTAAATCTAATAAAACAATATACATATTGTTTTTTAATTATGAGTTTACAATCAGTTAAACATGAGAAAATTTATTTTTCATACGGGTACAATGAACAACACTGTCCAATGAGTAACATACGAATTACGCTGAACTTTTGGAATAAGCTCAGGAGTTTTTTGTTTTAATTTTCGGGCATATTTTTGTTATAAGCTAGATACTATTGATAAATATGTATACTTATAACCAAGAACATTGATTTTGGCCTTTCAGATAAAGATAAAATAAAATTATAAAAGATAAAACGAAATACCTACCAGGAAAACGCTGATAGTCGGCTCGAATACTGCCGAGACAAAAAGTCATTTTTACAAAAAAAAAGCTTTAGTTAACATTTGTGAACACCCTGTATAAAATAAAGCTAGCCCTAACCCGCGGCCCTGCTCGCTAATGCTCCAGATTGAGTGACAGCCAGAGTTAATAAAGTCCAAATGTAATGTCGGCCATATGTCGGCACCCTTTTACAACTATAAACCTCTGTGGCGCGGTGGGTTACTCCGCCTGTGGTGTTGAAGGTTGCAGGTTCGATTTTAGATAGTTATAAAGTCTATGTTGTAGTGGTAGCCTGTTTTTTTAAATCACTAAATGGATTTATAGTTCATAAGAACTTTATTGCTTTTTTTTTAAATAAAATGCTTTCAAAAAGTTTAGTACCCGGCGCGGCGGGATTCGAACCCGCGACTATTGGTAATCCGAACCAACGGGTTTGACCGCTTCGCCACGGGTAGCCCTCTCACTAGGTCGAATTTAAGAAAGCACCCACGAGGAAGTGCATTCGAGTAAGGCCTCATCTAAGTGTTGGCTTCGGCTCCACGCACGCCTTTAAAGGTCCGGGGTGCCATAGCCCCGTGACAGTATCACGGGGCTATGTCACCCCGGACTTACATAGGATAGGATTTTATTTTTTAGTAGGGCTACTTTACATGTGAAAATCCTTATGCGGGTGACAGTATCTATATCTATCAATATCTATACTTTGTGTGTGTGTGTGCGTCTGTATGTTTGTAATGAATAAACTCAAAAACTACTGGACCGATTACAAAAATTCTTTCACCATTAGAAAGCTACATTCACCCTGAGTAACATAGGCTACTTTTGATCCCGATATTCCCACAGGATCGAAACTTACGCGGGTGAAACAGCGTGACACAGCTAGTTGCCTACAAAGCCGAATGACCCAAACTGTTGAGAACAGGACGACCTTAGTATATAGTTTTTTATGTACATAGCTTTAAGATGTCTTTTATGTGTTAGATTATAAGTTTATGTGTTAAATTATAAGTTTTCGTGTAATAAATCTGCCCTGGCGCGTTTGACTATATCAAGTGCGACAGGGTCAGAGATATCAATAAAGTGAGATGCAAGGTGGGACCTTCAGTCGAATGTAATGCGTAATAGATGTTGCGCAATCATTTCTAATATAAGGCAGGGGTATTTTTGTAAAAGTCAGAAGCTGTTTGCACTGCGCTGAAGACACCTGACTGGAACTAAAAACTAAGAACCCAAATGAAAATAGAACAATAAAGAAGTATACATAGAACATCAGGCGTGTTTTTATTTGGGAGCGCGCAGACAAACAGGGAGCGAACATACAGTCCACTAAGCCGAGGAGGGAGAGAGACAGAAGACTACGAGTCGTAACCCGGTAGACTTACGAGTCGTAACATTACGAGTCGTAACAATACGAGTCGTAACAAGGTAGACTTACGAGTCGTAACATTACGAGTCGTAACAAGGTAGACTTAGTCGTAACGTATCGTTGTTTCGAAAACTACTCCGAGGCGTCGAGGAGGCAACCACCCTGTCCGACGGATCCAGGACACAAACGATAACGCAAAGCATACTCAAACTCGACATACTTTTTCCATGTACCAAACCACGCGGTAAAACAATTAACTCAACTAATTAAAACTAGAAATAGATATTACTGAGCACATTTATTGAAGTTAACCGTGGCCTCAAGTGGTCCCGGGGGGTGTGTGGGGGTGAATGGAGCACGCGACTGCGCTCCGTACCTCCCGTACTGAGGCTTGTGGCCCTCCGAGCCTCAGGGGACGACGTTTATTGCAGCCACCCCTCATTCTTTGTCTCGCCTTCTATTGAATATTTTATTAATTTTGACTAAAGTTAGATGTTGGTCGGTTTAATGTGGCAGGTTGTTGATGTTTTATTTGTGGGTTTTAGTTGGAAACTGTTAGGGAAACAGATGTTATATTAAATTATAGTATTTAGTTAATCTAACCCTGTGGCTACATTCATTCTACATTAAGATTCTCATTGTCGCGGCAAGTGTAACCAAATAATTCGTTCTATCGCGATGTTTTCGATTAAAGCACTTCGTCGTAGATCAAACACAAAGTTTTTATCGCGACAACGCAACACAAATCTTCGCGACTGTATGTAACCATAGCAGAACATTGATCTTACAACCTTAACAGTAATGAATGACATCAGAAGGTGTATTCATCGACTTAAACTTAGGCCATATCATTATTACGAGAGACGTAACAATATTGTCAGCGCTACAGCGGCTTTTTATATTTATTTCGCGTAAAATGAACATAATATGGAATATAGTTGTATGGCTAGTTTAAAAAACACATAGTAAAAAATATTGTATTTCGTCATCAAAAACTAAGTCAGTGTAAAAGCCAAGTGGTACAAACCTACGTAAAAGCTATCGTTTACTTACCACTTGCTTCGGTTGCGCTCGAGTGGTTGCAATAAAAATTTCGCCATGTTTTCGCAGCAGTCGCTCGACGACCTGTCAATTACATCCCCAAGACAAGCGCTGCACGCATTCACTATTATAACTGCACTACTTTAGTTTTGACAATCGGGGTGCGCTATCCCTATCGTAAATACAGTCACGATATTAACCTACTACCTTCAATCGCGTAATTCTCGTTCCCGTATTTTGGTATTACGGATAAAATACTACA
Source organism: Idaea biselata (assembly GCA_958496205.1). Classification (NCBI taxonomy): domain Eukaryota; kingdom Metazoa; phylum Arthropoda; class Insecta; order Lepidoptera; family Geometridae; genus Idaea; species Idaea biselata. The sequence goes on from OY292402.1 coordinate 4,684,636, forward strand.
TTTGAATTCAGTCAAAACGGTTCAGCTGTTTTTGTGTGGTTGCCAAACATCTAAACTTTCGCATTTATAATATTAGTAAGCTTATTACGATTGAGTACAGGAAAAAAGTAACTTTGCTCTTCTTACAGATTAAATACATGTTTCTTTGTGCACAGTTTAATTAAGTTGATCCATATTTTATTCCACAGAGCTCACAAAGACCGAAAATCGAATATAAAATCAATGAAATACGAGTCGGACTCGCTCATCGACGACGGTACCGTACACATTTATCCAGAAAATTCATTTCCAATTTTAACCGTCACTAAATTATCCTTTTACTTGCTAACTAGTCCGTCAGATGTGCAGAATTGTGGTGTGTAGTTTCTAGTGTGATTACTGATTACAAAACATGCCCTTCGATAAGAAAATCAACATAATTTTGACTTCTATTATTCTTACCACGACGTAACCATGTTACAATGGCCTTGATCGCGAGGAAACTGGCCCAAGAAACTGACCCATATTCCAACCGAGTTAGTTTAAAAAGGAAATTAAAAAACAACTAGTACCTAATATAATTTCACGTACCGTACCCCCAAGCGTCATCAACGACAGAGTGCACTTACACGTACGCCGCACAGAACGGCACCGTACGTGTTCAGTATTGAACAAACCCGACAGATGGCGTAGTGTTTACCCGACCACTTTGAGTGGAACTTTGAATTTTGAACTATTAGCCGGATAGAGTCCCCATTCGGCACCTGTCCTTGTTTACCGTTCGCCGGATTGCGAATTATTTTACTTATAGTCTAAGTAGGAGCAAATGTTGAGTTTTACATTTGTTTTGACTTTGTGTATAGCGTGCTTTAAGGTTACGCTGGAATCTGACTATGGTAATCTTTTCTTGACCAGCAGTTCATATTTTTTTTCTGTGACGGTACCGTTTTGGAAAGCCAAATATTTTATGGAGCCCTCGGTTTTACCCGACTTACTTACGTATTTCATTTACTTTTTTGTGTTTATACAGGAAGGACTACGTTTGTAAAGTTTAAGAAAATAAGAGTAGGTCGACTTTCCTCTTAAGCCCCGGATTAATGTTACTAAGTTAACTAAATACCTACTTACCAACACGGGGTACCCAACTATAACCCCATAGCATCTAACTATAGTTCAGAAAAAGCTGTAAGTAGGTAGATATATGATTCTCTAAAGTAGTATAAAGTCTGCAATAACCTGCAAAGACTCCACTCGTGGTGATTTGGGCATTTATTAAAAAGCACACAATACGAGCGGGAGGATCTCTCGTCTATTTTATTTTTAATATTAAACCCTCGGGCGCACCGGGGATATAGAGCTTGTAATGTTTTAGAATAACCCTCGTGTCTACTTTGTAATAACAGTTTAAGATGAGGAATTGAAGAATTTGTAAATAAATAAATATAAATATTGCACGTAGCAAGCAGTAAGAATTAGTTCCAATTGTATCGCAGCTGCAATTTTGTGAAAAAAAAACTAAATTTGTAATATAGAGAATATTTGCGTTTGACGACAATCTCGATGGCAAGCGATAACATTAATATTGGGAAAAAAAAACTCAAAAATACCGTGTGAAACAAAAAGAACGAGATTACGTAAAAACTCGTAGCACTGCTTTTAAAAAAAAAAATGCTTTCAAAAACATTCGTACTCGGCGAGATTCGTACCCGCGCCTACTGGTACTCCGTGTCCAACACGATATCCGCTACGCCACGGGTAAGCCACCTCCTCGTGTTCTTGCGAATAGGGCCTCATAGTGACATCTACCGGTGGTTCAACTCGGCTCATAGTTTTCGATATTATACATAAAAATAATTACAATATAAGATGACTCTTCCCAAACATCTAAAATCATTATTTTTTATTTAAACTCGTAGCAAATAAAAAGAACCGTAGCAGGTACTACGAACGCTACAAGTGCTACAATCCGTAGCCATTTCTACACTACATGAGTTTCGTAAGTCTACAAACGTTTTACAGAGCCAGTTCAAGGGCCCTTCATAGCTATTATTGAGATTCAGACAGAATGCTCTTCATCATCAACTCCTGAAATACTTGGAGTACAGTCTACAATTACGTTTACATTTTAATTTAATGAGTTAGGTACCTGCTGCTTAGTTTGTTTAGTAATTTTAATTATGAATTTGTTTATTTTTATTTTTATTCGGGGTGGGTTATTTTAATATAAGTTACTATTTTGATTCTTTAGTTTTAGTTTTAGTATTCTTTAGTTTTATCTTATATGTACCTACCTATGTAAATATATGTAAATAAATATTGAAAATCTTACTTTTAAATTAAATACTAATATTGAGACAAACTAACATAAATGAACTAAGATAACTGTCATTTTTCTGTGTCAAAAGTTATTAGTAAAGTTTTTAATGAACATTTAAGAAATACTGATCAAAGATATAAAATAAAAATAGTAGACTAAGTTAGAAAATAAGAATAGTCGTAACAGTGAGCATCAGCAAGAGGTTTGAAAAGAGCTCGAAACTTAGGACGTTGAAGAATAGTCGTAACAGTGAGCATCAGCAAGAGGTTTGAAAAGAGCTCGAAACTTAGGACGTTGAAGAATAGTCGTAACAGTGAGCATCAGCAAGAGGTTTGAAAAGAGCTCGAAACTTAGGACGTTGAAGAATAGTCGTAACAGTGAGCATCAGCAAGAGGTTTGAAAAGAGCTCGAAACTTAGGACGTTGAAGAATAGTCGTAACAGTGAGCATCAGCAAGAGGTTTGAAAAGAGCTCGAAACTTAGGACGTTGAAGAATAGTCGTAACAGTGAGCATCAGCAAGAGGTTTGAAAAGAGCTCGAAACTTAGGACGTTGATAAAATTTTAATAATAATAATAATAAAAGCAACGCGATTAAAACCGGAACAATGAGTTTAATTTCTATTTAATACTAGAAGAGTCTCGCGGGTTCACTCGCGTAACTCCTGATCCCGCGGGATTTTCCACAAACCCTTTCTTAGTGGATACCTACACACCACTAAGAACACACTTCCCAAATTCCATGTCTCTAGGACCAGCGGTTTGGGCTCTGCGTTGATATATAGGTCAGTCAGGACTTTTAATCTACACTAATATTATAAAGAGGAAAGATTTGTATTTTGTGTCTGAGTGTGTGGGTGTGTGTGTGTATATATGTTTGTAATGAATAAACTCAAAAACTCCTATACCGATTTCAAAAATTCTTTCACCAAAAGTGAATGTTGCTATCACCTTGAGTAACATTAGCTACTTTTAATCCCGAGATTCTCACGGGATCGGGACATACGCGGGTGAAACCGCGGGACGCAGCTAGTTTTATAAACATAGATAGTCTTCATTATCTTACCTTCAATACACTGTCGAATCAAAGTTAGTAATTACATTGGACGAGCCGAGCGAGCGGGACGGCTGTTTGCACTGCCCAGCACAATTACCCGCTTTCTACGTACAATGTGGAGCAATGTAGGTACATACTTACATCGGCCGGTTGCTGTCCGTACTGTCGATGGTGTGGCCCGATCCTTATCCGACGCAATATTGTTGATCGCGTGCCGACCGCCTAACTTGGGTGTCTGGTTCAAGTGAGGAGATATCATCACTTGCCATCAGGTGAGGTAGTGGTCAAACGCTCATCTATTGTAAGCTAAAAATAAGCGTGTTAGGCTAAATTTGATAAGTTGCAGTGGAGGCGCTAGGGTAGCGCCGCTGTCACTTCAATAAATTCCTTGGGTACTATCGCCTATTCTATACGTCAAAGGAATTTACGTCACTACGGTGTGACTACATATTTGACTCTTCCCAAACATCTAAAAACGACAATAAAATGAAAAACATTAACAATATAAGAACGTGGGTACTGTTACCATTTCCACACAAACATAATACCAAAATAAATTATGAAAAATTTAGTTTTCTACCTTAATATCGATATTATTCGGATTAAGATTTTATTTTTATAGGGCCCACCACAAAGTTTGCTAAAATATTCATTCGAAATTAAATGAAATAAATTTATTTTGGTATTATGTTTGGATGGAAATGGTAACAGTACCTACCCTCTTAAATATAGGCGATACATTCTGACGTTTTAACACTCGACATTCTGAACTTTGAATCAACCCACCCCGGAAGCCAACTTAATAAATAATTAAAACCGCTGTCCTTTCGTACCTTCTACCAATCCCAGTGTAGTCGAAGGTAGATAGATAGGAAAGGCAATTACAGAGGTTGTGTAAAGTTTAATATAGGCTAATGCTATGCATCGTCCATCTTGATAGCCTATAGTCAATATCTAATCTTAATACTGGCTATAGCTAGGTAGATAGATAATTGCTTTGTACCAAAAAAATAAAAAATAAAACAATAAAAACACATAACCCTTCTTTGTGTCGCGCAGTCGGGTAATGAATTATAAATACAACATACAATTAAAAAAACAAACAAAATGAGGACTAGTTTTAATAAGAGGAGCCATATGTATAGAAAAATATATTTTACACATCCCACTAATAATAAAATTATAAATGCCAAAATTAAAATGTTTGATAGTTGTGTTTCCATCACGCAAAAACTACTAAACCGATAGCGGAGAAACTTGGTATGCAGATAGTTGGATATCTAGATAGCTCTAGGCTACCTAGCTCTAGGCTACCTTTTATATTTTTATATTATTTATATTTTTAACTTTTTTATATTCACGCAGGATCGGCACTTACGCATGTAAACTTCATATGCTTGCGTGATATAGGTATAGTTAATATTTAATCCAAATCCTGACTCGATTGAATAAGAGGAGCCATATCTAAATAAAAATATTTTTTTAAACATCTTACAATCCTACTAATAATTATAAATGGGAAAGTTTAGATGTTTGGATGTTTGTGTTTTAATCACGCAAAAACTACTTAACCGATTGCGATGAAACTTGATATGCCTAGCTGGATATCTGGATTAACACATTGGCTACTTTTTATCCTGATATTCCTGTAGTATCGGGACTTACGCGCGCCCGCGCCGGTGAAACCGAGGACGCTGTTATGTAAAATAAGCTTCACATGCCATGAGCTCCTGGTAGTTGAGGCGAGGCAATAAGCATCTATTAGCTGCAAATTATTTGAAGTCGAGACCACTTAGTTATTAGCAAGTCGTTACGGGGAGCCGGTTAGCACCTATGCTAGTGTAGGACTGAGGTATTATAGGGATCTCTGATACAAAAGGTAGGCTTCAATAAAGATGACTTTAATTTGGAGACTGAAGTTTAGTTTTCAATTTCAATGTCGTATTTTTCGGCGGCCGAAGATCGTGCGAAGTGGATACGTAAATGTAGGAAAGGGGACCCCGGGCTCTCGAGAGGGATGCAACCGGGAACATCGCCCGGATGATGATGATTTTTCGGCTGTGGACGTTTGGCTTTACAAAAATAGTTGTATAATTGGCGATGTATTTGATAATGTATTTCTGTAGCCGCTATAACAACAAATACAAAATAAAACAAATATTTAAGGGGGGCTTCCACACAATAAACGTGATTTTTAAATTTTAAAGACAACGATATCGCAATTTATTTTTACTACTGGCGCCATCTAGTAGCGCCAATCGTAAAAATAGATGCTAACGTTGCGTAACGTTGTCAAGTTTTTTTTGTATATAGATAATAGTAGAAACGGAACTCTTTGTGCGCGAGTCCTACTCGCATTTCACATCTGCAGCATAAAATTTAATCACAAGATTATAACATCTATTTTATTCGATTTTTCTTCTGCTTTCGCGATGTTGTATTGAAATTAAAGACATTTTTCAGACTTTTAGCATTTTTCATTTCAATTTTAATTCTCACAAGATCACCGACAATTTTTTTCAACCTAACCTAACCCAACTATCATAAAACGTATGCAAATGCTTCGCTCGTAGCATCAAAGAACAGTGAAGATAGTCTGCACATCAAAGCAGGTCCCATCAAAGGGCTTTGTTTGCCTCTCCAGCCTTCGATACACGGCATATTGATCACTACACGCTCACTCACTGCTCTTGCCCTGTTAATTTGATTGACGATGGTTTTATCATATTTAGAAGTACCTCTAGCTCTACCTATGTGCCCATGTATGTAGGTAACATACCTATATACTCGTATATATGTTTTTTAATTTCAGACTACGATCTGACGTTTTAGTTCTTTGTATCTGTAATTTTTTTCTTTAGTAAAATGTGTCAAATTCTAGTCTACAATTAAAAACCCTAAAAACGATGTAGGTATAGAAATTATCTTGGAATTCTGTTTATAATGTAAGTGTTCGAACCTGCACATATCATAGGAGTATTTTTATTTATACATCTACAAAAACATGGATAGCTCAAGCTGTAACTTGTAAGTGGACAAATTGTGTAAATTCAATCAAGTTTCGTGTCTTGCTTTGCATTATATTTTTGTATATGCATGTTTCCTTAAAAAGCTTGAGATTTCTCTTCTTGGAATTGGGCGGGATACATTTTGTAAATATTTATGCTGCTCTAATGCTCAATGCCCCGGTGGAATTTAAACCCACGACCTGCGATTCATAAACAAGCAGCGCTTTCAAACAATGAATTAAAAAAAAAATTATATCACACGGCGCCATCTAACCCCATAGCCAGCTAGTATGCTTGTATTATAGTGACTAGACGACAATTAAAATCGAAACATTTTTTTTTCTACTACGATACCTACCTACCTATAAAATAACAGAAACCAAACTTATCTAAGTAACACACGCTTGTGTTATGGTGACTAGACAACAATTAAAGCAAAAAAAATGAGTTTATTTTTTTCTAATGACTTACCTATAAAATAACATAAACCAAACTTACCTAAGTAACACATACAATTCCAGCAATATCGCCAAAATGGTGACAGTCGAGTACAAATAGAGATTACGACGACAGACAAACAGACAAACATGACACTCGGACCTTCATTGGACATTCTCAAAAACGTTCCGTTGTCTCTGCTCCATCAATATTTACATTGTCCAGTTTATTGGCGAGGATAGTTGAGAGCACAAGTGTTACCTAGTGGTTTTAAGTTTCAATTGAAGTTTTTATTTGAGTTTTCGTTTCATCGGAAGGCGTGTTTCAGAATCACACAGTCTTACTTAAGATTTGAAAGTAAGCGAATAGTTTTTATTGAAATGAATACCTATCTGAAAATAACCGTTTTCGGTTTTAATCGTGAAATACAATACGTCGGACATTGAAAAAATCTCTAAATAAAACCAGCAACGCGATGCAAAAATATTAAAGAAATTCAAAACCTGACTTCAAAAAAAGGACATAATAACCTTCCTACATACAGTACAATCGACTTATCTGACTGGTTTTTTTTAATTTATTTTATTTTGTTTGAAGTCGGCTTAAAATCAATATATTTTAAATCATTATCATCTTCTAGTGCCAACTTCTAAGGATGGTTGGTGGTCAATTGGTAAAAGAATTTACAATCTTGTCACAGTTTTGAGTTGTTGGTAACTGAGGCCAGTCCAGTCTTTTAAGTCATCGAACCACGTCTACCTTGGGAGGGTCTACAAACCTGTATCTTTCCCTCCAGTATCAGCCCTGGGAAACCATAGAGCACGCCTCTCTGTAGGTCTTCGAAGAAATCAGTTTTACGTCGTTTGATAGCTCTCATTAGTAATTGTTTCCAGCATCCCGCCATTTTAAAACTGGAGGTGAAGGTGGTAAAAATTTGATAGATTTTATTTAAATACTTTTTTACGTGGTTGTACAAAAACTACAAGCAGGTAGGTATTCTATTTCAATAAAATAAATGTGGTTTTCTTCTGAATACTACCTCTATTTATTTAAGTGAATTTATAGGTACTCAACTCAAGGCATGTTTTAGATTAGTATGCTACGTCTTAGATCATAATATCGTCACTTACCACAGCTAGTATAAGAAAAACTCAAGATAGGTAATTACAAATTAGGTAAAGAAATACATGGAATTTCAAACTGACATGAATGTTTTTACAATCAAAATTGTATAAAATCCACTTCTACACGTGCGTGAACCCCACTTCTATTCGACACTGAGCAGTACCTACATGAATTCTATATAAGCGTGTTATATACATCTTAGACCACTACTAAAGATTTACCATTAGAAAGCTACAGCTAGTAGCTTTCTAATGGTAAATTTAGTAGTGGAGCTGTAGCTGAATAAAATTCGCTACTTTTGATCGGGACTTACGCGGGTGAAACCGCGGGACGCAGCTAGTAGGAGATATAAAGAAATATTTAGTATCTTTGTGTCACTTTAAACGAATGCGAACAAAAGTAACATAGCCATCACGCTTCAAGATAATATTTATTTACCCAGTCACCAGTCCCACTTAATTAGCTAAGTCCTTACGACATTTCTCGTTAAATCCAGCTCGCGAGCGTTTCACACTTGCCTGTCAACGTTTCGAGGAAACGTGGCGTGTTTGACGTTACAATATGTTATGCTACGAGTATTTACTTAGCATTGGTTGAGAAAAGGCTGGAGTTTCTTACCTATGTATTTTTTAGATTCTTCTTCTGTTCTTCTTATGTATTTTTTGTTTTAAAATATTTTATTGGCGTTTGACCACTATGAATAAAAAGACATGCTGCGCCAACTCTTAATAAATTAGGATTAAGGTAGGATGATGATGATGATTGGCGTTTGACCACATGGAGATGTGGTAGGTGGCCTCTCCACCGGCCCCAGCAAGGTTGTCGTTAGCTCCTCTTCCGAGGAACGAGTGGTGAGCGGCTTCATTGCTCCGGTACCAGTCTGGACAATCTGGTAGTGCCGTTTTGGGCACGGGGTAGCTCTGCGGACGGAACAGCGGACCCATCTCTTTATACCCTTGTTGGTCACAGCTTGGGACGCTATAACATATATGCGTAGGAGTATGGCACGGGTTGCTATGACCACTAAGTATCTCACTGCGCTAGCTAAAAACGTTTGAATCTAACTCTGGTGTTAAAATTTTTCTTTTTTCTTTGTATAAATAAATTGAATTTGTGTTTTTGGTACAAAATAGCGATATATTATCTATCCATCTATCTTTTTTTTTAAACTTTACCTCCTGCTTTAAAAGTATTTCTTCGAAACTTATAATTACTGTGAGCGTCAAACCGTGTTTTAATTTCGTAGAACTGACTTTTGATGAACGACGCTTTTTTCATGGTATTATGTACAACTTGATCGATTTTCTATGTGTTAGCTTAAAAATATTATATTAATAAATAAATAGTAAATAAATATTGCACAACGTTGCACACAGCGCAATCTAGCCCTAAACTAAGCCCTAGGCTTGTACTATGGGCACTAGACAACGGATAATACGGATATACTACATTTTTTTTTTTTTTTGTAAATACAAACATATGATACATAGAAAACAACCAGACCAGAATCAAATATTTATTTTTAAGCATAAATACTTGCAACCGGCGGGAATCGAACCCGCAACCTTCTGCATTGCAGTCCCCCGACGCGCCACAGAGGTCGTCAGATATTTCCTACTTCCTACTTTATTATGCTGATTGCGGTATAACTGGGCCTTGTCTGTAGCCAGGGTCTGTAATATGGCTACATTCTTGATCACAGTTTCTGAAATAGAGTATATCTAGCTGCGCCCTGCAGTTTCACCCGCGTAAGTCCCGATCCCGCGGGAATATCGGGATAAAAAGTAGTCTATGAGTTATTCTAGGTCTCCAACTATGTATATTCCAAGCTTCATCGCAATCGGTTCAGTAGTTTTTGCGTGAAAGAGTAACAAAGTCACATACATACAGACATACATACATACAAACTTTCGCGTTTATAATATTATAGAGTAGTAAGTAAGTAAGTATAAGTATAATAGGTAGGTAGGTACTATATACTTTCTAACTAAAAACTAAATGGTAAATATTCGAGCTAGCTATACTAATGGGTCCACTTGTCTGAGCTGCAAAAGCAGTAGATATAATGCAAGCTTCATCAAAGGTCTTGCCAAACAAGGGATCTAATCTTGGTACATACCTTGATGAGTGGCTAGCGGACAGTGCGGCCGAGGCCAGTGCAGAATAGGGTTGCTATTTTCAACCCCCGACGGAAAAGGAGGAGTGTTATAAGTTTGACGTTTCTGCCTGTTTGTCTGTGTATCTGCCTGTTTGTCTGTGTATCTGTCTCTGGCATCGTAGCTCACGAACGGATGAACTGGGCCTCTACTTTAATTCTACGAAGGATAAAAGAAACGATTTTTCCAATAGTATTCGGACGGTTTTGAAGGACGGATAAAATATTTTCTTTCTTTCGTACGTACGTTCGTAGAATTAAAGTCCTGATTTCAATGTAAAAATTTAAAATGTTTTGTTGATAAGTGGCAAAAGCGCGAGAGTTGTTGTACCTACCTAACGTTCCCGTGTTCCCCGACGCGAAACAACGTTAGGTACCCCATACCTACTCAGAGACATAAAAATTTGCCTTGTGCTTATCAGTACCTTTTTTATTTATTTTTAAGGTGGAGAAATGCAGCCTTATGCACCATCACGCCACTCTCAGGGAGAGCGGCGTGGTGTGTGGGGCTGCCTATGGTCTAAAGGTGGTAGGCGACAATTTTTTTGGGTATTTCATAGCAAGTGTTACATGAAGGCCCAGCCCTACGAGCTGCTAATTCTTCGTCTACAAAAGTCGGTGCAGTCTCGCAGATTATAGAGAATTGAGCCATCTAATATTCTCTGTGTTGCCACCAACCCCAACCGGAGAGACACTATTCTGAAGACAATCGAGATACCGCTCGTACGTTTCGTTTGTATTAAATGTTTACCTATCTACCTATTTAGTGCACAATTTTGAGGAACTCAAATTAATTAGGGGGGTTTTGGGGCCTATCTGTACCTGCTGATATTTAATGGCCATGCGGGTAAAGCAAGGCTTGGCGAGGTAATTAATTAGATGGGTGTGGCAAAAAACATTTTCTCGCAATTTTTTGTGCTTCCGATGGCACGTTAAGCAGTTGCTCCCGGTTGTTATTACTGATAGTTATAATAGGTCAAGTTAGAGGCTTAAGAGGCCTTAGGGCGACCTGAATAACTCTAAACACTAATTTATCCAGGAAGGAAACAGTCGCCTACCTTTGTATGGAGAAAGAGTAGGTAGACTGTCCTCTTAACTTTCCCCATATCGACCGTGCGATAAAAAGTAACATCAACGCACGCACAAGTCACCGGCCACCATAATGGGCTCTCAAAGACTAGTGGAGCGGCGTCTTTGATCCTCCCAGACTCCCTCCGCCTCTCTACTTAACGAAAATTAAAATAACATGAGATGAAACCGCTGCGTATATTACATGTAGCCAGTTGTTATATGTACCTACAGAGTTTTTTTTATTAATTATGTCATAAATAGGTAACTCCATTTTATTCAGTAGGTTCTTGACAGTGTAGTGGTTACATTTCAGTATTTGGCCATGAGACGACGACGTCAAAACTCTAGCACTAGGTGAGCAGTGCTAGAGTTTTCACGACGTCGCCAAATACTGAAATGTAACCATTATTTCTTAGTGTTTACCACACTTAGGAAATACTGCTTTTTGAAAAAGAAAAAAGTAGCTGTGACACGGACGGACGGACAGACGGACAGACATGACGAATCTATAAGGGTTCCGTTTTTGCCCTTTGGCTACGGAACCCTAAAAAGGCGACGAGGCTACCATATAGTATGGGAGCTCCCCTTAAATATTTGTTTTATTTTGTAGGTAGGTACATACTTGTTTTATTTTTATATGTTGTTATAGCGGCTACAGAAATACATCATCTGTGAACATTTCAACCGTCTAGCTATCACGGTTTATGAAACCCATCCTGGTGACAGACGGACAGACAGACAGCGAAGTCTCTGTAATAGGATCCCGTTTTTACCCTTTGGGTACGGAACTCTAAAAATTAAGCAGCCATCAAACACAGAAAATGGCATACTATTTTTTTGTTTAGAAGCTGCTTAATTATTTAAGTAGTAATCAAATACTTTAAGTAGCGTTTTAGTATTTTAAGCCGTTAGGCTTCTAGCTTGAATAAATAAATTATACCGCTTTATTCGCATTGATTTTATTTTTTTAATCATTTTATCAATGTTCGACTTTTCGAGATCTTACAGATCTCTTCTTCAGGGGTTTATTTAGGTATATTCAAGTACCCCAAGTAGTTGACATATTCAGAACCTTAGATCAAAAAATGTAAACAAAAACTCATACATTTATTAAATTTGAAAGGGACAGCTCTTTATTTACATTTTTTTAATAGGTATTTACATTTTTGATCTAAATTTCTGAAATAGTATATCCTATAGTTTATTTCGCTTCAAAAATATTTAGAAACTAGGAACCTATTTAGCTTAGCAAAATCTAAATACGGACGGACGGACAGACGGACATGACGAATCTATAAGGGTCCCGTTTTTTGCCATTTGGCTACGGAACCCTAAAAATCATATTTCCGCTTACACTCTAATAACTTTAATTCTTATAACTGCATAACCACAAGCTTTCATTGTCAAAGTAACGTCTATATTCGCACCGTATCGGGCATCGAACCCCACAAGTTTAGTATCAAGGTGCTCCGATAACCAGCTCTCGACGTGTTATCGTGAGTGCTCCGTGGTACCAGCATGTGCAATGTTTGCTTTACCTCGTATTACTAACTTGGAGGAAGATTGGAGGAATTTTTTACAAGGAAAGAAAAACTTTACTAAGATTCCTATTTGTTGTTAAGGTTAAGTACACGAAAATATTTCGTAATTTGTTTTTAGGGTTCCTTACCCAAAGGCTGAAAACGGGACCCATTACTGAGAATTTGCTGTCTGTCTGTCCTTCTGCCTGGTGACAGACAGGCCATCTGTATCTCACTGAGACTTCGCTGTCCCTCCGTCTGTCACCAGGCTGTATCTCATAAACTGTGATAGCTAGACAGTTTTTTAATGACTAGGCAAATCTACAAAAAAAAAAAGGAAAAAAAAACATAAAATAACCTCGCCTACATACAGTGCCACCGACTTATCTGTTATGTAATCTGAAGTCGGGCAGCCAAACTACAATCACACCCCACCCACCCAGTAAGACTGCCCGACTTCAGATGACATAACAGATAAGTCGGTGGCACTGTATGTAGGCGAGGTTATTTTATGCTTTTTTTTAAGTTGGTTTTTAATTTTTAAAAATTATTTTTTTATTTTATCCTTTTTGTGTACTTGCTTCTAAAATCATCAAAATTGTAACCATAACTTTAATCATTAAGAAGTTATCTGATGAGAAGTTGGTTTCAGATACTCCATTCATGGGTATCGATTCCTTATGGCCTTATTCTACTAGCGGAAATCGAAAACTGAGCAATTAACTGTACTCTAGAGGTGCAATTCTGTTCATCACTCCGAAGATCCTTATCCGATCTTCACCATTTTTTTATGGGGCCAATCTGTAGTTAGTACCTTTCAAATGAAAAATCGCGATTGCGATCGGACCTCAAACGGCAGAGTTATGAAGTAACAAACATAAAAAAAAAATACAGCCGAATTGAGAACCTCCAACTTTTTTTTAAAGTCGGTTAAAAATATATCTAAACAAACACAAAAACATGAAATCCCCAAAGACGCGAGTTCAAATCTCGCCGCGAGTGAATTTTTGAAAATGTTTTTTTTTTCTTTAAAATATTTTTCCTAGTTACAAAATGTAGCACACGCACCAAGAAGATACTTTTATCTCTTACAAAGCGCCATTAGCTCGCCATTGTTGAAGGCATCACACATCTAACATGAGAATAATGATTTTTAAATTGTTTAAGCACATTTTAGTGGTTGCATCGAAAAGGTCGTGGGTATTTACGGTAAATTTTCCTTGAAGCGCACTTGTGCCTACTGTTTACACAAGTGAGATGGTGCGGCGAAGAAAAAACGCTCAAACCTGCTCCACGGACGATTTCAAAAATATTTAGTCTGATAAGCGAGGTAGCGTTGGAGAAATAAGCCGTTTGATATTTAAAAACTAAGATTTTGTTTTGTTTTTGTAATAAATTAAAACGCGTTAACTAACGAATTAAGTAGGTAAGTTACCTATTTTGTTTATGTTTAAATTGAACTTTTTAATAATTTTATCAACAAAAAACTCACAAAGTAGGTATTATATGCAGTGTTTGTGCGAAAGACTATTTAATTGTATATATATAATTATATAATGCCTTTTTGTATGCAATTAAATTATGTCATCCACAGCCGAATACCTACTAAAACGCTGCTCAAAATTTGAGGTCTACTTAAATAAAATTAGCAGTTGTTTAAATCAAATACTTACCAAAAAACTAGCTCAAAACTAGCCCTAAAATTTTTAGTAGTGTTTGCAACTTACCCGTGTGGCCTTTGCTTACTTCAGCTTAGCTTAACTCATATATCTAAGTTACTTACTTACTACTTACTCCGCTGGCTCAGCGACCCAAAGTGGGTTTTGGTTTCCGAAACGACAATCTTCCTCTGCCCCCTGAAAATAAACTCCTGGTGGCAGAACGCAAAATAATAAATAAATAAATTCTCTGAACAACACACAGCGCCATCTAGCCCCGTGGTAATAAATAAATAATAATAAATAAATAAATAACTGCACCCGGCGGGAATCGAACCCGCAACCTTCTGCATTGCAGTCGCGCTTTCGCACGACGCGCCACAGAGGTCGTCATCCTCCGAAAAACCTTGGAAGAGAGGACGGGTCATGAATGATCAGGAAAGATGACGAGACCGAAGGTGTAGATCTTCAATAAAATCTCTAGTTAGTTAGACTAGAATTAGTATATTGCCATTCAGCTTGGCAATGCGGCCAGCATTTTGGGCTCGCTGCCAAGTGACGGGGACCTAGATTTATTTTAAGTTTTTTAATTTGTCAATAAAATAGAAATAGTAACATAGAAAAGTACCTATAGTTAAGTTACTATTTTAATTTCTGTTTTGTTTTTTATTTATTGTTATCTACGTAAGAGTAATTCTACTTACAAAAATATTTTTTAATCAATCTTATTCAATGTTTTTATTGGAAATTGCATCTTTTTTGCTGCCTGTAGATCGAGAGCGCGACAAGATGGCGGCGTAGGTGCGATGGCGCGGAACCGTTCACCTCGACAGACTACGTTACAGAAGTATTTCCTACAATATCACAACGCAGAGCTGTACCTACTCAGAAGAAGCTTAGCATTTTAACATCTTTGCCAATAATAGGTGTCCATTTTGGGAATAGTACTAGTTACTTTACTAATGCTGCTAAATACGATTCGTTTGAATTACGAACTGTTTTTGTAATATTACACAAGACGGAACTCCCAATGTTCTGAAAGGTTATGAAATTATCAAAATGTATATAAGGTATAGAAGTATAGTTCTTGGAGCAATATTGAGATTTGTCTTCTAGAAAATACATTGCCTTACTCTAGATCCAGACTGACTGAGCGTTGATAATAATATAGTTCAGTCAGTCAATCAATCAGTCAATCAGTCAGGACTTTGAATTTTAAAATATTCCCATTACAACAAATATTTTTCAAGTGCTTACCATACCCTATAAGGTAGATACTCCAAAAAATTGTTTAATCATTTTTTTAAACATTACCCGTGAAGTTTATTTTAATTACCATCGTAAATATCTATAACTTATGCACTCCGTACATTAGTTATTATACAAGGTGACTTAGTAGGTAGGAATAGTATTTTGAATATAGAAGCCCTGAATAAGTAAGATGAAGTGAGTTAGTAGATACGAATAGTATTTTGAATATAGAAGCCCAGAATAAGTAAGACGAAGTGAGTTAGTAGATACGAATAGTATTTTGAATATAGAAGTCCAGCATAAGAGAGTCTCCACTTTACCTATCTATCTAATTCTCGCCCTTCGTCCCCAATTACGATCTTCGATAACTCTGTTTGCACTAAAGTTCTGGCGTCAAACTTGGTATGTCTACTTATCTTGGTTCTGATAAGAGACTCTGCACCTTAGACTATTGGTACCATCGTTTAATCTAATAAGTTACCAACTTACTTATAAACGATGACTAAGTCTATGTAACCCTGTTACATAAACATAAAGTTTGTCCCTGTCTGTTAACTTTGAAACTGTCACAGTAAAAGATAAAGGTTACATAAACTTAGTCATCGTTTATAAGTAAGCGGGTTAGTGTTTTATAATATTACTACCTTTGGTTTCACACTCGTAAGTCCCGATCCTGTAGGAATATCAGGATCAGAAGTAGCCTATGTTACTTCTCGATAATTAAGCCTTTTTTGGTGAAATATTTTTTAAAATCGGTCGTGTAGTTTCGGAACCTATTCATTACAATCAAATATTTTTTTCCTCTTTATAATATTAATTAAGTATAGAGATATAGATATTTTTACATTAAGGTTATGTAGGACTGCGAAACGTCGGGATTTAATAAATGCTTAATAAAATGGAAGTAACGCGATTAAAACCTAAAAAATAATATAATTTCGCAAAAACTGAAGAAAAATCTAAACATTTACCCCCTTCCTTACAAACGATGACTAATTTTATATTACGTTTGTCTTTTACTGTGTCATGAAATTTCAAAGTTAACAGACAGAGACAAACGTTACATAAACTTATTCATCGTTAATAAGTAAGGGGGTAAATGTTAATATTCAATAGTAGTCAAAATTAAAAGAAAATTAAATTCAAAGTCAAACAGCCAAGATTTGAATTTAGAACAAACACAAGTCAAGTAAAGGTACTTCATTAAACGGACATTTTTAAAGAATTCAACAAATTACCGATATTCGAACGAAACGTTTTAAATAAAGAATATTTTTAAATTCTACCTTAATTGTTAGCAGAGTTTTGTTATACGAAAGAGTGGCAAGAAGTAATATAAGTAAAAATATCACATTTTTTCTTGATGTAGAATAGAGTCGATTTTTCTTTTAATTCTAATTCGGGTTATTCGATAAATTTGACATAATTATTTTTTAATTAATTTTAATTAACATATTACCCCTTTACTTATAAACGATGACTAAGTTAACGTTTGTCTTTTACTGTGTTAAGAAGTTTCAAAGTTGACAGACAGAGTCAAACGTCACATAAACTTAGTCATCGTTGATAAGTTAGGGGGGCTAATGTTTAGAATTTATCCATTGCCATTTAGCGTGACAACGCCTCTAGTGTTATGGGGACCTTTGCCCCAGGAACGATAAGGGGCGGTTTATTCGATTGGTTTAATCATTTTATATTTATTATTTTAATTATTTTATTGAATATAACTACCTAACTTTACAACATAGATAGATATACTTACTTAGTTATTTTATTTTCTTGTACATATAAAAAATAAATGAATTTTAATTATGAATTAATTTGATCTTTTGCATAAAACCGTCCATGTCGTGTCGCGATTAGTCCGAGCGATTTTTTCACGATCAATTGAACTTAGGAAGTCCGACGCTGCTCGTTGGGCCAACGTGATTATTATTTGATTCTATTATAGAAATTATTATCGAATTCCGAACGAAGAAGTCTTTTAAATTCAGTGTTGGTTTAGGTACATTTACCTACAGATAGATAGAGATAGGTATATAAACTCTATATAGTACATACCATATAAGTTTTTATACAATAAAAACATAAACAACTTGATTTTATGGGTAATAGTTAAACCCCGATGGAAAAACAGGGGTGTTAAAAGTTTTAGGTGTCTGTATATGTAAGGTCTGTATACTTTCCCGAATAGGTCCCGATCCTGAATTTTTTAAAATTCTTTCTTACCGTAGCGTAAGAATTGCGTAGAAATAGATAGGTAGGTACATCATTTTCAAAAACACAATTTCAAAATTTCAACTCTCTACTATCAGCGGTTTTAAGGCTGTGTTTATCCGATCCGAATAGTCCGAAAATTCTTATCACCACGGTTTTAAAACGCACTTGGCTAAGGCCTGTGTAAAAACCACCTCAAAATGGTGAGAAATAAAATATAAAATAAAATAAATCGTCAGATCGAGATCCATACATGAACAAGAGAAAATTAAATTTATGAAAGAATCTAAATAAAGCAAAAACTACACCTACCAATTGTACATAGCAATGAGAAAATATACCTATGAACTTAGGTGAAAATAGAAAAGGAGTTGTTATAAATACCCATACCTTACCTAGCTAGCTAGTAGGTATATATAATAGGTACCTATTCTGAATCGCTCGTAGCACGCACTCCCGGCTAGTATTGACCGAGTCTATTGCGCATGTCTCTACTTTGCAACAAGGACCTATAGATACTTGAAGAAACTGGAAATTAAAAGCCTCCATACGAAGAGACTAGCTAGACTGAACTGCAGGGAAATGTTCAGTCCGGCCTGTCAGCCAGATGTGATTTAATTGGTTTGAGGCTTTGAAGCCTTTCATCTATCTATGACACAGATTTATGTCCGGTCAGGCGAAACTGAAGAGTAAATAAAAATAAATAAATATTGCACGACGTTACACACAGCGCAATCTAGTCCCAAACTAAGCACTAGACTTGTACTATGGGTACTAGACAACGGATATACTACATATTATACCTACTATTTTTTTAAACATATGACACATAGAAAACACCCTAGTAAACTGGTACTCCACAATACGTACAAAATGAAATTAATAACTTGTAACTGAACTGCAATCGATACTTTATTGACTCAGAAATGTATGGAAAGCGGTATCCTCAAAATAAAACTTAAACGGAAAATGTCAAATGTTATTTGATAAGAGTCAAATTTGAAATTTAAGATTGACTGCAATCATATTGAAATGATTTATAGGTATTTGTTAATTTTCTGATGCCCTATTACCGTAAAAAGGTCAGCATTAACTCAACTAAGTATAGTAGCGCTTTACAATAAAATTTAAGCGTCTACATTTAACTACAGAGAGAAGGGTCTTAAATACGAAAAAAACACTTCCATGCACCTACTATTGAGTCGTTTCTTGAAGTATTTTATATCCGTGTTTTATACGCTTACAAACACGAAAACTCTAACTGGATTTGAATTAACAACAAAAATCAAAAGTTTCAAATTAGTTATTCATTTTAGAGTTTCAGTTATTAAACTGTGCGTTGTGTTGTGTGTATAAGTAATTAGGTAGGTAAGTACATGGTTTACATCACTACTAACTACGCCTTCATACCAAGTTTCATCGTAATCGGTTCAGCATTTTTTGTTGGAAGAAGTAACAATCAATCAAATACACCCACAAACTTTTACAATAATTTTATCAAGATTATACTAGCTGAACCTCGCTGTATCACTCGCATAAGCCTCGCTCTCGCAAAAATACCTATAGGGATATAAAGTAACCTATGTGTTATTCTAAGTCTTCAGCTATCCACATAACGAGTTTCATCGAAATCGATTCAGCGGTTTTTGTGTGAAGGAGCAACAAATACACACACGCACAAACTTTCGCCTTTGTAATATTTATGATATAAAGTGATTTTGAAAATCTAAATAAAAATCATCGACTTTATGATGCTGACCGTATCTACTGACTGACCCATTGTGATGAAATTCAATATACCTACTTAGTTATATTAAACCGTTGGAATCTCTCTACAAAGCTTAGTAAATTTTAGTTATTTTTATCAAACAATATTTGCGGACCGTCGCGGTCGCGCCTGTATCAAGCCGGGTCAGATATCGACCGACGACGTAGCGAACCACCGTATGTTATCGAACAGTCGATATTATTCCACACATCATATCTGTTTACACAAGCCCATCAATGAGAGACCATCGATTCTATCTTTCGTATTTGACCACAACTTGTTTGATAGTGCTTGTACCGTGATTAGTTTCGCTCCTCCAGATTGCGCGATATCTTTAGACTGTATTGCCAGTTAGTAGATTAAAAAACAATCAAATGTTCGAGTGGGTTTACTGTAACTACGTAACAGATTAGTGGGGCAATAAAACCGCAACTGCGCCCTCTTTATCCCACGGTTGCGAGAGTTGCGTTCCCCTACAGCGGTCGGGAAGGCACTTAAGACCGCATTCTGACTCTCCTATGTAATAAAATACTAACCTACTACGATGTAATATAAAAGCCGATCGCATTAGCTAAAGGAGCCATTATTAAAAAGTATCGGGTTTCCTTTGGCCGGCGTCTGCGCGGTGCCCAATAAACATGCGTCCCGCCAACGCGCCAGCCAATCAGAGATTGCCCTGTTTCTTTTTTAGGGTTCCGTATTTATTGTAGATCGAGTTAATGGATTGTTCTTCATTTTGATTTATGTGTTTATTTCTCTTTTTAAAATGCTACTGTTGCAGTTTGGTTTTTTGTTTTGTTTTTTTTATTTTTTATAAATAAGTAACTCCCTGCTGCCTGCGGTATCACTCGCTGTGTAGCCTTGTAATTTATTACGAGTAAGTATAGGTATTTGGATTTCAGGTTATTTATATAGCGTTAATAATTTTACACAATTAATTAAGTAGGTAGGTAGGTACGTGCCGTTTAGTCAGTTTTAATGTTTGTTTCTTAATTTCTTATACTTACTTAGTTTTTAAACTTACATGGTTGTTTTCACTACAAATATTATTACACTAGCAGCTCCCCGCGGTTTCACCCGCATAAGTCCCGATCCCGTGGGAATATCGGGATCAAAAGTAGCCTGTAGCCTTCCTCAATAAATGGACTATCCAACACCGAAAGAATTTTTCAAATCGGACCAGTGGTTCCTGAGAGTAGCGCGTTCAAACAAACAAACAATCAAACAAACTCTTCAGCTGTATTATAATAGAAGATAGAAGAAGATATATAAGAAGAAGAAGATAGAAGATAGATGTAGTTATGTATTAGTACTTAGGTATAGATTGCGGGATGTTCATTCTGAAAGTTACTTTCTATCTTCTCTTTATTTTTGTACTAAATCTGTGTAGTTTTTAGGGTTCCGTACACAGAGCGTAAAAATGGGACACTATTACTGAGACTCCGCTATCTGACTGTCCGTCTGTCACCAGGCTGTATCTCACGAACCGTGATAGCTAGACAGTTGAAATGTTCACATCAGTCAGTGTATTTCAGTAGCCGCTATAACAACAAATATTTGAGGCGTACTTTAATAATTGTGCAGCTTCTAAATTAAAAAAAATGTACCTATGGGATTTTTTTTAATTTGAGAAGTGCTTAGTTGTAAACATTATTTCTGTTAATCCACACTTAGGAAATACTGCTTTTTGAAAAAATGCTTTCAAAAACTCTTGGTTCGGATTACCAATACTCGCGGGTTCGAATCCCGCCGGGTAGGTACTAGAGTTTTTGAAAGCATTTTTTCAGAAAGAAGTGCTTAGTTGTTTAAGTACAACTCAATTTTTGAGTTGCGTTTCTGTATTCGGCCGTTAGTGTTATCAAAAGTCAAATGCTTAATTAAAACGTTGATGGTGTTGATTAGCACGCTTGGTGCAGATAATTAACAGCTAGACTGGACAAAATGGCGGACGGGGTCATTGGACGATGCTTCAAGTGCTTTGATGAGAGATCTTGATTAGGAATCACTAATATTTTTAATAATTTTATCGTTGGGCGACAAAAATATTGGTATTACCTAATTTATACAAGCAGCACCCCATGTCGTGTAAGTCCCGATCCTGCGCTAATATCGAGAAAAAAAGTCCGGGAGGGTTACTTTGGTTCGTTTCGATACGACAACGATACGGTAATACGATGGTTCTACTGTCACCCTACTATCAGAATGTGACAGTAGAATCATCGTATTATCGTATCGATGTCGTATCGAAACGAACCGCAGTAACCCTCCAGATCCTAGCTATCTGCATACTAAGTTTAATCGCAATACTTACTTACACATTTATTGACTTTCTCTTTACTTATAAACGATGACTAAGTTTATGTAACGTTTGCCACTGTCTGTTAATTTTAAAACTTCATGCCACAGTCAAAGTATTTTTTTTCTTGTTAAGTAGTTGTGTGCTTGTCTGAATATATCTATTTTCTTTCTTTCCAAAAGACAAACGTTTGTATAAGCTTAGTCATCGTTTCTAGGTAAGGGGGTAAATGTTTATTTTTAATGACAACATTCATCATACTTACCATTTTAACCAACTTCAAACAAGGAGGAGGTTCTCAATTCCGTTGTGATACCGGTACGATATCTAGGTACACCTATTAGGTACCTAGCTACATAATTAACATGATCTCGCCTTGACATTTCATAAGAAGACGACAGATATATCGTCAACATCATAGTTCAGATGGTTCTCAATTCCGTTGTGATACCGGTACGATATCTAGGTACACCTATTTGGTACCTAGCTACATAATTAACATGATCTCGCCTTGACATTTCATAAGAAGACGACAGATATATCGTCAACATCATAGTTCAGATATTTCAACACAGAATTTATGAATTTTAGGTATACGAAATATTGCCTCAAAATCTTACTGATATCATAAAGATTAGTTTGTGTGTAATAATGTTTGTTACTTTTTCACGCAAAAACTACTGGACGGATTGCGATAAAACTTGGTATACAGATAGCTAAAATCGGGATTAACTTTTATATTATTATATTTCTGCGGAATCGGGACTTACGCGGGTGGAACCGCGGGCGGTGCTAGAAGGTAAATAAGTTTGTAGCAGTTCATATTACCAGACAGAATATGCAGCCAGTAGTTGTAGCATACGACAAGAGAAAATGTTTGTCGAATTGTCGTCTCTTTCGCTAGGTAAAATGTTTCTCGTAGATACTCGTATGCTAGGACTACAGACCTTCAGTTTGAAGAAAACCTTTTTGGAGCAATTTATCTTGACGTGACAGTTCTTATAACAAGTTACTGCAATAAATCATGCGGGAGTGGACATTGTGGGTGACTTGTTACTTGAAACTAGGTATTTTCAGGTGAAACTATTTTGCTTAAGGTACACTTAAATTATCAATTCGTCACACCTATGTATTTTTTTTCGAAAACTATGAATATTCTACATATCTATAGCTACTTATATTATAAAGCTGAAGAGTTTGTTTGGTTGAACGCGTTAATCTCAGGAACCGCTGGTCCGATTAAAAAAAAATATTTCAGTGTTGGATAGTCCATTTATTGAGGAAGGCTAAAGGCTATACAATCTCATAGGTACTATAGGACTTACCGTCGCATCGTTACTTACCGTTTTTCCCTAACTTTCACTAAAGCTTCTTGTCCATTTAAAGGTTGCCTGGAAGAGATTGGGTATTTTATTAAATAATTAGTTTTACAAAAAACAACATATATTAAAGTAGTACCTACTTACCTACCTATATGTACTTTACCTTCATAATTTGAGTACAGTTCAAGTTCTATTCCAGTGATCCGGCAGTACGGCAATACGACTAAGTGGCTTCTATGATGGATGGTGTTTGCTCCCCAAATAGTTTTCAATTTTATACCCTCCCGCTTCGGACCGAGGATATTGGATTGGAGCGGATATAGGTACCTATAACTTTACAGATAGCTTGCTCGCTGGGTCGAGATATGTTATTGTTATGTCGGTATATACCTACCAATACCTACACAGTATTGAAAACATGGTATTTTTATAGGTAGGTTAGGTACTATGTTTTACGTTTCATCGCAATGTTTATTAATATTTGAGAGTAAAATAAACCAATCAGTATTGAAAACATGGTATTTTTATAGGGAGGTAGGTTAGGTACTATGTTTTACGTTTTATCGCAATGTTTATTAATATTTGCGAGTAAAATAAAGCAATCTATGTATGTAAGTAGACAAATCTAGTACGAAACCAGAATAAAAAGTTACAGCTTCTTAGTAATAACCGTCTCTGACCTAAGCCACGGACAGACAGACAGACTGACATGACGAAATTACAAGGGTTTTTTGTTGATTACAAAAACTGATGTACCTACCTACCTAAGTAATTGTATGAAATAATCTATTACCTATGGTTAAACTCATTTTTCTCGATTTTAATCGTTCAACATTTTGACACTAAATGCTTTCAGGTACTTATATCGCGTATTTCTCAACACCCAACGTTTCGAGATCTTTCCAGACCTCCTTTTCACGGGAGATCAAAAAAGATCTCGAAACGACGGGCGTTGAAAAATGCGAAAAAGGATTAATTTCATTTTCTACACAAAACAGAGCATTTGTGATTATTGATAGCAATTATGAGCATTTGACCACCATCTCACCTGCTAATAACTAAAGGTCTAAGATGTACATCTATCTAGACATCTATAGATACATAATTATAGCCTAGGAACCTGGTTAACACCTGCCGAAATGACATTCCTGCAGTATGACATGTAGCACCTAAATAAGGCTGGTGAGTAATCTCTGTGATAAAACTGCTAAGATGTAGAATTAATGGGCTGACGTCACCGACTTCACAAACTCGTGATATGATAAGGCTTCTACTGCGGGTGTAACTAGCTGTGTCCCGCGGTTTCATCCGCGTTATTTGCGATCACGCGGGATTTTCCAATATCCTTTCTTAGTGGATCGATATACACCACAAAGAACACACTCTCCAAATTCCATGTCTCTAGGACCAGCGGTTTGGTCTCTGCGTTGATATTTAGGTCAGTCAGGTCAGGACATTGAACTTTAAAAGTATACACATATATAGATGACAATTTCTTTGGAATAAAGAAGTTAGTACCTTCTCACCTTTACTGATCTATGTATGTTCAGAATGAACATAACTTTAATATCTAATTCTTTCATATTATTAATAACTAAATAACTTACTTACTATAAATAATTTTACTATTAAACAAATACAAATTAAAACTTAATTTTATATAATTTACATAGATAAATTTTCCTAAATTATAAAAAATATTGTAAAGTAAAGCCAGGTGACAAACCTACTACATTTAAAATAAAGTTAATAAATTTGTAAGTAGGTCAAATTCGGCAATGCAATATTGATGACTCGCCAAACGCATGCCGGACGCTGCCTGTTCACCGATACATACATAGTTAACTTGACTATGTGTGCGTAGACTAAAAGTGCCAAATCTGTAATTTAGTTTTGTATAAAAACCCTAAATTTTTGTAAATAAATTAATTGGAAACCAGCATCAGAGTCGAGTTTTACTCCTCCTCCCAAAGAAGAACGAGCTGTGCCTAGCAACCGCTAGAAGAGCTATTGCAGCTAAGAAGAAACGAGCTGTGCCTAGCAACCGCTAGAAGAGCTATTGCAGCTGCTACATGCTTCTAGCATCCTCTCACTGCGGCCAGGAAACCTTTCGCCGTCAGTAGATCGGTCTTGTGAGTCCGCTTGACCGGCAGTGAGAATACCTTTCCTGTGTACATTGCACTTCGTACACACACCTTTATTCCTACCCACTTTCCGTCTGTCACTCTAGGTCTCCTGGTGACAGATATCCCGTATCTATCTATATATTTATGTATTGTCACTATATGGTTAGGGCTAGGTACACATAGAGATTGTTAGGTAGGGTAGGGCCAGTTAGGTACACAATAAAGTTAGGTACACACGCTTACATACATACACTATACTAGGAACCATACACAACAGGTTCATTTGATATAGTTAGCTACCAGTAGGGAATAGGGAACTATTAGGGAATAGGGAACCGAGTACTTAGGAATTAGGTATTTAGGCACCCTCTCATTTGTAAAACACTTGAACGCCGTAAGGTAAGTAGCGGTTTACTTGGGTTTACACATTGGTCCTTCGAGCGTTTTTCGGTTTTTTGTCGGGATAACATAAAATAACCCGTCAGGAAATCGAACCAGTAAATTTCGCGCTCCTCTTGTCCCCTTGACTGACGTACAAAGACGTATTACCAACCAACTGAACATCGATTTTTTCAATTTGTCTATCACAACGTGACGTATAGACGAAGAGCGGCTGACCGTCATCAAGTACAAACACTTTGCAAGAAGAGCCAACGAAAACAACTATGGAGACTCCGAGTATAAGCGTTGAAGAAATCAACCAACTCATCCAAAGCCAAGAGGTGATCTACAACGACATCAAACGAATACTTACCAACATCAAAAAAGACTCAGACACAAGAGTAACCGACAAGTATTTGAGCGAAAGGAGGACTCGACTCACTGATACATTCAACAAAGCAACCTACAATCACGAAATACTAGAACAACAACAAGTACTTGTTGAACAGAATCACAAGTACATTACGACGAACTACTACGGATCCATAAAGTCACTTTACGAACAAGCTATAGCATACTTAGCAAACTGCGAACAACGGACACAGTTGCTAGGTAAACTATATCAACCACAAGACATCGAACAAGATGAATGTGAAGATACAAACTCACCAAAGGTTTTCATTCAACTGTATCGCATTACACAATTGCAGAAGAAACTCAGTTTAATAACACAATCGTTAACTGAAAACAAACCAAGTTGGTATTGGGAATCATTGGTGAAATCTATCGAGAAGCAGTGGCAAGAAATTGAAGAAACTCACCTACTCATGTTAATGGAAAATAGCACCTTTGACCACAGCTATTTTCGAAACAATTTATTCGAAAAGACACAATCCGAATACGAAGTAATTTTTGAGCGTATCTTTGCCAAAGTGGGTAACACAGACAAAGCGGGTAACAGTCAACACAAAACTAATCTACCAAGAATAATAATACCAACATTTAGCGGGGACTATGAATCATGGGACTCATTCTATGATTTATTCTTGAAAATCATACACGAAGATACGTCATTATCAGCAACAGAAAAGATGCAATACCTAAAGACACACGTCCGTGGGGAGGCAGCTATGCTTATAAAGCATTTAACAGTTTGTGACGCAAACTATGACGCAGCTTGGTCACTACTCAATAGAAGATACAGAAACGAACGGATTATTATTGGGAAACACATAGACAACATTTTAAACATAGAGAAAATAACTAACGCCACTGCAATCAATTTGAAGAATCTACATGATACAATTAACCAAAACTTAGAAGCCTTAAAACGTCAAAACATTGACATTACTACGTGGGATCCCATTCTAGGTAGAATACTTAGTAGAATTTGGGATTCTTCAACTAACGAGAAGTACGAACAACAACTAACCGAACCAAACAAGCCACAGAAGTTTGAAAACATGATGGGATTCTTAGAAAAACGGTTTCTATGCTTGGAAACAACAAACACTACAAACAACAAAGAAACAAGAACAAACTACAAGAACAACTACAACTACAAGACAACAACTACAAGAACAAACAACAAGTACGAAACACTAATACCATACAAAAAATCGGAAGATATGAATTGTTGGTATTGTAAAAACAATGAACATACCATTTACCAATGTACTAAATTCAGACAGCTGACAATCGAAGATCGGTATAAGGCAGTCAAAGACAAAGGAATCTGCAGAAACTGTCTTGTACACGACCAGTCAGTAAAATATCATAGCACAAAAACATGCCAACATTGCGGCAAAATGGGACACCATTCCTATTTACACCAAGACAATAATTACAAAAAACAAACAACATATACGAAGAACGAAAAACCCAGCGGGTTCAAACCCGCAAATACCACTAAAACAAACAATATGCATACAAATACAAGAACAAAGTTACCAAAAACTACCTTACTAGCTACGGCTCTAGTAAATGTCGCGTCATTGGACGGCACAACTCATCTACTAAGAGTATTGTGCGATCAAGGTTCAGAAGCGTCATTTTGCACAGAATCAGTAGCACAACTATTAGCTTACCCGAGGAACAAAACTCACATAGAAGTAACGGGTATAGCAGACGAAAAACCAAAAACAGCAAGACATTCCATTGAAGTTAAATTGCGACCAAGATTTCCGAGTGACTACAAATTGACAACTACGTTAATAATAATGCCAAAATTAACTGTTTCGATACCAAATACCAATATACAACAATTAGAGGATAAACAATTAGAAAACAAAATGATTGCCGATCCAACATACTACAAAAAAGGACCAATAGACATAATATTGGGTGCTCAAGAATACAGTCAACTACTACTACAAGGTCTAAACAAGATCAACGAGGAAGTTATAGCACAAGATACACAATTTGGATGGATACTATCAGGAATCGTTAGTAATCACTACACAAACACTATGAAAGTAAATACTATGACGTCAAGAACCAACGAAATTCAACAATTAACCAAGTTTTGGGAACTAGAAGAAGTCCCAGGAAACTATCAACTATCAAACGATGACCAACAATGTGAAGAATTTTATAAAACTACAACTACCAGAAACTTAGATGGTTCTTACACTGTGAGACTACCGTTCAAAAAACCAGACATAGATTACGGAAACTCACGAAATAAAGCTGCGGCTAGATTATTACAATTAGAAAGAAGATTCGCAAAAGACAAAACCTTACAAGTAAAATACCAGGAGTTTCTAAACGAATATTTAGAAATGGGTCATATGAGGAAAGTACCCAAAACAAACATCAATCAAGGGAGATATTACATTCCTCATCAACCTGTAATTAAAGAAGACTCCTTGACAACTAAATTAAGAGTAGTGTTTGATGCCTCAAGTAAATCGAGCAGAAATATTAGCTTAAATCAAAACATGTATACAGGTCCAAGATTACAATCAGAATTAACTACAATACTATTACGTTGGAGAAGACATAAGATTGTTTTTATGGCAGATATAGAGAAGATGTATCGGTTCATAAAAATAAACGAAGAAGACTTACCATACCAACGTATACTATGGAGAGAATCACCGAAACAACCAATGGACGAATATGAATTAACTACTGTTACCTACGGCACTGCAGCAGCACCGTATCTGGCGATTAAAACACTACAACAATTGGCATTAGACGAGCAACAAGAGTTTCCCAATGGGAGTGAAATAACACTACAAGACTTTTACGTCGATGATTTGTTGTCAGGCGGAAATACAATTGAACAAACAAAGAAGCTACAAAATGAAGTAATAGAATTACTAAAAAGAGGTGGCTTTAACTTAAGAAAATGGTCGTCAAATAGCACAGAATTATTAGACAATATACCCAAACACAAACAAGAAGATACGATGTTGAAAATACCAATAGACGAAACAAGGAAATCGTTGGGAGTGTTATGGTCACCCAAAGAAGACGTCTTTAGGTTTCAGATCACAGTAAACCAAAAAGACAAACCCACAAAAAGATTCATCCTATCAGAAATCGCAAAACTGTTTGATCCTTTGGGCTGGCTCGCACCGGTTATAATAACAATGAAACTAATAATGCAAGAATTATGGACAAAAGGCGTAGATTGGGATCAAGTGGTAGGCGATAAAATAAAAGATAGATGGATCGGACTACAAGAACAATTAAAAGCACTAGAAACAATTTCGATACCAAGATGGTGTCATATTACACCTGACGCTAAAGTGGAACTACACGGTTTCTGTGACGCATCAGAGAAAGCGTACGGGGCTGTGATATACTGTCGAGTGCCAAACAACGATAACTCGTATAATATCACAATACTACAAGCAAAATCAAAAGTCGCACCGCTTAAACAAAAAACTACATTGCCAAAACTAGAGTTATGTGCTGCTCTATTACTCGCCCAACTGATGGAGAAAGTTATAATAACAATGAAGTTTACGAATGCAGAAACATATTGTTGGACAGATTCAATGATTACATTAGGCTGGATCAAAGGTGAAGCTGAGCGATGGAAAACGTTCGTAGCTAACAGAGTAGCGGAGATACAAAGATTGGTACCTCAAGCGAAATGGAATCATGTATCAACATCGAAAAATCCAGCAGACGTCATTTCAAGAGGAATCGAACCAAATAAACTCCATAATTACACACTGTGGTGGAGTGGTCCCGATTGGTTACAAAACAATACGTTACCATTAATCAAAACCATACCTGAAATATGTGAAGAAATTAAACGAAGTTTTCACATAACACTATCAACAACTGCGGAAACGCAAAACGAAATATGGGAGAAATTCTCAAGCTTTACAAAATTGATACGAGTACTATCATATTGCTTCAGGTTTAAGTATAAAATAAAAAGCAATAAACCATTAAGCAGTGAAGAACTAGCTAAAACGACAAACAGAGTTCTATTACTAGTGCAACAACAAATATTCCTGAAAGAATACAAAACAATAACCAAGGGATTACCAATAGAGAAGTCCAATAAACTATCCACCTTGGATCCTTTTATAAATCAAGAAGACAAGTTGCTTAGAGTTGGAGGAAGACTTCAAAATTCAAACCTACCATACGACCAAAAACACCCTGTATTATTACCAAGCGATCACCCTGTCACCTGGATGATAATTCATGACGCACATCTGAAAACCTTACATGGAGGGAACATTTTAACCTTAGCATACCTACGACAAAGATTTTGGATATTAGGAGGAAAGAAAAAAATAAAGAACTACATATCCAAATGCGTAAAATGCATAAGATACAAGAAAATGACTCTACATCAAAAGATGGGCACATTACCGAAAGCAAGAGTAACTGAGTCATTCCCATTCAGTCATACAGGTGTTGATTTTGCTGGGCCTATACAGATTAAAGCAACGAAAGGAAGAGGATACAAGTCATACAAAGGATATATTGCAGTATTTGTTTGCTTAGCAACGAAGGCAATACACCTAGAACTAGTAGGTGATCTGTCAACAGAGTCTTTCATAGCCGCAATGCGAAGATTTACTGCAAGACGAGGTCCAGTGTCACACATATACAGTGACAATGCTACTAACTTTGTGGGAGCAGCCAACTTAATTTACAAGGAGATGTTAGAAATAACTCAATCAAATGAATTCCAAAACACAATAGCTACGATCGGAACACAATGGCATTTTATCCCGCCGTTATCTCCTCATTTTGGAATATGGGAAGCAGGAGTAAAATCGATGAAGCACCATTTACGCCGAGTAATAGGAGAACAGACACTAACCTATGAAGAAATGACAACGTTTTTACACCAAATCGAAGCGTGCCTGAATTCAAGACCACTATGTGCACAGAGCGAGGATATAAATGACAACATAGTGCTTACACCAAGCCATTTCCTGTTAGGAAGAGAAGCAGTTGGAGCACCAGACCCATTAGCAACAATCACCACTGATCTATCAAACAGATGGAAACAAATCCAAAAGATGAAGAGAGACTTTTGGAGAAGCTGGACAAAAGACTATTTACACCAACTACAACAAAGATACAAGTGGAAAACAAACAAGGAAAACTTAACTATTGGAACACTAGTACTTGTGAAAGACGAAAACATAAGCCCTAGTAAGTGGCCACTAGCTAAAGTTAAAGAAATACATGCAGGCGATGATGGCCTAACCAGAGTAGTAACCCTACAGAGGTCCACAGGTTCAACTCAAAAACGAGCAATACATAAGCTTATACCACTACCGATTGATACAAAAGACAACATTACCGAACGAAGTAATATGATTACAACACAACAATCAAATGTAATCGTAACAAATAAACAAACACATAGAAGACAAACATCTCAACTGAGTTGGAAATGGGGCATATTTCTTCTTATGTGTCTACAACTATTTGCAAATGTGACGTCAACCTACACCTTGATGAATGTTAAACCAGGGTTTTATGTTGAACAAATTGGAACTGCAAGCATAGACAGAGGAGTTTTTAGAATAGAAACTACATTCGAAAGACAACTAATAGAACAAAATTTAGTCAAGATAAAGAAAGCAGTTACACAGTTTAATGATCTTTGTGGGAAAGCAACAACGTCAGTAGGAAGTACGACACATTGTGAACAATTTTACCACTATTTGCAAGAATCAGAATCAAAGTTTGAACGAACAAAAGAATACCTAACAGATGTAAACCAAACTAGAAAGAAGAGAGGCATATTAGGGCAAATGTTAACAGCAGTATTTGGCGTTAATGATGAAGCGTATAGAGACATAGATTCGTTGAATAAAAATCAACAAAAACTGATAGAAGCCGCAAATCATCAAACAAAATTCATGTTGTCAACTGTAGCACAAGTAAACGAGACGGAAAGTAAAATAAGTAAGAAACTAGAAAAATTTCAAACGAAGCTAAACCAAGTTATACAATTCATGTATGAAAATGACTATTGGTATAAAGGCGTAACTAAAAACAGTGTAAACTTACAAATAATAGAAACATATCAACTAGCAGATAACTATATAAATGAGATAACCGAACATTACACTGGATTACTAAATGTATATCTGTCGAAATCAAGTATATACAGCATCCTGACACCAAAGAACGTTAGTAACTTAATATCAACAGCCAATCAAAAACTACCGAGCAACTTGAAAATAGTACAACATCAACTACTAGAAACCAAAATCGCAGAAAATGAAACACACATACAAGTTTACGCTTACTTCCCGATACAAGATACAACAAAATACGTAATGATCTATGTAACTGCTGTTCCTGAGAAAACACGGAACCAACTATATCAAACCATTGAAGTACAGAAAACGTACATAGGTCTAGATTACAACAACGAACAGTATTTTGACCTAGACCATGCAGAATTTATAAGTTGTATACAAAGTTTGAACAATTACATCTGTTTTCCTAGTGCCGTGAAGAACATGCAATCAAATGAAAATTGCATTGTTGATCAGCTCTTCAAAAACCAAACGCATACGAAGTGTCAAACAAAAACGTTCGACATTACTAACAAAATACTATGGAAACAATTATACATGCAAAATACATGGTTGTTTATAGCCAAAGATAAAAGTACAACATCAGTCATTTGTGATGGGCAAAGAGAAGAAATTGAACTACACAATGTTGGAGTAATACGAATTGCCGACAACTGTATTATAAAAACACCTAGTAACATATTAGCTGCTAAAAGAAAAATCTCAGTGCAAACTATAGCCTCATTTTCAAAACAAATTGACTTTACTATAAATACATATAACATAAATAATACAATATTTAACATCACTAAAAATGAGGTTATAGAGAGCTCACAAGATATTCTTCAGAATGTAGAGGAATCAGAAAAAACATTACAAACACAACTAGATAATACGGTGTGGACCCAAATTACATCTCACACCTACACAACTGCTACAGTATCTGGTGTAGTGGTCCTCACTATAATTTTACTAATATTATTTTGTATTCCCCAGATTACAAGGAAACTGATGTCACTAGTTCAGCGACGCAGTAGAGACGACAACAGAGCCACAGCTGATGAGCCAGTCAACAAGCCTACCGCCATAACCAAGCAGCATCAGCATCCAGTCTACAGTCAAATCGCTCCTAAGAAACCACCCAGAAAACGAAGTTCAACTCCTACAAACACAGACGTTATAGAACTATATCAACTAGGGTCCTGTTCTGTAGAGACGCCAGAATGTTCAGAATGAACATAACTTTAATATCTAATTCTTTCATATTATTAATAACTAAATAACTTACTTACTATAAATAATTTTACTATTAAACAAATACAAATTAAAACTTAATTTTATATAATTTACATAGATAAATTTTCCTAAATTATAAAAAATATTGTAAAGTAAAGCCAGGTGACAAACCTACTACATTTAAAATAAAGTTAATAAATTTGTAAGTAGGTCAAATTCGGCAATGCAATATTGATGACTCGCCAAACGCATGCCGGACGCTGCCTGTTCACCGATACATACATAGTTAACTTGACTATGTGTGCGTAGACTAAAAGTGCCAAATCTGTAATTTAGTTTTGTATAAAAACCCTAAATTTTTGTAAATAAATTAATTGGAAACCAGCATCAGAGTCGAGTTTTACTCCTCCTCCCAAAGAAGAAC
Organism: Idaea biselata; assembly: GCA_958496205.1. Taxonomy (NCBI): domain Eukaryota; kingdom Metazoa; phylum Arthropoda; class Insecta; order Lepidoptera; family Geometridae; genus Idaea; species Idaea biselata. The sequence goes on from OY292402.1 coordinate 4,718,500, forward strand.
GAGCTGTGCCTAGCAACCGCTAGAAGAGCTATTGCAGCTAAGAAGAAACGAGCTGTGCCTAGCAACCGCTAGAAGAGCTATTGCAGCTGCTACATGCTTCTAGCATCCTCTCACTGCGGCCAGGAAACCTTTCGCCGTCAGTAGATCGGTCTTGTGAGTCCGCTTGACCGGCAGTGAGAATACCTTTCCTGTGTACATTGCACTTCGTACACACACCTTTATTCCTACCCACTTTCCGTCTGTCACTCTAGGTCTCCTGGTGACAGATATCCCGTATCTATCTATATATTTATGTATTGTCACTATATGGTTAGGGCTAGGTACACATAGAGATTGTTAGGTAGGGTAGGGCCAGTTAGGTACACAATAAAGTTAGGTACACACGCTTACATACATACACTATACTAGGAACCATACACAACAGGTTCATTTGATATAGTTAGCTACCAGTAGGGAATAGGGAACTATTAGGGAATAGGGAACCGAGTACTTAGGAATTAGGTATTTAGGCACCCTCTCATTTGTAAAACACTTGAACGCCGTAAGGTAAGTAGCGGTTTACTTGGGTTTACACAATGTAGTTGTCAGATACTATAGAAACTAGACCATAAAATTGTATTTATCCGCCGGTCCGCCACTATCTATCCCAGTAATATTATTAATATGTGAAAGTTCAGATGTTTGTTTGTTTGGATTTCAATCACGCCAAAACCATTAAACCAATTATTGTGGTGAAACTTTGTATGCAGATAGGATTAGCACATAGACTTATATTTTATCCAGATATTCACGCGGAATCCGGACTTACGTGGGTGAAAACGCAGCTGAAATTATCGAGCGTGTTATGGAAGAACATCTTAACCGACATTTTGAAAACTTTACAGGAGACGAATTTTTTTAATAACTTTTACATCCTAAGACATAAAGAGACAAATTCTGGATATGTTATAGAATATGTTTTTAATATTATGTTATTATTGACACAATTACAAAAAGATTTATATAAAGGGTACTTTTGTCACTTAAGATAAATTTTCTGATCGTGATTTCTTATGTTTTTCCAAAATCTGTCACTTACGCTATTATTTTGAACATCTGGGACTTGACTTCATCTAGCATCCACCATCTGATTCGGTGCTGACATGGTTCCGGTCGTTTGTCTTTGGTCTTTACACAGAGATCCATGACAAGGATACGGTGTTGGGCAGTGAGACTCTCACCGGGTATGACTTTGCATTTGGCTACGTTGCCAAAATGGTGTCTCCTAGTGATTAGAAAATCGATTTGGGTAGCGCGCCCCTCGCTCCTGTAGGTGATCAAGTGGTCGGGCTTCTTTTTGAAATATGTGTTCACGAGTGCCAGGTCGGCAGTGGCACACGTACGCAGGATTTCTTCCCCTTCCGCATTCCGACTGCCATAGCCCCAAGGATCTCGCCGAGTTTATCCCAAAATGACCTCTTATCAGCGTCGCTACAACCGACCTGTGGCGCGTAAGCATTTACTAAGTGGGTAGGAACCCCCCCCCAATAAGCACCTTCACGCACATAAGTCGGTCGCTGAAGCGATTCACCTCCAAGATATCGTCCTGCAACCCCTCAGCGAGCATCACAGCCACCCCGTTCTCTCCACCAGGTGCACCCGTGTAGATCAGCTTGTAGCCATTCCCAATGAGCCGGGATCTGCTGCCTTTCCTTCGAGTCTCCTGCAGAAACGCCACGGCCACCATCCGCCTGGAAAGTACGTCGGCTAGCTCCCTCGCGCGTCCGGTTAGCGTGCCAATGTTCCACGTTGCGAAGCGGAGTTTTACCTGGTGTTTCGGGGCTAACGTCTTTGGCCGTGCCCGCCCGTGACACGGTAGCCCTCGTCCACTTACCACAGGAGTCAGGCGAAGCTCCTGCGCGCCGTTATGCGGCGGCGCCCTATCCCTGTGGCTATAAACTCTTTTGCAACTTTCCATATTGATTTGGCTGATTTTGACTTTTACGGGAGCGACTGCCGTCTGACCTCCCAATCCCGAAGGGAAAGTCTGCGCCAGAGCCTCGTCCGTTCATCAGCAGGTGCACCAAGCTAGCAGGTGAGGTTGGCTTGGGCCCAAAGATCTTAAAATTTTGTCGAAGAGCGACAGAGCGAGAAGCCTCGCGAGGCATTTGCCGCGCGAAGCAGCTCGGTTAGTGTGGACGTGCCTATTGACTATTTATTCGACAAAATTTTAACTTTCATCCGATTTTCTTCAATTCGAACATATTGTGTAATAGTTAGTTTTATTTTAATCAGTTTTAGTTTTAATTTAGTTTTTAATTTTAATTATGTTTTATAGGTGTTTGGTTTCATAATAAAACAGATTGTGTAATAGTTGTTTTATTTATTTTTTTGTTTATTGAAATAAACAAAAAAATTAATAAAATGATTGTGTCTTTCTATAAAAACTAAACGCAATGTCGTTGAATGATGCGCGCGCTGCCGCGGGCGAGCGACCGAGCGCGCGAGCCATCGAGTGTCGGCTTTTGATTTGTTCTAAGGCGCCTCTAGGCGCGTCCTCACAGAGCGAGCAGCCTAATCAATAATACAAAAACGAAACGCAACACTGATTTATGCATAAAAGTCTTTTATTATTTTATCGTAAGCAACAAATGTCACTTACGATAATGTGCTTGCGATCATTTTTAAGTTCATAATTTCTAAACTTTTGCTTTTGTTGTTTACGATAAAAAATATTTTCCGTTATAGTTTTGTCATTTATTCAAATACGAACATAAGGGTCTTCGCAATAGGTGTCAAATAATTTTAGCTACACGTTTCGATAAAAAAGTGAAATTACGAAATTCTGTCGGTTAAGATGTTCTTCCATAACACGCTCGTTATATCAAATTTGAATTAAAATTTAATATGACGACACATTTCATCTTTCTTAGTAACATGGGCCTGGAGGGTTACTGCGGTTCTTTCGACACGACAACGATACGATAATTCCAGCCGATCCTGATACTTTCAATGCATCGGGACTTACGCGGGTGAAACTGTGAGGTGCAGTATTAAAATAAACCATTAAATAAAATAAAAATAAAACTACAAAAGACATCAAGACAAACGATGACCCAAATAACTCTATGAATCAATCGAAATCGCCACCGTTACAAAACAACAAAGAAACATTTTATCATCATTATCACCACAAAAACTTACTGACATAATATCACCAACATATTCAAATAAAACAACTTGAGAAAAAATGGGGGTCCTGCAGACTACCAACTGTTAAAATCCTACTAATATCCAAATCCTAGGACCTCGTTCGTATAGAAATGATACTCACATGTCATATTGAAATACCTGTTTACTTCTATTCAGACATTACTTCAAATGAACTCAAATACAATACTTTTATAGCCAAATTCCAATAATCTATAACAGTTATCTATTTTGTCAAATACAAGACTTTATCGTTTTATTTCTCCACAATATTATAAAGCAGAAAGTTTGTGAGTGAGTACCAAAGTTGTGTGTATGTGTATATGTGTGTGTGTGTTTGTTACTCAATCACATAAAAACCGCTAAACCGATTACCACGAAACTCGGTATGTAGATAGCTGGAGTCCTGGAATAACACATAGGCTACTTTTTATCCAGATATTCCCGCGGGATCAGGACTTACGTGGGTGAAACTATAGTTGCACAGCACCACGGCAGTCTTGGTTAGTCTAAAAAATATGTGCGCTTTTAACATCGGTCTTACTTGAAGGAACTTACGATGTGAAAGAAACATCGCTAGGACACCAGCGTCCTAAAATCACGTACTATTATGAGGTTACGTACGGAAAGCGTCTAGCAAAACTTTTAATTTTTTTAGGATTCCGTACCTAAGAAATACATTACTACGTTTTCATAGACGTCTCAAAAAAAATTATTTTCAAAAAAAGAGGAAAACGGAACTTGGCACATACCGACTTCATTTTATCAGCCAGATGATATCATCAAGATATTACGTATGTACCTATGCCAGGACGGTTACTGCGGTTCGTTTCGATACGACATCGATACGATAATACGATGATTGTACTGTCACATTCTGATAGTAGGGTGACAGTAGAACCATCGTATTATCGTATCGTTGTCGTATCGAAACGAACCGAAGTAACCCTCAGGAGTATGCACCGTTTATACAGAAGTGGCTTAAGCTTATGTTTATTTCAGGTACAACGAATAGGTATTGCTATCCAAAGAGGCAAAGGAGCCAGTCTTTAGAATACCATACCTAGGGTAGGGACTCATTTTGTGGATTTTGCTTCTTTTATTATGTTAGTAAATTATGATGGTGTATATTGTAGCTAATCTTTTTTTAGTACTTACCTAATATATACTTATAGCTGACCCGGCAAACGTTGTTTTGCCTTATAAATTATAGATAGTAGCCGATTCTCAGACCTACTGAATACGTAAACAAAATTTCATAAAAATCGGTGAAGCCGTTTCGGAGGAGTACGGTAACTAACACTGTGACATGGAAATTTTATATATTAGATTAAAAATTGTTTTAGTTATCATGTGACAGTAATGTCTTTTTTGAGAAATATAAGAACAAAAAACAACTTCGACAATTTTGATGCGTGGTATGTGGTATCGTCTGATTAAAAGTCACAGGTATGTATAACTTTTCACATGATTCACAAAAACACTGTCAATCAATTATAAACTGTAATTTGTTGCCGCAAAGGTTATTTTTAGCTTGATTTTGACGTAAGGATCAAAGAAGTGGCTTCAAGAGGTGACCAGTAGCACGGTTTGAACAGATGAATGGAATGACACTCAGATTTTATAAATAAAAATAATAAATAATCGCCCACACAAGAACTTGGACCGAGTTCCCAATAGCTCAGACACTTGTGAGAAAGTGAAGTTTATTTCGAAGAAAAGCTACCTACAAGGAAATGTTTTAAACCTTACTATCTTTCGTAACATAACTTTATACACCAGTCACTTTGCACGTAAGAATGCGTATGCGCATTCTTCATTATTACTCTCCGTCTGTCTATTTGTATTGTGTTTTTTTTTTGCAAAAATCAGGCATAATCGAATTAATTTTGAGTATAATTTCTATCGTGTTGGTTTAAAAAGTTGATTAATCATATGTTTCGCATATTTTGCAGTTGTTATGGTCACGTGCACATTCCTAAGGCTATAGGTACCTATTGATAAGTCGTGGCGAATGCGCAGCTAATCAAATCGGAGATATCGACGAATCTCTCCCCTGGGCACAGTTAATAGTGCACCACTAGGTACCTAAAGTTTAGGACCTAAACCGAAGGGGTTCGCTCTCACCGGAAACGTTGCAATTTCAAAACCCATATTTCAATACCAGTATAAAATATGTTATCTTAAAATATTTTACCTTCATACAACTTAACCCTTTTCGTCTACGTGTGATACAACAAAGGAATATTCCACAGATACCTTGGCACAGAATGGTTAGCTTTATGGCCCTCCATAAACCACCCGCGGAGATCCCGCGCCTCGACTGATATCCACGCTAACACTAGTCTAATAATTCTATTATGTCTAAATGAAGTGTGAATCAAATGTTTGTGGTTGTGAATAATTTTGTTACGCGAAATGCGCTTTCGTATTTTTTTTGGAAAAGAAAGTTTTTTTTGTTGATTAAGAGCTTGGACGAGCTCGCGTTTTTCATATTTACGTTTTCTCCTTGATTTTCCCCAGTTACGAAGATTTTGATATTTAAATTTAAGTACAAAAAATGCTAAGTCTTAAGAAAAAACATTAGGTTGACTATGGTCCGACTTCAATTAAACGGTTTTCAGTTTTAGCCTTCCTCTTTCATAAAATATTAACAAAATTGATGAGAAAGCGACAGTTATGTCATCGATGTTGAATTGAAACACTATTACAAATAAACACTGAATAAATATTTTCTATTAAAACATTTACATTGACAATATCACTAGTTTATTATACTAGAACTCTGTTACAAGCGCGAAAATAAACAAGACAACAAAGTTCTACGAGTTTGTCAAACAAAAATAATATCAATCGACGAATCGAATGTCTACAAACGGACATGAATAAAACGTCTACAATCTACAAACGCATTCATTCAAAAATTGTGCCGATTTCATAAACAAATTAACACTTTACAGCCACGTGTTGTCTCTTTTGTATAGCTTTATAGTTTTATAACGCGTATTGTTCCTCAAAAATAAACCTGCCGACTTAGTGTTGCGCAAGAACAAAAGTGAAATTTTTACTAAAAAAAATACAAAAGTCGCAAGAGATGCCGCGGTCTCGGCACAAGCCAAGAGGCAGCAAAGCACCGATTTTATGTTGAACTATTGTTGTTTTGTATTGTTTTATTGCTAGCGCCGGGATTAAAGGGTTGGGTAGGAAGTGTCCATTTTGGTTACAATACAGTCATTAGTTGATTTTTATTTGAGATGTTCTTCCGAAAGAACAGACTTTGAAACAAAATTCATTCAGTTTTAAACATAGCAATGGCACCTAGGCTATGGGACCTTGCGTGCCATAACCGAGGACACGTTTGCATTCAAGGCAAAACGTCTCGATGTATTCTTTGACCGTAGCCAAAAACAAAGCGAAGTCCATAACTTAACCAATCCAAACGGACAAACTCAAGGATTATGTACCCTTAAGTCAAATTTAACATTTTAAAATTGTACCTTTATAATAATACTAGCTGACCCGGCAAACGTTGTTTTGCCTTATAACTTATAGATAGTAGCCGATTCTCAGACCTACTGAATATAAAATTTCATAAAAATCGGTCAAGCCGTTTCGGAGGAGTACGGTAACTAACACTGTGACATGGAAATTTTATATATTAGATTGGGATTAGGTACCTACCTATTGTTTTCTCAAAATATGGAGACGATATATTTAAAAGTAGAAAATAATTTAGCATTGCCTTTCTGCGCAGCAATGCTATCTAGTAGGTACTTACCGTATAGGTATAGACTTAAACTTGTTTAATTTTTTTTTAAATCCCATTTCAGTTATTGGATTATTTGTTGAGGTTTCTATTTCCCAAAAAAAAATGTATCATTGTAAAGTACGCTACACACGTTTAGATTTCTCTGTACGATTATCGCACAGATAAATCGCATGCGAGAAATCTAACGCCCATAGTGCCTACACACGTTCAGTTTTATCAGTTGCGATTTCTTTTCGCTTGAAGTAACACGTATTATGACTTGATCGAATGAATAATTTTAATATTGATAATATTTTTCCACAAGCTGTTCTTAGGAGCCGATTCTATTGATAGAAGCCCAAAAATGAGTAATTTACTACATTCTGGAATGCTATTCTGCTCATCATTTCGAATTTTCTCTTAAAATCTTCACCGAGATTTTACTCGGGACTCTCAGCTTCCAAATAAAAAAAGAATTATCGAAATCGGACTTCATAGGCCGGAGTACGGCGTAAAACAATCCCAGAAGATCAACTACTAGGTAAACTGTGCGAAATCTATGCGATTTCGATTTGATCGTCAGTTAAACTGTACAGTTCTCAGATTTGCCTACACACGTTAGATTTATCGTAAAGATTTCTCGCATGCGATTTATCTGTAAGATAAATCTAAACGTGTGTAGGGTACTTAATTTTGATGCACAACTAACTTCTTAAAATGAACAATTTTAAAGCGCAGTCAAATGAATATGTTTGCAATAATTGCCGAATCTAACAATTCCCTATCACAATGAACCTATTATATCCTACGTATGAATAAATTGGCGGGCACTCAATTTTAAACGTCCAATAAAAGTTAGATCAAATTGAAGTGAAAATATGTTTTTGAGATGATGAAGAGAGAAGTTTCCCCAATGAGTTACTAAACATATTTCAAATATGTCCAATTATGTTTCAAATACCTACTTAATTTATGGTTTATTAGATCTACTTTGCATCCTGCTATTTCTCCAGACACAAAATCATCCAGAAAATAACAGATAAAATCTTAAAACCTCAATATAATAAACGTGGAGTAAGGTCGGAGTAGTAAGAATATGCTTTGCCTTTTACCATAACAAGAACTTTCAAAGTTGATTCACTAAAACAAAAAGTGGTAAAATTACTCAGTACCTACTTTTTACTCCACGTTTATTAATAAGGCCAATAGCCTGTAATTTTATCGATTTCGCCCTGTCTTTCACTATTATTTAGTTAGAGAATTAGGCCGGGTTCTCACCGCAAAAGAGTAATGAGAAATGTGAGAAACGACTGTTTTCATAGTCATACGACTCTTTCAACAATCGTTGTATGTGTTTTTATTATTTCTCATTTCTCTGGAACACGACTTTACCCATTATTTTGTGTTAAAAAAGAAAACAAGAAACATTTTTTTTTGTAAATACTTAATTTTATTTAACTCTGAAACTAACAGATGATATAGTAACCTATCTAGATTCGAGTAATATAATATAAAATATGTATTTATAAAAACAATAATCAATTTAGCATTTAACAAATTTAAAATTATATTTAAAAATATATCAAATTGGCAAGCGTATGAAGAACATTATAAATCTTTTAAACTTATGAACCGATTGCGATCAATTGTATGCAGATTTCGTACAGACCTACAAATGAAAAAGTAAAAATTTTCTATTTCAGTCGACCATACAACTTTTAAGAGGTACCTATATAAAACTGAAAAAATAAAAGTTGAAAAAAAAACGACACCAATAATGCAGATGGCCTGGATATGGGCTACTTTTTATCCCAATATTCCTGCCAGATCGGGACTTACGCGCGAAATAACTAGGGGCGCAGCTAGGTATAGTAATCTTCTAATATTATAATGCTGAAGAGTTTTTTGTTTGAACGCGCTTATCTCAGGAACTGTTTGGACGATTTGATGGTCGTCGATGGACGAAAAAATCTTTCAAAGTTAATTAGTCCGTTTATTGAGGAAGGCTATAGGCTATATTTTATTTTCAAAAAAATTAGGCGGACGAAGTCGCGGGCTCTGCAAGTTTATAATATTTAAAAGTATATGGTTGGATAGTCCATTTATTGAGAAAGGCTATTGGGTATATTATATTTTCAAAGGCGGACGAAGTCGCTGGCACTGTCAGTTTATAATATTTTAAAGTATTCATAGGTACGAGTGTTTAAGTGACTTGTTTTCAAGAATTTAACATAATGAAGTGAATTCAACTACACAAAATCAAGTAAATTATCATGTTTAAATACCAGTGTAGGTACAAAGTCGTATAAAGGTTAAATATCAAGGTGTACCGATGATACTTCAAGGCAAACATCATTACATTTGGATTCAAGATCTGACCGCACTGTATCAATAGGTTTGTATGTTTGACAGTTTTAGTTCATAGTCGTTTGTGAGCGAAATGGTTTTAATTTTGCTTCAAAGATCTTTGATTTACCTGGTAAGGAGTGGTATTTGGGTAGCACTGCATGGCTTTTTTAAATTCGCCATCTCTTTAGAACCTCCTCTTTAAAAAACTTATTTTTATAAAAGAGGTCGTAGAGCGCAAAACTTTCTTAGGTGTATTTAGTTCATGCATGAAACTAGGATGTAAGCAATGAACTGAAGGATCTTCTTTACGAATTCTAATTTAAAACCTACCTGTCCAATTAATCACTATTTTAATATGGTAATTATTGGCAATTTTTCCAAATAAAATAAGTTTTTTTCGATTTTAAAGATGCTGAAGTGAAATTGAACTAATTTTTTTCGGTATTAATCACGTTCGTTTTCGTTCAAAGATGTCTGTAAAGACCTAGAAACGTCGGGCATTGAAAAATGCTTAATATAATAAAAACAACGCGATTAAAACCGAAAAATAAGAAAAACTTCATAAATAAATGTATTAACTTCAAACGCTTGCCGGATGCTAAATTAATGCTTGATTATAAATAAATATTTATTATTGGAATGTGCAGAAGCAAAGATAGGTACCTTTCTTACACCAAACACCTCGACTGAGGCGTCTTTATATATATAACTTATATACTTATATGTACATGCTTATCTACAATTCTATATGTGAAAGCAGACTTCAAAGACTAACAGACTTCTAGAACTTCACTCTGTCACGCATCTTGACTTAAAACTAGACTCAAAATAACTGGAGACTCAATTAAATGGACTAACATAATTTTTAAATATATTTTTGGTCTATATTTTAATTTAGTAATAAGCCACTGAAGTTATTTAAAAAACTATATAAATTAGGCTGGCCCCTCCTTTGGCCAACGAATAAGTATGAGTACCTACTATCCAAAGAGGCCATGCAGCCAGCCTTTTGGTTACCCTACTTAAAGGTTCGTTTTTTGGAATTAAGTTAGGCAGTAGTTATTTTAAGTGTTATTTATGTGCTCTTGTGTAAATTGTGAAGTAATTTGTTAAGCATGTGAATTACATTGGTATGAAAATAAGTACCTATATGTTTAGAGGACATTATTTGTCAAACTACAAAAAAAGAATTAAAAAAAACATGGTTAAATATAATTTTAGTAGGTAGTAGGTAACCATGTCAGTTAAAAACTGTTTGCTAATTTTAAGTCTAGATCTGTGTCTGAGTTACTTTTGACAAGCCATAATTTAGGTGATACTATTTTTAAGAAAAAACCTTATAACTTGTTTTTTTTTTAACTTGAACAGTCGTGTCTCTGTCGGTTTGTCTTTAGTCTGCTCGCACCCTAAATGCGATGGTCGATGTTAAAACTTAAATTCCTTTTCACCTATCTAATTAAAAACTAATTATTTATAACTATATTTTACACAATTTGTTACACAAAGTACATTGCACTGTTCGTCCGATCATTACGATATGAATCTTTATTTCACTTCTTCCATGTTTGCATTCTGAATCATAATTTTTAATTATTAATTACATTATTATATTTTGTAAGGTTCTTGAGCGATATTTAATGGCACGAAATAAACGAATTAATTCGATTTTCATTGTTAGTATTCAATACAAAACTAAGACAAATTAAATACTGATAAATATAAAAAAATATGTGCATATTACTATTTAATAACTACGGTTATTTAAAAATCATTAAGAATCCCGTATATTCGTCCATTTTTGAACGACTTTAATTCGGATTAACTAACTTTTTTTGTTTATAATAAATGCCAATTATATTATTTTGTTGTTGTTTACATTTCCGTGAACAAAAGAGTTCAACGCGTAACTTGCAGCTCGATACGAGTGCGTGAGAACTTATCAAAACGTCAATAGATAATGGGATCTGATAGTGGTAACGTATTGATCGCATTATACATTATTATGTCATATTTGTTATTTTAGGCGGACAAAGCTTATCTACGAATGATTGCGACTGTGCTACGAACGGTTCATTTAAAAAAGTTATCAAGTAAATTCGATCAACTATACAACTCTATATGATTCAGCATACAAATTGGAATGTTATAATAACGTTTACAAAAGGACACTTTCTCAGAAGTTCCATTAACAATTTAGGCCTACCGTAGTGCGTCGCGCAGCCGCCGCCCGCCTCCGTCGCGTCTCCGCGCCGCCCTCACTCACTAAAGCTACTTATGAAACGCACACAAAACGAATTCGCTGGAAATCGAAAATATATACACATGGAAGCGTCCGGGGGCGAGCGCCGTGACCGTCGCGACGTCTTTATAATATCACCAGAACACGTAAGCTCACTTGGAGTCCAATATCAGATGAGAGTTAGGGCACTAGGGGCCCGTCGTGCGGCAAGCACCAGGCGGGGGCGCGGCGCGATGCCGGCGCCTACGCCAGGGGATACTGTCACAAGGGAGGCTGCGCGTGAGCGTGGGCGTGCGCGTGAGCGTGGTGGTACAGCGGCGACTGGTAGTAGTTGTCGGCAGGCGAGTGTCCATACCCATAGTTCACGTCGTACATCTTGAGGTCAGCTTTCGTATCAGCTCCGGGTAATAGCCGCGTGATGCTGAACGGATGCTGTGCGGGCGCATATCCCGGCGGCTCTTGTTTTAGATGAGCGTAGTGCTCGAGCGCAAGCGGCGTGTGCTCGGGCAAGCAGAGTTCTGGTGCTGCGTGCAGCTGAGCCAGCAGCTCATCACGCATGTCTTTATCCTCCGGCGCGTTGCCACCGCCACTACCTTTCTCGTGAGCGTGTTCCCCGCGTTTCTCATGCCCGCCACCATGATGTCCCGGTCCGTGATGCGCCTTCTGCGCTTGCCGGATCGTCTCTTTCTTCTCGTCTTTGAACCGTTTCTGGCGCCGAAGGAAGCAACCGTTCTCGAACATATTCCCGCTGTCCGGATGCAACGTCCAGAATGAACCCTTCCCGGGTTTGTCAGGCGTCCGCGGCACTTTCACGAAGCAGTCGTTGAACGAGAGCGAGTGCCGGATCGAGTTCTGCCATCGTTGCTGGTTTTGTCTGTAGAACGGAAATAGATCCATGATGAACTGGTAGATCTCTGAGAGCGTGAGCATACGCGATGGGTTGTTCTGGATGGCCATCGTGATCAGCGATATGTACGAGTAGGGAGGCTTGGCGTGCGTGTAGGACCGTCGGTAGGTCTTGTCGTTGCGGGCTCGCTGCAGGGCTGACGTCGGTGAGGCGGCGTCCTGGTCCCGCGGCAACGAGCCGTAGACGGCGGTCCCGCCGGCGCCCATACACGAGGCCATGGTGCTGGGCGGCGAGTAGCCGACGCCCGGCGAGCCCATGCACGATCCGCCGGCCACCATGTTGTTGGAGTAGAGGTTCGGATAGGGCTGCGCCGGCATGCAGCCCATACCGTTCACATATGGCGGCGCGAGGCCCGGCGACAGCGAGGACAGCGACGCGGACGTGGGCACGTCGCCGTACGACAGCTTCTGCGAGATCATGGCTAGCGCATCACCCGCGCGCGTGCAAGCCGGCCAGGAGCAAACACTCGCACTGATTGAAAGAGTAAATAGAAGCCGGGGGCCCGAGCGCCCCTCCACCGCGGTGGCTATTGGCGCGGCTTGGGGCGGAGCCCGACGCGGCCCGCCCGCCGCGCGCGCAGACCCCCCTACCCCGCGCACCGGAGCCCCTCGTCGCTCCTCTCGCCGCGACAGCGCACACCGCCTCTCACACGCTAATAATATCGCAGCTCTAACGATAAAAACATGGAATTGTCATAAGTGCTTTGAACGAATGTGAACTTTTCCATTTCAGTCGGTATCTGTCGTAATTTTTGATTTTATCGATGGTTAGAAACGTTTTTTGGTTGTAAACTTCTGGACGCGAGTTGGTAAAGTTTTTGTGGTTATAATTTAATTACTTCAATGAAAATGTAACTGCCCAAGTCTCGAAGGTCAGTAATTCGTAGGATCTTCTCAATTTTCCTGTGAAAGCAGACAGGAACTTACTGACTAATAATTATAGTATATGTATAGGTACGTAGGTTACCTATTTCATTACTATTTTAGTAAAATATTAAATTATTTTGTAATACTTAGGTATATATTTATTTTATAATTTGAGCATCATTTTCTACAAGCAAGCGTCAGCGAAAAAAGGCGGGGAGTCATTTTTTTATATCATAATCGTGAATTAATAAAATTATGATGAATAAATTAATTCAATAAATTGCCAAGAAAATTAATAGAACACCAATAATAATAATGATGTAAGTGTGGACACCATAAGGTTATTTTAATCTTTTGAGGCGTAACTTTTCAAGGCACACCTAGACGCGACGGAAATGGTGAACATGCGGACGAGCTTTTTCGACCAATGTAAACTACAGTACAGTTTTTTGTTAGGTAATTAAAAAATATCAAACTGAGAAATACCTATAGGTTGATAATTTTAGTCATTAAACTCATTTTTCGGTTTTAGTCGCGTTGTTTTTAAGCCATAAGCATTTTTCAACCCCCGACGTTTCGAGATCATTCCAGAACTCCTGTTCACAGGTTAAACATAATCAGCATCGCGAAAACTGAAGAAAATTTAATACTAGGGTCTCTATTTATCTAAATGCATTTTTTAACAAATATTTTAAAGTTTTTCAGTGTAGATAACTTATGGAAAATGTAGGCAACATATTTTCAATATTTTTTATAAGATTACTTTTACGTTTTGACATTTTGCCTTTGCCTAAGGTGAAGTGTAGTACGTCCTGTTCAATAAATACTGAGATTCTATATATTTATTTATTTAATATTGTGATATCTTGATCGTCTGGTCTAGGTATATACTTAATTAGACAAACAGAATTTAATACATCAGTAACTAACTAGTTTCTCGGTATAATTTATAATTTAAGACAACTCATTTAATTTTATGCAATTTCAAGTTTTTGCCATTTTATGAAAATCTCGAGGTTTTATATCTAAATTATAGATACATAAACATTAATTATTTAGAAATAGTAAAATCGGTAAGTATCTAGTTAATATCCTAGTTAACTACTTAATTATGATTTGTTAAGTATTTATTTACACAGCCAAAAACAAAAACAAATAAACAAAACAACAATCGATTTTTTAAAAGGGTTAAGCACCTTATCATTTACAAATGGTTTCGATAAACCTACCTAAGTATGTAGGTAGGTAGGTACCTATAGGTAAGCAGCCCAACTAACTATAGCTATTATTGTAAGTCCGATAATTAGCAGACACACACGGGTACAATCGGTTAACCACTTAACTAATAACTAGTAGTTTGCTAATTTGTTTGCGTTTTACTATGAAGTTTTGTTGATAGAATTGTTTACTACATACTAAGGTGTACTGGGGTAACTCTGAAAGTGGGGTAAATACAGAATAGACCTTTAATCAGAGTGATATTAAATCCATTTTTGAATAAATTAGAATTAACCCCATTTAATAAGTTATTTCAGATTTACCCCACTACACCTTACATATTTTACTGTTTCACGGGGTACGGCCGAAATGTATTTGTCTTATGATCACGCTCTCGTGGATTAAATATGATTTATAAAAAATATTGTTTGTTTTGTTCCTACTATTTTTTAATAATAATATAGACCATCGTTTGGCCACTATCACGCCTAATAATACATACCTAAATGCTGAGTGGTATGAAGTAGGTAGGTACGTTAATCTTAAAGATACCTACTAGGTCACCCGCAATTTGAAACTCCTAAATTGCTATTAGTACTTAGATCTATTTTTACTTTTAAAGTAAACACTTGGATGACTGATTATTTGAAAGAGTGCTTTTCAAAAATTTGTACCCACAGGACGTGAACCTGCAACCTCGGCATTCCGTGTCGTTCCGTGTTTGCTATACTTACTTAGAATTTTAAATCCATACCAATTGCCTGCGCTGCGTACACACTAGATTGACTTTATCTACAAACGTTCATTCATACACACATATTATGCACCGTAGGGAAAATCTAGATAAATGTAGTAATCGATCAGACAAACGTGTGGGTAGGTACATTGTACAAGCAGCTTGTATTTTGTACTGTAGCTTGATTTAAAATCTGTTTTTGTTTATCGTTGACGCAAGGACTGAAACCTATGTTGTGTCCGCCGGACAAGTCAGTGTAATGTGGAGACAGGTATAAGTGTTTGACCTTTACATGTGATCTAGGTAATTTACACAACTTCATGTAATTCAAATGGTTGCACTAATTTACCAACGCTGACAAATATTTGGTATATATGTATACCTTCACTCTATGGATATTTTCACTTGTTTAAATATCTAAGTCTCGATATTTAACATCTTTTATGTTATTGTTTCGCAGATTTCAATGTGAAAGTATATTTTCCCCTTTAACTATCAGCACCTACTTTGCAAAACTCGACCATTTTGGTGAACATGGTACTTGTAGCGGAGCTGAAATAGGCACCTACCTCGAGCTCTGGAAAATTACGTACCTAGTACCTACCTATAAAATTAATGTAAAAAACCCTCGTTTAAGAGGATTGTCTCCATTCTCTTTCTCCATACAAACGTAGTTTAAGTTTTCCTCCCTGGATAAAGACATTAGAGCAAATATGTTTATGCCATAAAACCTATATGTCATGACAATGCATCTACCTTTTATTTTTTTTTATTTTCTAATTAAAATAATAATAAAAAATAAAAAAATTATAAAATGGAAAAAATAAAAAGGTAGATGCATAGTCATGCATGACAGATATAAGTTTTATGGCATAAACATATTTGCTATAATGTCTTTATCCAGGGAGGAAAATTTAAACTACGTTTGTATGAAGAAATAGAATGGAGACTATCCTCTTAAAGTAATATAATGAATTTAATTGACTTGAGGGATTCTCCAAAGAAGCCGAAAGTCATGTCTATATTTTTAAACTTTTTAAATTCACACGATTTGTTAAAACATTAACGGGGTCTTAATCGCGTATTATTATATACTAGCTGCGCCCTGCGGTTTCACCCGCGTAAGTCCCGATCCCGGGATAAAAAGTAGCCTATGTGTTATTCTAGGTTTCCAGTTATCTATATTCCAAGTTACATCGCAATCGGTTCTGTAGTTTTTGCGTAAAGGATAACAAAGTCACATACATACATACAAACGTTCGCGTTTATAATATTAGTCGGATTTTCTAGCTCGACGTTTCAACCATATGCCCTCGCGACCACTTGAAACGTCGTGGTAAGAAATTAAATTATAGGTAGGTAAAATGGTAAAATTTAAACAAATATTGGTAATGATGTTTTAACTATAACCTAGACAGAACGCAGTTTAAAAACTAGTAACATTAGTTTTCCCAGTGCGCTCGTTAGCCATCTAATGTGTTTGCCCAAGGTTTATGGCCTCCACGGTGTTTGTTCACCATAAATGTTGGAAAATGGCCGACGCACATTAAATTGTACGGTTTTTTATATTTATGGTGCTAATTATGACGTGGTGGATATGTTGGGTTGGTATGAGAACTTATTTGGTACAAGATAGGGTCATTTATTTTGCTAGGACCTCCTAACAACTTTTAGAAGGTAAACCTATAATAGCATGCATGTACCATAGTTTTAATGACAAAACCCAATTTAATTTTTAATTTATTTTTAACTAGCAGATTCCTGCGGTTTCACCCGCGTATGTCCCGATCCCGTGGGAATATCGGGATCAAAAGTCTATGTTACTCAGGGTGAATGTAGCTTTCTAATGGTGAAAGAATTTTTGAAGTCGGTCCAGTAGTTTCGGAGATTACCCCCAATATACATACATACATACATACATACATACATACATACATGTTACCAACGTTACCTCTTTATAATATTAGTATTATTTATTTAATTTATAGCACAGGATTCATTGATAAAATTGATTGGTTATTTATTTATATGACATTTTATTTGTACTTATTACAATTTTGGATTTAATTTTTAATTTTTAAGTATGTATGTGTGTATTGTGTAGTATTAGTATAGATTTAATTTAGGTACTAGGGTAATCTAGTAAGGTATAGGTACAAGTCACCGTAACACAAGCTTAGTTGCTGATCATGCGGCTAGATGGCGCAGTCCGATGTTCAAAGTTTTTTTTAAATAATTTAATATTTTCTACAACGCTGTTTGAAGGCTTGGGTACCTTACCAAGATGCTGCTTTTTTTTCTTAGAGTATAGATAGATACACTAAGACACACTATACATATTGCAATAACACATTCTCCAAATGTCATGTTCCTATGAACCAGCGGTTTGGGCTCTGCGTCGATACCTATATAGTTCAGTCATTATACTCGTTACAGTCGAATACAGAAACGCCACTTAAAATTTGAGGCGCACTTAAATAATTAAGCATCTTCTAAATTTAAAAAAATATGGGAATTTTTGAATTTGAGAGGTGCTTAGTTGTTTAAGTAGAACTCAAATTTTGAGTTGCGTTTCTGTATTCGGCCGTTCAGTCAATTAGTCAGGATTAAGAAATAATTTTATTAGATAAATAATTAACATCGAATTGGAGTCTTAATTATTTTCAACCCACCTAATTGTATTCCCCAAAACACACAGAAACTTGACCCCCAAACAGAGACATTAGCTCCACAAGTCTACCCCAACCCAGCGAGCAGAGGTTCATTCAGGCCAGTGTAACCCAACACCGGATCCTCGCTAATGGTAGATATGTGTACCACCACTCCCTCTGAAACCTGATCTCTATGTAGGTACTGCTATTTACATTCTCATATCTTGATAACTTTGACTTTTGACTGGGTTGAGAGAACGGATCGTTTAAAAACCGACTTCAAAAAAGGAGGTTTAACTTTTAAATTCACACGACTTAATAGCATAGTTTTACTAGGTCTCCTCGCGACTAACCCTCTTACTTATAAACGACGAATAGTAACATATAGTCGTAGCGTCTGAGGTCTGAACGCAATGATTTTTTTCTATAAAAGAAGTATTAGCTTCTATCTACTCGAGCCCATAAAAAGTTGGTGATGTTCTGATCAGAACTTTCGGAATGATGAGCAGAATAGCTCCCCAGAATGCAGTAAATTAATTTTAAATTAATTTGGACTTCTACCATTAGAATTGCGGTTACAATTTTAATGATTTTTTAGTGACAGTCGTAAGTGCACTAAGATCATGAATTATATGGGTTTGTACATACAGGGTTTGTATTATTCAAGAGAAACGCAACTTCAATAAGTAGGTAATTTTTTTTTTTTTTTTTTCTATCTTTTTGCGACGCTCAGCAATCTGTTATCACATTTAGCTGATTCTGTGTCTGGTCTTTGTCCTGCACTTGGCGTCTGTGCGTACAGGAGTCATCCACTGATTCCCCCTGTATTAGCTGACAAATCGGTTGATGAGGCATGGAACACTGTTTCTCCTCAGTCTTGTGAAGCTAATGCTACCAGATCCCGATAGCTTATTTGCTAAGGCGTTAATATGTCTTGTTAGCTTGGACTGGTAGTGAGAGCCCTTCTGAGAGATTTCCTTTTTAACGGTCTTCAACCTTAGATCGCGCAGTATATATTTGTTGCTGATACAGTTAGGAATGTTGAACATGCATCGCATTGCTTTATTCTGAAATCTTTCTAGGATTTCTATGTTGCTGTTACTTGCGGTTCCCCATAGCTCGATGCCATATGTCCAGACCGGCTTCAGTATTGCTTTGTAAACAGCCATTTTACTTTCGTTTGACATATGAGATGTTTTTCCAATGAGCCATTGCATATTTCTGAGTTTAGCGTCTAGCTGCATTCGTTTGCTCCAGATATGTTTTCTCCAAGTCATTCTTCGGTCTAGATGCATACCGAGGTATTTCGCGCTCTCATCCTGTGGTATTAGTTCTCCATGTAAGAGAACAGGCAGACAATCTCCTTGTTTAAGGGTGAAGGTGACGTGAGCAGATTTGCTTTGATTCGCCTTTATTCTCCACTGACTTAACCATGTTCCAAGGTCAGTGAGATGGTCTTGTAGATGCTGTGAGGCAATAGAACGACTCTCGTCAATTGCCAATATCGCCGTGTCATCTGCATATGTCGCGATGGTGGTGTTGGTGTTTGTGGGTATATCTGCAGTAAATATAAGGTACAAGACAGGTCCCAATATACTGCCCTGCGGCACTCTTGATTGTATTTCGTGAAGTTCTGATAGTTCTCCGTTGTATTTCACCTCGAAGCATCTTTTCTTTAGGTAGCTCGCCAGAATGGGATAGAATGAGTGTGGTAGTGATTGCTTGATTTTAAAAAGGAGGCCATCCTGCCAGACTTTGTCAAAAGCTTGTCCAATATCTAGGAATACCGCAGAGCAGTACTTTTTGTGTTCCATCGTTTGTCCTATTATGTTAGTTAGTCTGTGTACCTGCTCGATCGTTCCATGACCATGTCTAAAGCCGAATTGGTGTTCGGGAAGTACGTCTATCAGATGGTACTGTAATCGACTCAAGATGACTTTTTCGAAGAGCTTGCCAATGACCGGAAGCAGACTGATTGGTCTGTAAGACGACACTCTTGAGGTGGCTTGCCTGGTTTTAGGATCATCACAACTTGCGCGAGTTTCCATTGGCAGGGAAAGTGCGAGGATCGCAGGCAGGCGTTAAAGATGTGAGCTAAGTGTATTACTCCTTTCTTTGGAAGGTTTTTGAGTAAAGTGGAGTCTATTTGATCATAGCCAGGTGCTTTTCCAGGTTTTAATGTATTTATCATATGACTTAGCTCTTTTGGACTGACTGACTTTAGGGGTAGACAAAGTTGAAGGGAGGACTGCAAGTACTCTGCAACCGCGTTGTCTTTTTCTGGGTTGGTGCTAGTAAACGGTTTGAAAACATCTTGCAGGTGCTTAGCGAATGTTGTTGCTTTGTCTTTGTCTGATCTGGCCCAATCACTATTTGCCTTCCTTAAAGGTGGGATATGTTGTTTTGGTCGCTTCAGGATTTTGTGTCCTTGTGCGCGGTAAGGTGTGTAAGGGTATTCTGAAGAGACTGATTCTCATAATCTCTTAACATTGATTTGAGTTCGTCTGAGATTCTGTTGAATCTCTTTTTATCGTATGGATACCTCGACTCCTGCCAGGTTCTCCTTGCCCTACGTCGCTCGGCAACTTTATTCTTTATTATTTTACTATATTCTTTTAGTTTTGTATTTATTGTTTTAAGCTTAGGTGTACTTATGTAGGCAGCCGTATGTATGATATTGTTCAAATATTCAATACCTGCTTCTATGTCGTCAGACGTTTTAAGTTTCACTTTTAAGTCAAAATTTTTTGTAACGTATTCCCTATATTGTTTCCAATTAGTTTTATTATTGTAGGTTTTCGTTGGTGGATCTACCATAACTACAGATTGCCACATAGTTATAGCTATTGGTGTGTGGTCTGATGATAGATCAGTACAAGCCTCTATATTAACATAGTTTTCGTTTATATTGTTTGTAATGTAAAAATCAAGTACATCTGGTATTTTATTTATGTCTGTAGGCCAATGTGTTGGACGTTCTTGGGATAGGCATTTAAGATTTAGGTTCGTCATTGTCCTATATAGCTGTCGGCCTCTAGTGCTGATTCCAGTCGCCTCCACAGATGTACCGCGTTCCTAATTGTTTAAAATATTGTTTGAAGTCATCAGACGTTATTGTGCCACGCGGTGGACAGTAGACGGCAGATAACACTGTGTCGAGACTTTTTTGTTGTATACACACCGATGTTGCTTGTATTTTGTCTGTTTTATACTCTTCTAGTACGAAGTGCTTAATATTACTCTTCAGAATTACAGCCGTTCCGCCGTGTGTGTTCCCAGAGGGGTGTTCGGTTCTATAAATAACGTAATTCGGTATTTCTATATGTGTCTTAGGTGTAAATCTAGTTTCTGATATAAGAGCAACATCGATATTCTCCATATTCATGAACAGTTCAAGCTCTCGAAGTCTGTCTTTTAGTCCATTGGCATTCCACGTAACTAGTTTAATATTTAAGAGGCCTTTTGGTTTACAAGCTGTGTAATTAGCTGGATCATACGATCCATCATGCTGTCCATCATGTTCTTCATGATTGATTCGAATCTGGTGAACATGTTATCCAGAAGATTCTCCATATTATTTACCCTGTCTGGATCATGTTGTCTGTTGTTAATTTGTGTGCCTTTATTGGATTTTAAAGTGTCTGAGTAGCTTTTATTTGTTGTTCTTGTTGTAATAATTGGTTTTGTTCTTGTTGGAGGTATTTCCCTTGGTATCAATACAATATTGTTCCTGGCAGATGTCGATATGTTACTTGGTTTAGGTTTATTTTTCAGTATCTTCTCTTTGTACTCTTGGAATTTAGTGCATCCTTTGTAACTTGCAGGGTGCTTGCCTTGACAATTTACGCACGTTGCTTCCGTTTCAGGTGTTTTTATGCATGAGGCGGTGGGATGTTCATTGCCACATTTGACACATCTGAAGGGTCTATAGCATTGATTTTTAGAGTGTCCGAACCTTTGACATCTTTTGCATTGCAGTACTTCAGTTTTCTTATATGGTGGTTCTATGGTAATTTTTAAATGACCTATGTTTTTTAGCTTAAATACCTCTCTGTTGTTAGGATTTGGCTCTATGTCTACAAAGAAAAGAGGTAACTTTTCTTTAGTTGTGCGATGTAATACGTTTACTATTTGTCTAACTTCATGTCCTTGTATTTTTAGTTCATCTTTGACTATACCAACGTCCTCAGTGCATGCAGACCTCTAATTACTACTCTGTATGCTCGTTCACTCTTTAATTTATATGTGTAGTGACTGACATTGTTTTGTATTAGGTTATCTCTAATACATTTGTTGGTATCAATGTCCGCTGGTATAATTTTTATGATATGTCCTGTTCTCAAAGTAGTTAGCGTGAATTTGGTTATTTCAGATACCTTGTTTAACATTTCCTTAAGCGGTTCTATATTTACCACGCCAGTTACGAATATTGGTTCCGGTTTGGGTACATATTCTTTCTGTCTCTTAGGTAGTTCATCTTTATTTTCGTTGTCACTGAGAATTTCAAACTGATTTTGAGTAGGAATAGAATAGGTTACGCCGTTGCTACTGGGCTTCTTCCTAGTTGTACTCGGGCTGATTTCGGTCCGTTTTCGTTTTCGACCGTCAGGTATAGCATCTTTTTGCCATTCGAAAGCCTGTCCTGGTTGCTGGTGTCCAGTTTTTAATTTAGCATCTTTAGTTTTATCTAATAATTCCGGTGTTGTGATTCCTTTGCATTGGTTTAAATCATTAAGGGAGTTTGTCCGAGTCCGATTGGCAAACATGCCTCTATGAAAGAGTTGTTGGGTTAAATTTTTTGTTTGTTTTTGTTGATCCTTAGGTGGCACCACTTCGCCCCCCCCCCAGAATACGTGGGGCAGCCCGAGCTATGCTCAGGGAGGGATTCTCCGACGGCAGAGCCATCGGTACCCTCCTGGGGTAATTCTCTGTTTAGTTGTGCAGCCATAGTGTAATTTTGTGTGTTAAGGTAATTTCATATGTCGGGGTTGTCTTCCCCTGATGCCAGGGCTGTCGTCCTCCTTAGGACGCGAGCGCCGCCGTTGACCGACTAGCGGTTCCTCCGCCGCCAACTCTTCTGCGTGCCCCAGCCAAGACCCGCAGCACTGCCCTCGGCCTCTACTCCGAATATGTCGAAGAAGCCCGGGGCAGGGGTTTGATATCGGAGTGTCCATCTCCGGCCTTGTGGTCCGCGGGAGGTATTTTATTTCCCTCCTGCCCTATGGAGGTTTGACTCTCCATCGAGCATCCCCCTATCCGCCACCTGGGGACGCGTCCTCTAGGGAATCAGGCTACTCCAAGTAGGTAATTAATACCTAAATCCCATTTATCAATACTTATTAACAAACAAGACATTTAATTAACAATCACGTGGCGACGACACGGTGATATTGTAAACAATTCTAATGATCCCTGTAATCGTAAACAAACAGATCGGGACCATAGTTAACTAATTATGCCTCTAGGTACCCAACTATATACCTACACATTGTTAGTAGGGATGCATCGAGATAACATAAGTATAGGTAAACTAGCAGCGCCCCACGGTTTCATCCGCGCAAGTCCCGATTCCGCGGGATAAAAAACATAACCCTCCTTCCGCAGTCGGGTAAAAGGTAGCTTTTGTCTTAATCCATTTCTACAGCTATCTGCATAGCAAGTTTCATCGCAATTGGTTCAGTAGTTATTGCGTGAATAAACAATAACTTTCACATTTAGTATGATAAGTGGCGAATGACGGATATCAAGCCTAAAATGACAACTTCAAGACAGAATTTGCTTTTCAAAACATCTGGCAAATTGATTATACGCGCACTAATAAATCGCATCATAGCGCGTCGCCGTAGCGTTGCGAATTTCTTTGACATATCCACAGAATAGCTGAAAGTTACAAAGGGATATCAGTCCTGTCGTAAGTAGGTAGTACAAACGGCACAACTGTGCGAGCATTCCTAACTTCGAATAGAATTATATAAATACGCTTCGTTCAATGTTTACATTTTAGCTTCACATATAGTTGCTTTGTATAGCACATATAGATGTTCCGGGTTGTTCCTGGTGCAAAGATCAGCCATTGCCCTTCAACCTGGTAAGATAATTACAGTTCCTATGCATCGAGCATTTCGGGTTTTCTTTATTGGTCTTAGTTAGGTTTTGTTTTATATACCTAATCCTAGCTACTAGAACTCGACTATTGTCGACTATTGTAGAAGGAGAAAGGTCGCCTGATAGAGATCCATTTCAAACTCGTCTCTGACGGACGAGCTTCACCAGTTCCAAAGTCTAACTGTTCGGGAAATTATATACTCACACATCTTTATAAAAGACTAGCTGCGTTCCGCGGTTTCACCCGCGTAAGTCCTGATCCTGCGGGATGCCTACTCATTACAAAGAATACACCCTCCAAATGGCATGTTATATATGCCCATCGGTATAAGCTGTGGGTTATGCGTTAGGCTGATATATAGTTCAGTCAGTTCCATTATGTAGATACCTAGAAGTTACAAAAAAAAGTATTTGTTACAAAAATCAAGTAAAACATATTACAAGCCATTCAAGGCAAACCCACAAAAGTTAATCCAATAATTAACAATAGAAAGATAACAAACCACACCATAGCCGGACAGACAAAGACAGATAAGACAGGTAAATCTTTAATCCGAGATATTGCGTTTGTAACACGTAAACTCAGGCGCAGGCACTAGTCACGGATGACAATTTACTTGAAAGAAAAGTTTTTGTGTTTGTTGTTAGAAGATTGAGTAGATATTGACGTGAGAATATTGGCAGGTTGAAAGAATGAATTCTTGATTTTTGTTTTTTTTTCCGACTACGGTGAAGCCAAAAGGTAGGGTCATGATTTTGGCAGTCTCCTTGTACCTATGTATGTTGTACCGTAGCTTTTGTAATGAAATATATGGGTATAGAATAATTCTTTGAACATCACACAGCGCCATCTAGCCCCATAGTAAGCTACAGTGTGTTACGGTGACTAAACAACGGATATAATACTTATATTAATTTTTCTTTTGTAAATACATGGATAGAGACACCCAGACCAGAAACAAATACCTTATTATTTCTAAGCTTTAATACTTGTTAATATAATAACCCACAACCTTCTGCATTGCAGTCCTGCACTCGCTCAAAGCGCCACAGAGGTCGTCACCAAATTCATTACGATAATAAAGTCTGAAAGACGATTAAAATGTCAAAAGCATCATCGAGTTTGCCAACAACTGTCTTCCTTTTGATGTCATCTACTCGGAGATCAACGCTGGCTCAATATGGGGAAAAGGGGCCCTTTTCCACTTTATTTACCCTCTCGGTTTCACCCACATAAGTTCCGATCCCACGGGAATATCGGGATTAAAAGTAGCCTATGTCCTTCTCCAAGATCCCATATAATATGTATACCAAAATTATTCAAAATCGATTCAGCGGTTTCGGTGTGACAAATATACAGAGTTACTTTCGCATCTTTAATTATTGTAGGGATTTACGAGGTTGCAGGCAAAACCACAGAGAAGAACTATACTACAAACTGAACCCTGTTTCACATATAGGTACCTAATTAGTACAGAACCGTAAGGTACCCAACACGAAGGTATTTCCGAAAAAGGTCAGTTAGCAAGCCGTGCATTAACACTCCTACACCCACACTCTCAACAAAATGCATTAGGACTGACGAAATGTTGACAGACAGACAGACCTCGCGACACGTCGATAACAAACAACGATTTCTCGGTGAGAACATGATTTTTACAAGGAATTTACAGAGCTAAATGTTATGGTAGGGCGAGGCCATAACACTTTATCTAATGAGAAGTTTGTCGCGTCGCAAAAACGAGCATCGTCATCGTTAGTTAGTTATAAGATTATTATAAGACTACTAGTAGGGCTATATTTCACCATTCACCGATACTACACCCCGGCATAGAAAAGAGCTATACCTAATCTCTTCCGTGGGTGTCGTGAAAGGCGACTAAGGGATCTAAGGAAGATTAGCAAACCTTAAGTTTTCCCCGCGCGGTGCCGGATAAACTGCTTGATCCCAAGAGTATTGGTGTCAGGCAGACGGCCGGCCGTAAAAAGATTGCAAAATCTAATTGCAGAAGGTACCTATGGTCAATTATGACTTACCGACTGCTTTGACCCCAAATAAAAAATAAAAAAATACAATTTGGGGTTTAGAGCAGACCCCGGGCCCGGAGAGGGATGCAATTGGGAACATCGCTCGGATAAGAAGATTTTCCCTCCACCAAAGGTTTAGCTGATTTAGATTTAGTTTAGTTTTTTCAGTTAGTTTTAATTCCTAATAATTATTATGTATTAATAAGTTCAGGTTTCTTACAATAAATTAATATTTACACAATAAATTACGCGCGTGGAGCCGTGGTGTGCAGCTAGTCAACAATAATAGGTTTAAGAAAATCTTTAAAACATTCACCTTCGTAATCATAATAAAATTAAATGACATTAACTTTCAAACAAAGATTTTAATTTACTTTTGTGGCTTTTAACTACAGTTGTAACGGCTAGCCGCAAGTAGTTAAAGTGACGGTAGTTAGTTATTAAAATAAGTAATTATCGCAAGCACTACTTTGTTTTGACGAAAATGTTATAGTTTTTGAAAAAAAAAATGCTTCCATGAAAATAATTATAATTGCAGACACATTACCATATTTTCTAAGTGTGGTAATTAACAATTTAAGAAATAAAGCTTAGGAAAAAAAACATGTTTTGATCTTTTGTTCGAGTATTTCCTACTGTGAACTACCTCTACCTACTTCTTTTCGCAATCGCGGACGCACAGATGTATCTACTAAAATTATGTATCGTAAAAGTGTCAGGAGAAAAGTGAATGTCGACTCGAAGTTAGTATATATATATATATAGTCCGATACGAAAAAATATTATCTACTAATATGCTAAAGTACTAATATATTTCGTTTTAAATTTCAGTCGACTAAGGGTGAATGTAGCTTACTAATGGTGAAAGAATTTTTGAAATCGGCACAGTAGTTTTTGAGTTTATTCATTACAAGCATACGCACACACACCCACACACAATAGAAATCTTTCGTCTTTTTAATATTATTGTAGATGAAGATGCTCCCAGACTTACAGCACACCAGGCTAAAACACCTGAGGAGCTAGAAATATTATAATACAAGTTTTTTAAACTCTCCTAACCAAAAAATCTTCAAACTCTATCATTTTGAAGGTCTCCCCGCTGGAGCT
The DNA here is from genome assembly GCA_958496205.1 of Idaea biselata. Lineage (NCBI taxonomy): Eukaryota > Metazoa > Arthropoda > Insecta > Lepidoptera > Geometridae > Idaea > Idaea biselata. The sequence goes on from OY292402.1 coordinate 4,745,646, forward strand.
ATAAACACCAACCTATGAACAAATATAATAAAGTAACTTAAACTTAGATCTGATGATTTTATTATAGGTGTTAAGGGTACGACCACAGCACCGTGGGTGGTCCGTATCGCACCACTTAGCGTGTCACAAAAACAACTAACCAAAAATATGGAAATTTTAAGCCTATAACAGGTAATATTTAGTGTGGATACGACGTAGAATGATAAATATAAGAAGTCGCGTTCGAACTAAGACTGTCAAACTGACTTATGTCGCCGAGCCACTCCAATGGGACCCAGTTCTCTAAACCTCCCGACTGTGACCAGCAAGGGTATAAAGAGAGGGGTCCGCTGTACCGTCAGGCCACTACCAGGAGATTCGGTTCTCTTAAAGGAGAGCTGCCTCGTGCCCAAAATGACACTAACAGATTGTCCAGACTGGTACCGGAGTAATGAGGCCACTCACCACTCATCCCCTAACATATGAGCCCCTCCAACATAGTACATACTTAGTTCATTTGTCATAGCGCGTAAGAACAAAGAATAGAAGAAGTCGCGTTCGAACTGACAGTCGACCCGACTAATGTCGCCGAGCCCCGCTTACATATGGTTTATTGTCGATGCGCGCTACACACAAATGAGTGAACAGAACAACTCAACTGATTTTAAACCATTATTTTTTGAGTTTAGACTGAAAAAGCAATGGATTCAAATTGGTATAGATTGAAAAAGCAATGGGTTTCGAAAAGGAAATGAACGCTTAGAAGAATATCCATTCTTGTGAGCGTTTGCGAGCGCCAATGAAGGCTCTCGAGTTGTTCAATCGAAGAAATGACGATTTAGGTTTACGGAAAATTGTGATTTATTCTAATTGCATTCATTGCTTTATTCTAGTTTGGTCGAATCAAGACCGTAAAATGCATAGTGTTTTGATTTTGCGCGAAATTTCGTTTTCTTTAGGGTAAGAGTAATCCCATAAAATTTAAAAGTAAGAAGTCAAGTCTTATCCATATTAGCCTAACTTGCAAGTGGATGTTTGTTTTCCTAGGTCAGGTACGGTGCGTGTGCGCAGGTAACTCTTCATCCCTTCGCGTTGAGAGCCTGTTTCCTTGCCTTTAGATACAACGCATGATTCCATATAACGAAGGATCTTAGGGACCTACCTACTTATTATGACATTTTTCTGATAAATTGATTATAAGGAACCCTTATAAGATCACTTTGTTCTCCATTTATCTGTCTGTCAAGACCTTGTATTTTTCATTACTACTACAAAAATATCCACCAAAAATACTGAACCGATTTTGAATGTATCCGATGTACCTACATATAGATTAATGCTTTCTTCGCATTACAAATAATTTACAGTTGCGTTGCCTCTTGGTTATTTATTAGATAAACTTACATTATTTCTTATGAATCTACATAAGTATGTAGGTACCTACGTAGTGAACTTTGTAGGTAAGTATAGGGTACTATTTATGTATTCTGTGGTATAGGTAAATGCAATGAGTATTCTAGGTCTGTGGGTAAATGGGCGCAAAATATTTCAAGAAAACTCTGAACAGCAAGAACGGTAAGTAATTCATGCAAACTACAAAAGTACTTACTCAAACAAAATACCATGAAATGAATATTAAAACACCAGTAAGTGCAGATCTAAGGGTCAATATAAAAGGGCGCTTGTCCCACGGTCCTCCGCGACCGCGTGTGCGCACTTAAAAACAATCAAAGTTACGCCACAAATTGCGTGCGGTTTACATGGTGCCCTTTATTTTAATGATATTGATCCTTGCAGTATTCACAAACGACACTGTGCGTAGTTTAATGCTTTGTCTTTCTCTTGTAAGTGTTAATGATAATCAACGTCAGCGAAAATGTGACATAAACTGAATTCACGCGTATGGTCGTATGTAAATACGGCTGTTAGGCTATTCTTAAAAAAAAAATAGGTAGGTACCTACTTCAGAGGATTTTAAAGAATAAACCTCGAAATCTGATTACTTACCTACCTGTGGATTTGAGGTTACTACTTAGTGTTACTACCTAGCACAAGTTGAACTATTGACTGTTAGCTTGTGTATGTTTGTAACTCTTTTAAGCAAATACTAACTATAATGGTGGCAATGAAATCTGGTACCTATGGAAGTAGTTAAAACCCTAGATAAACACAGTATAGGCTACCATTTATTCGGTTCTTTCCAAGGGATTTATGCTGTTAAACTCCTTACACAGGCACAGTTTCTGATTTAGTAATATTTATTCATTGCATAATAATATTTGTACTTTGAACAGGATTTTAGGTATGGTACTAATAGGTAACTCGTAAGTAATGCAGTGTTAATTATTTTTATTACACGTAAAAAAATTCAAAATCTCAATAAGTCCTAATTTTATTAACATAAAATAATTTCATATTAACATTATGTTATTACGCCGAATTATTTAGCAATTGTCTGTTAAAATTATCGCTATAATCGACTTTGAAAAAAAAATGGTATTTAATATTTATTATCATGTCTACTTAATTTATTAAATAATGATGATAATTTTTGCGTGAACGAAGTAACAAACATATTCGTTTACTTACTTACTAACAAACTTTCACCGATATAATATTAGTAAGTATTTTGGAATAATGATAGTATCTTCAGAAGTAAACCTAATGTAAACCGATCCCTACGCATTTCGCGAGTCCGGGAAATCGCCGCGGGCGTAAACCCCACTAATCCTGGACAAGTGGCCGCCCCGGGGGACTCCTGGGAACTTTATTACTGTAATCCAGGACCACGGGGCGTTTAGTATTCGTAATAAGTTATTAATTTGCGGTCGCAACCGCGGGCGGCAGCTAGCTAATCTCTAGTGCTTAAATTAAAAGTTGTAGTGGTTTGTTTTGGATGAGGGTTCAGATGTGGTTCAGATCACTTAATGATTCGATTAGAAATATAATCATGGAAAAATGCATCCCTCTATCCTCCGGTGATGGGTCGTGTGGCATACTGGTAAGGGCACTCTCCCGGCATACAAGGGGCACTGGTTCGAGCCCCGTTACGAGATTATTCAACAAAATGGTATAATTACCATATGAGTAGGTATCTAATAGAATAGGAAGAAACTTTGAGAAGATGGCTATGTATTGTTTTTGTTGTTAAAAGCTTAGGTATCTAGCTAGACGTATCTACCTACAGTACCACCCAAGTAAACCCAAGATAAGCCAACTAGCTAACCATAAAAAAATCTATTAAATTTTAAACTCCATCACCCACACAGGCACCTTGTTAGCGTCATATAAAAACACCTATGAGGAGTAGCCAGCCGTCAAAGATATCAATTAACTGAAGCCTCTACGAATAGAGAGTAGATACATCTAATAGTTTAGTAATGCTTTTCGTTACAAATTGATACACTTATTAACATTGAAAATCTATCTATACTATCTATACTAATATTACAACGAGGAAAGATTTGTACTTTTGTGTGTATGTGTGTCTGTATGTTTCTAATGAATAAACTCAAAAACTACTGTGCCGATTTCAAATATTCTTTCACTATTAGAAAGCTACATTTACCTTAAGTAACATACTTGTGAGCCCGATATTCCCACGGGATCGGCACTTACGCGGGTGAAACCTCAGGACGCGGCTGGTAAATAATGAAAATAATAAAGTTGGTAATTAAATAGTCAAAGAAAATATAAGTATCATTAGTACACCAAAAAAAATATTACGAAAAAATAAATCTGATTAAGAACAGATAAGTTTTAGTCTGTCCTTAAACTTATTGGAGAAGCAGCGTGCGTTGGACTTACATAAGACTTTGTGTTCTGTAATTCACATTGAGGACGTTTTGCTCTTATACCTACAAATTTACTGATACATTTAGGGTGCAAAACATCCTAATTCGATTTTTTTTTTCAATTAAAATTTAAACAGTTTTTAGACAGTTTTTAAAATTTCAGCTTGGGTAAAGCCTGTATCTAGACGATCTCTATTTCATTTCATTTAAATATCTTACAGCCGCACCCATAGTGCATCTAATTAAAGGGAGGAGGGGTGTAGCGGGCGCTAAGTGGCACTTGTAGTAAAACCATCATAAACGTCTTCTGTCTTGCCTATGAGTGTACAGGCGCTAGATGTTGTGGAGCGAACGTACTTTCATTCCTACTTAACTGGAAAATCTATACTAATTTATTCTATTATTATAAAGCGGAAGAGTTTGTTTGGTTGTTTGTTTGTTTGAACGCGCTAATCTCAGGAACCGATAGTCCGATTTAAAAAAATCTTTCAGTGTTGGATAGTCCATTTATTGAGGAAGGCTATAGGCTACTTTTGATCCCGATATTCCCACGGGATCGGGACTTACGCAGGTGAAACCGTGGGACGCAGCTGGTTATTAAATAAAAGGATAGATAACAAGTAAGGTACACTAACTTGAGTTAAAGTACGCGATGGCAGCCACCACAATCAACAACTTCATTTTTCTTACAAATCACATCTCAGTCAATCCTGAAGAAGAGAAGAGTAAAGGTCTTGAAATGTTGAGCATTGAAACAAATCTAAAAGTAATAAACACCACGCAATTTAAACCGCAAAATGATTTCAATTTCTTTAGAAATTATACTTAGGTGTCAGGAGCTATTGATTGTGCTTTGTCTAAGAATGCTTTGCATTCTTTGTCACTGCCTGCGTTTTGTTTCTTCCTTGTGTAAACTGTCCAGCGCCATCCATCATGCATCGACAGACATAAAATAAGTACATACGTTGTAAGTGAATTTTATTTTACTATAGAATGCTTAATTTCAGAAAAGCTTAGGTATATACTTACCTACCTATCTTGCAATCTAACATTTTACTTTAAGATATTAATTTTCATACGTCGTCGTCACACTTAATCCGTCTACGAGCTTAACTAAAACTTATCCTTATTTTTATTAGATAGTTAGTCAAATAGTTACCCCAACACCAATTGCCACCAGCGCCGGTCCCAGACCACCCGTATTCGAGTACTCTTGAAGCGAAACTAGTTTCGCCTCCAGGATTCCCCTGCATGGGAACCGGGAGCCTACACAAACAAGAATCACTTGGCTACTGTTACAAATCATTCTCTAACTTTAAGAGTCTGAATATCAAAACATGCACTAGCTACCAAGTAAAAACACCTGACTTAGGTACCTAAGTTACGTTCTTGCTTCATTTAAGATTGAAAATAAACTAAATTTTCGGTTTTATGTAGTTAAACAGAAGAAATTTAAATTTAAGATGTGAAATTGGTATCTACATGCAGAAACTAACTTTAACCTTCGTATTATAAAATTAGTTTTAAGGCCAGACCTGGTTTAAACCAGGTTGATTTAGGCGTAGTAAATCATGGTTTTAAGCAGGTTTGGCACTTTTGGCACTTCTGTCTGGTTTTAATAGCAAAATACTAGCGACTAAGTTGGGTACCTACTTATTACCTTTTTGATATACCTACCTACTTAGGGAGCTCAATGGTCTAGCTGTACGATGAGTGACCGATAATTTGTGTGGCAATAAAATATTTTCTCGAGCTCCTCCGTGCTTCGGAAGGCACGTTTTAAACAGTTAGTCCCGGTTGACCTCTGTTAACAGTCGTCAAGTTAGAGGAGTTAGGGCGACCTGAAAACTCTACCACTATAAGTATTTAATATTAATTTCTTTCTATCTTATCGTATACTCCTAGGTGTTAGAGCGCATACAAAATAAGGCCACGCGATATTTATACTTAAAATTATATGGGGTGTATCCACTCTATCCTTTAATGTATCCTACTTTGTTTGTGCTCGGTATGGTAGGCTACAATCAACTAGAGGTTAGACGGAACTTTGCGCTGGCTCTAATAGTATTTAAATTAATTAGGGGGAAAGCTTTTAATGCAAATATTCTAGCTGACGTAAATTTCGCAGTACCGGATCACTACGTCTCACGACGGAGACGTCCGCAACTGTTCAAGGTACCGCGCGGTCGCACCAATTTGGTAAATAAGGCTCCCCTTGCACGAACCTTGTCGATGCTGAATGTAGTTGCAGAGCTGACTGATTTGTTCTCATGCTCTCTGAGTGAATTCTCTAGGGTGACTCACTATGTGATCTGTTATGGCAGATGTTCATAACTGTTTTCATGATCGCAATTTAATTTTATTAGTCCTTAATTTCATTTTAATTATTTGTATTTTAATATTTCACACTATCGCATTAGGTTTATCCTGTAATGGTAGTTGTAAAAATTGTAAATAAATAAATAAATAAATCTTGACAAGATAGCAGATGGAAAATTCCTGTATTAACCTGAACCCCTTCCCCTTCCCTTCCCCATCCCTTTTCCTGTGTTTTCTGTTTATTGTAAAATATAATTTTAGTTGCAAGCTGAAACTTCATAGACCATTCATTGTTTTTATCCTTTTTAAGGGTCAATTAAGTTTTATGCATTTTGATTGAATTTTGCAATTGAAAGAAAATTATAGGCAACGGTGAGATAGTTTTACTGGGTAGCACCTATCTATGGTAAGTTTTTACGCTGTAAAAATGAACGAAATGTATCTCCGTTTTATTTCATTTCGAATTAATATTTTGGAAAACCTTATGGTGGGGCCCTGTAAAAGTAAGATCTTAATCCGAATAATACCGATATTAAGGTAGAAAACTAAATTTTTTTATACTTTATTTCGATTTATTTATTTAATTCTAGTTATTGAATAAATAAAATATTTTTTATTTAAGATTTCAGTACACAAGAAACACTACTACTTTATTACTACTACCACTACTTTAATTGGTATTATATTTGTATGGAAATGGTGACAGTACCCACCCTCTTAAAAGGCTATATTTAAGTCACATTTTATTTTTTTATATGAAAAAAGTACCTATGTATTAATCTATACACCTACATATAGAATTCCAAGTCCAGATTGGTTCATTGACTGAATTACTTAATGAACTATAAATCATCGCAGAACCCAAACCGCTGGTCAAACAGACATGAAATTTGGATAGTGTGTTCTTTGTAGTGCCCACTAAGAAAGGGTTGAATCGGGACGTACGCGAGTGAAACCGCGGGATGCTGCTAGTCCTATATAATCTAAAGTTAAAGATTCGTTTCGTAATGAGCAATATAAAGACCTGCCCCAACCAACCTCTCGGAACTTTTAATGTTTGCACTTACAATTAAAAGGGGGCACTGTGTCAACACTCGTGGGTGGTCTTGACCACTCGAAAATCACATGACTTCGCGTTTTCTAACGTGTTTTTTTTAGTAAGACAGTTTTGTCGTATCGTCACGTACGGTTACAGGTAGGTCGTATCTATCTATCTATAGTAAAAATGATAATTGGACTTTTTATGTAATTTTTTGGTGATTTTTTCAGCGCAAAGCAGCTTTTAATTCATGCTTTTATGGTGCTATAGTGCCCAGGACATTGTTAGGTGAAGCAGAGTTGCCCAGCACCTACAAGCCTAGCCTATCTATGGTGGGTACGTTTTTTTTAATTTCAGACTATACTCTGACGTTTTGGTTCTTTATATTTGACATTTTTTCTTTAGGAAGATGTGCCAAATCGTAGTTTACAATTAGAAAGCGAAGTATTACTACAGCCTGTATCGGGGACGCGGGCAATGTAAGCCGAAAGGGGGTTGTTCTAGACGTCAAGACAAACAACTTTGGTTCTACGACTTTTTTAATTTCGAGTATTTATTTTTAATTTTATATGTAGGTAACCGTGTACTTTCATAGCGCGAAAGAGCCCTCAAGAGTCCGTACCCTTCGAACTCTTTCGAGCTAGGTAATAGATCGTTGGTTTTAAAACACATTTAAACTTTAGTATAGGTATTTTAAATTAAAAGGTACCTGGTCTATATTTTAATTCAAGGTATTTGCCTATATATCTCTTTCTATGTATAATATTATGTATGTAGGTATTTACACAAGAAAAATATTTAATGTTAGTTATCATCATTATATCCAGTCACCATAACACAAGCTTAGTAGCTTACCACGGGGTTAAATGGCACTGCGTGTTCACAGTTTATTTAGGTAGGTATATGAATTTGGTTCTCATGATAAGTAGGTACCTATATTGTATATCAAAAAATAGACAACCAAATGCTCATATTAATGAAATATGCGCACGATCGAGAATAATTAATCCGACCCTACAAATAAATTCGTCACAAGTTCGATTAATTAAATTAAAACCAAACAACAATAAAACGCGTGTCCGACAATCGTGCCCACTTCGAACAGCACGGATGAACGGTCACCGAACGAAAATATATCTACCGCTTTTTTTCCGCAAAAACTGAACAACCCTTTGTAAAATAACAGCCCTTATTTCTACGCCTATGTTAATTTAAGAACTACCTACCTTATAGTATCATTTAGTCTATGGTTGTACTATGATGTATCCCATGGAACTACCTACACAGAAATTGTATTAAAAATACCTACAAAAAAAATAATTAAGACTTTAATTTACATGCTGACTTCAATTTTATTTTGTATAATTAACCCTCTTACTTATAAACGAAGTAATGAATGAATGAACTTATAAATGAAGTTTCAAAGTTAGCAGACAGTGACAAACGTTACATAAACTTAGTCATTGTTTCTAAGTAGGTAAAGGGTTAAGGGGGTATTTAGGACACTTTAAATGGATCCATTTAGGTAAGTATTCTTTGATTGCAATTTTTTAGGCCAAGAGCTATGTAAAATTGAGCAACAAAAAGTTTTTATCTTTTTTAAGAGTATTTTATAAAGGTGTCTTACTCCAGAGTTAAATCGCCCATTAGGTACACTATTCTATATTGCCTAGTCTTCCTAACTGACTTTCTTACGTTCTCTGTCTCACTTTCTCGTATATCTCTACAAATCTCTATCCCTCTCCAACAAGGACCTTAAGACTACAATCAGATTTGACGATCTCTGTGGCGCATCGGGGGAAGGCCTAACCACAATGCAGAAGGTTGCGGGTTCGATTCCCGCCGGGTGCAAGTAAGTATTTATGCTTAAAAATAAATATTTGTTTCCGGTCTGGGTGTTTTCTATGTACCTTATTGGTATATGTATGTATTTACAAAAATATCCGTCTAGTACCCATAGTACGAGCCTAGTGCTTAGTTTGGGGTTAGATTGCCCTGTGTGTAACGTCGTGAAATATTTATTTAAATAGGATAGTGTAACCTATTTAAAAGTCAAAAAGGCAGCACGAGTTAAAAGTCATTATAAAGCATTGTTGCAGTATTAACAAAATGATCCGAATCACGTGCTCACACCTGGCTACGTCAAATAGTTCCGATGATTCGCATAAAGAGCGATTCATCCCTTCGAACCCTGTTCTCACCCCAACTCCCACACCGCCCTAACATTAAAAAATACTTGTAACAACATTATAATCATATGCGCGCGCTGCGGCTTCCGCTTCCAACTTTTTAGGGATCCGTACGATAATTTTTATTCGACTACGGCGAAGTCAAAAGGAAAGGTAGATAATGATTTTGGCAGTCTATGTATGTTTGTTCCACTGCAGCGTATAGTTATTAGTAAATTATTTATCAGTTTTAAATTTCGACCATTTTAACTTAGGTTAAGATAACCTTAAATATCCATCTAATTACGGAAAAAAATAGGTTACTGATTGTAAATCAATCGGTAAAAAGAAATTTAACAAATCTTGTTTGGGGCTGCCCTTATCACAGCAACGGTTTGCGAGCGGGTTCAGGGCGTGACTGGTTACGCAGCGGGCCCGCTGCGTTTTCGTTGACGCTTAATACCATTTATAATGCAACATATGCCTACAAATGTAGTTTACACATAGGAATAACCGTCCCGCTGAGGCCTTTCGCTAACCGCTATAGTCTTATAAAGCTCTCATACATCTCAACTAAATAACATCGAATATTGCATAACGATACGGAACCCTTCACACACAAATTCGACTCTTACTTTCCCTGTTTTTTTTTCCAACGGACTGTCAGTTTGACAGCGCATTTTTAGTGTTACCATCACTTAATATGTAATTTGTCGGGATGGTATTGCCGATAAGCGTGTGGAGGGTGGTTGATTGATTAAATAAGCGTGCGCGATGCGGATATGGGTAGGTGGTGGTTACCGTGAATGATAAGGGATGTGTCTGTGAATAAGTACGTTGTTGCGAATAAACATTTCAAATTAGAATGGTCATTGGGGTAAAAAGGCTTGATACCTTAGATAACAACAAATAAGGGCAGATACGGTACCTAGCCACGGCAAATGAGACGATAAAACTGCGTCAGCTGACGCACTAGTCACGTGAACACGTACTATCACACTGCAATTCCCGATCTCATTTTTCGACTACGCAATGTTAGAATATACCGTATCTTCCCCTATAAGAACATCATTGCTTGATACTTTTTTTTTTAAATTACTCCAAATTCTCCTAGTAGGTATCCATTCTAACCATAACATTAGCGTACTGTAGAATACTTACCGATTGTTCGTAGTAAAACCCCGTCTCTAATATTCTTTTACTCAATTTTTTAGTTATGGAGGTTGGGCCCCTGTCCGCCGCGTCATCGGTGGCCCATAATCAAATTATACAAATTGCACCATACAATATTCATTGAATAGTGATGTTACTGTCATTCTGTCTGTTCATTCATTATCGATCGAAGTTCTTTGAAATGTGAATTTTATATTTCGTGTTTTTGTTTTTAAAGTTCTGCTCTTTTGTACTAGAAATATGTTATAGGAAACATACTTACATATTCAAAAATTTACCCGCGGCGAGGCTCGAACTCGCGTCTCAACGCAGAGACGCGAGTTCTATTCTATTAGTTCATTCTTCCATCTCGGTCCATTTACCTACTGATCAACGCACAGCCTAAACCGCTGATGGTATAGAGCTGAAATTTGGACAGTGTGTTCTTTATATGATGTACCTAGGCATCCGATAAGAAAGGATTTTGGAAAATTCCCACGGGAGCGGGACTTATCCGGGTAAATCCGTGGGACAGAGCTAGTAGACTTATAGAATACTAGCTTCGTCCAGTGTTTTCACCCTCATAAGTCCCGATCCCGAGGGAATATCGGGATCAAAAGTAGCCTATATTACTCCTCGATAATGTAGCTTACTATTGGTGTAAGAATTTTTGAAATAAGTCCTGTAGTTTCGGAGCCTATTCGTTACAAACAAACAAAAAAATCTTTCCTCTTTAAAATCTTTCTAATCTTCTAATATATAAAATTTCCATGTTACAGTGTTAGTTACCGTACTCCTCCGAAACGGCTTGACCGATTTTTATGAAATTTTGTATACGTATTCAGTAGGTCTGAGAATCGGCTACTATCTATAATTTATAAGGCAAAACAACGTTTGCCGGGTCAGCTAGTATTAGTTTAAACTTGTACTGGTGGAAACGCAGTCCTATATTTAAATATATTTATCGATAAACCCCATCCCTATTTACAGACAACTGTGATTAATTCATACTCAATAATGAGGTCGTCGTTTTAGCGGTGCGTGGTCACTGTTCTGTAAGCAGGTAGGTAGGTATACGAGTAGGTATTGGTAACCGCGATTGATTTGGGCCCAATTTGTCGTTCTGCGGTCATTGAATATTTCATTATCATGTCTGCATTTACAATGAAATATTTAACGATTTTGTTGTATGTGAGAGTTGAGTTGATGTGTCAGATGTTGCGTAGCATTTACTGCTTAGCCCCTCTACATGATGTGATGACCCAGTACTGGACCAGCGAGATGGCCACTACACGATGGCGAATTTTAGTTGTGAATTCGAGATGGACGTGAAAGCATTAGCCAGTGTAGTGTAGCAATATAATTATATCTGTACTAGCTGCGCCCGCGGTTTCACCCACGTAAGTCCCGATCCCGCGGGAATATCGAGATAAAAAGTAGCTATCTATATTCCAAGTTTCATCGCAATCGGTTTAGTAGTTTTTGCGTGAAAGAATAACAAAGTCACATGTAATGTGACTTACATACAAACTTTCGCGTTTATAATATTAATAGGAAGTAGGATCTGTATGAGTGAGGGGGGGGTGGGGGGGGGGGGGGGGTAACAACAGCATAATGAAAATCGTGGCAGAAGATCCGCATGCACCTGTTCTTAGACACTCCAATCGAGTGATGACCTCCGTGGAGAACCACTCCGGTGGTGGTCGTTCGATTGACGTGTCTTCCAGGTACATGAGATATTAAATTAAGATTTTATTTTATTACTTTAGTTAGACTAACATTAACTTAAGATATACTAACACTCTATGGATCTGTACGTTACACGATTTATAACTTAAGAAAGGCTGAACCGATTTGGCTGAAAATTGGTGGGTTTTTTTTTAGAGTATTAGTAGTAAGTTGGTGTAGTAATAATAGTGGGTAGTAGTAGGTTAGGGTTCGGGCAGGGTTTTTTTTTATTTAATGGGCAGGATAACGTCTTAGTATATTGCTTAAAAACACTCGCTATGTCATTACGAATCTAATAACACCTCATATGCTAAAATCCATTGAACCGTTCAGGCTACAGAGTGACAAACGAAAATACACACACACATACATACTACATATTATATACTCTCGAAAAAACATAACCCTCCTTCGGCAGTCGGGGAAAACAAGGTAGCACCTACCTATTAGGTAGAGTAAAGACATACATTAGCACAACAAATCATCAATTCAAAAAACCCAGCTACCTTATCAAAAAACAATCGGCGACCACTTTCCCACAATGACGTGTCGGTGAGTACCATCCCCCACAGGATCCCCGGACTCGCCACGTGCCGGCCACGCGGCTTTATTTTCATTACGAGCTATAAAACGTCGGAAACAATATCGTGTTGTCGCACCGAACAATGTAGCTCTGTCTGTCTGAATGAAGGGGGTTAAAATGTTATTGAACTGGTAATTAATAACGCATTCGAGTTTATAATTTGTTAGATTTTGTATCTTTAATTGGTTAATTCTAGTTTGTTATAAATGATTGGACTGGGCTGATCTATGCACAGCCTAAACCGCTGATAGTAGAAAGCTGTTTAAAGTGTGTGTTCTTTGAGTAGGTATATGATGGAGACATCCGATAAGAGTGGCGTTTTGCTGCCTAAAGGTACGAGTTGGCAACGGGCGACATGAGGCGACGACGTGTCGCCGCGACTCGTCGTCGCCTCATGTCGCGGTGTCTATGTATTTCTATGAAATTCCCTACGCTCGCTCGACATATATAGAAACCAGTAGTGTCCAGTACACTACTGGTTTTTGTGTATTTCTATGAAACTTCTGACGTAGTTAGCGACACGAAGCTAGCGACGCGTCGTCGAGTCAGCGTAGAAAGTTTCATAGTAATACACAGAAACCAGTAGTGTCGCCGCGACACGTCGTCCGCTGCCGCCTCGTGTCGCTCGTTGCCAACTCGTACCTTAACGTCTCTAAGAGGAGGTCCGCACCCTACAATTGGACAAATTAGCGGGCTAACAAAAAAAACATCCGTAATAAAATAACTAATAATTAATGCAGAGGAGCAAATTAGGTATTAAATAAAAGAAAAACATGTTGATCGATAAATGTTTATTAATTCGTCCATTATAATATGAATTACATTATTTATTAACAAGATTATAATATAAATATTGTTATACATAGTGGAGCAAGAAAATGTAACCGATATCGGTAAAACTTACTAATTAATTAATTGTATTCCCGTCTAATTCTATTAAATTTCCATGAAATCCAAACATAGCAATATGAAATCATATATGGCTATGATATAATATGATTACATGTTGCTATATGTATTTCTATACAGCGCGATGGAAATTAATCAGAATTTTCTTTTTTTTTATTCTTTTGTAGCTATTTAGAAGGGTTCAAAATATTGCAACCTTATTCGAACTTAGGTACTTTACAGTATGTTACGAAATGGGTGTCCGATCATTAAGGGGGTTGTTCTAGACGTCTAGGCGAATAATGTTGGTCTATAACTTTTGGAAAATCGTTTTTTTTAGATTTTTTTTAAGTTACGTTTGCTGGAAAAAATTACCTAGCTGTTTTCCGAAGTATAGACCATCAATTATTAAAATAGTGCACTGGTTAGGCTTAATAAAAAAACCTTATCATGGCTATTAATAAATGAATTTTAAGGCTATGCCTGGTTTAAACCATGATTTAGGCAAAGTAAATCATGGTTTAAATCAGGTCTGGGACCTAAAACTTATTTTATAATAACCATGTTTAGGTTTACGACCTCTATTTCTCCAAAAAACAGCTGATTTTCAAGCAAACATAACCTCAAAATTTACTAAAAAATAGTTCAATTTCCTAAAGTTGTAAAACAAAAGTTGTTCGCATAGACGTCTAGAACAACCCTCTTCATCCCCGACACCCATTTCGTAACATACTGTATAGTAACGTATGTTACAAAACGTGTTAAAAACAAATAGTTGGTTACATTTTCTTGTTCCCCTCCATACGATTAGAACTACTAACAGTGTGATAATTATTGAGTATTACAGTGTAAGAGGCAGTATGTTTGTTGCACCAAGTTTTATAACATTTGGCATATTTCTAACTATATTTATACAGTTAAAGTAATTAAATAATTTAATATGACCAATTATGTACCTAGGTATGTAATTTTTATTTTCTTAATTTTAATTTCTAAGAAGCAATGGCACAGTGAATAATTTGCCCCTACTATATCTATGGTAATTTCAGATTTTTTTAATGCATAATATTTTTTAATACATTTTTTTTACTTAGGCTTGATTCGACTAAACTACAATAAGCAATGAATAAAGATTCTCCGCATACAAAGTTATTTAGTCGATTGAACATCTCGAAAGTCTCTCAAACAATAGACCTTTTATGCGTTGAATTGCTTTTTTTGCTTATTCCAGTTTGGTCGAATTGAGCCATAGTCGTTTGTGTATGGTCTAAATACAGAAAAATTGTAGCGTTTCGTTTTATTAAGTAATTTATATGCACGGAAAGCAGGCTTGTTTTTTTTACAAAATTGGTTTATAAAATTGGGGGTTTTCTGCGTTTATTTATCGTTGTCAAATACTATTTCAACAAAACCACAACTTTAAGTTTTGTAAGTATAAATAAGTGCATATTAAAATGTACAAGATTTATTCATAAGACTTGTAACTTAGAATAATTAATAATAAACAAAGAATTGTTGTTATTGTGAACACTCGAGTATTATAAGCATATTTTATTTACAGCATTCCTAAATGGGCGGACTCGTTTCGTTAAGGCACCATAATATTTCTGATACATTTAAAACTTGTATTTTAGAAAGAAAGTTCGATAATAATTCCTTTAATTTAACTCGGTGGAACAGAGCCCTCAAGGCGCAATTTTTTAGCGCGCTTGGCTAGAGAACGGGATGTTGCAGGTTCGAGTCCCACTGCAAGCTTTGGTTTTACGAACAAAACTGTTTTTTTTTTCTAAAATACAAATTTACCCAAAATGTGAGTAAAGGTACGATTTTGCATCGGGCGACATGAGGCGGCAGCGGACGATACGTATCGCGGCGACACTACTGGTTTCTATGTATTTCTATGAAATTTCCTACGCTCGCTCGACGACGCGTCGCTAGCTTCGTGTCGGTGACTACGTAGGGAGTTTCATAGAAATACATAGAAACCAGAAGTGTCGACACGTCGCACTATGGTCCAAGAAGGTCGTTTGCTGATTAAAAATCTATATCTTTTTTGTTTATGAAGATACATTTCTACAAATTGGTATACATATTGAGTGATATATATACCTTACAATTAATTAAAAATATTTTTAATTTTTAATGTATTTCTACTTATATTATTACGGTAAAAGTTCGTCAGTTGAAGCGTGTGTTTCTTACTTCTTCACGTAAAATCTATTGAACCGATTGCGATGAAACTTGGTATGTAGATAGCTGAAGACATAAACTAACACATAAGCTTATTTTTTTTTTGAATATTCCTACAGATCCGGGATTTACGCAGGTAATACCGCGGGGCGTAGATAGTGAAAATTAATGAAATTGAAAACATGAAGAATATACGAAAATAACTTTATTGTTTGTTTCGACCTTTTATATGTTACAACATAATAAAATTTACTTAAGGCAACATTTTTTAATATTAATAATATAATATAAATCACTATAAAAGCACTTCAAACATAAATATCAATAAATGCTTACCTTAAATCTAACGACATATTCAATCTTCTAATCTAATATATAAAATTTCCATGTCACAGTGTTAGTTACCGTACTCCTCCGAAACGGCTTGACCGATTTTTATGAAATTTTGTATACGTATTCAGTAGGTCTGAGAATCGGCTACTATCTATAATTTATAAGGCAAAACAACGTTTGCCGGGTCAGCTAGTATAGGTATATATAAAATAACAATATTTTTTTTTTATTTTTTTTATTGTTATTTTATTAAAGTACTTACTTATGATAAAAATACCTACACTAATATAACTTCAGGATCTGTAATAAGTGATATTGTATCTATAGACGTGTGAATTTTCTATTTTTAGCATATTAGGAGTGCAAGATGACCTTTTTCCAATTAACTTATCACTAAAAATGATAGTTAATCAAACTAATAAGTACTTATCACACCACATTGTTTTCATAAAATTTCATAACTGTAAATAATAATAATATGGGTAAAAAATCTTATCTTTTATGGTTGCCAATTTTTTCCTTACTTCTTATCAAACGAAACCGAAATTTACTTAATTTAATACCTATAATTTCTATTTAATTTCATATTAAATACCTAACTACCTTTATACTTTGGTATAATATTCAATAATATAATGCTATAATTTTTCCTAACTTTTGTTCCGATTTTGAAGACATTTTTGCATGTAGCTTAAAATATCGCAAAATACCGCACCTAATTATTTCGTATATCTATTACTAAATATATAAGCTACAAATTATTTTAAAAAATAGAGGATGGGGAAGCGTGGGTAACTGCGAAAACCTTCAACGAACTTTTCATTTTGACTCTTTTCCTTGGGCTGTGTAAAGTAGCTTACACTTATAAGATACGCAAAATACATATAATATAATAACTGTATCAGCATTAATATAAACGGGGCTTTCTAAAAAGGTATGACACATGGTATATAGTACATTTTTTAATCGAGATATCATGTTTCGCTTGGAGGTCCAAGGACAACTTCCAAGCGTTGACGTAACAAGAGGATGCTTTGGCGCAGTTTTTCTATATTTTTTTAAAACAATTACCAAAAAATTCTTAGTGTTTAATAAAGTAGGATATTTTAACTTCATGTAAGTTAAATAAATTTTCATTTTCGCGACATTCTGGAAAATGAATTGTGATCAGCAACCGACCTTCTTGGACTATAGTGCGTCGTCCGCTGCCGCCTCATGTCGCCCGTTGCCAGGTCGTTCCTTAGCACTAAGAAAAATCGTCATTTACAACTGTATACCTACTCAGAAAATAATCCTATTTGCTACATAAAATTGACCTTAGTACGTTTCTAAGTGCAACCGTTTTTATATTAGGTATATTAAGCTATTTCCGTGGTTTTTATTAACTTATTGTTAAAACAGTAGTAAATTGAGCTTATAATAACAATTCCTTAACAACTGTATTGTGAGAACAGGATTTTCCTGCAAAAATGTCACTAAAGACTCAGTAGATCAATAAAAGATAAAATAAATACCATAAGTTGATTCAAAGATTACTTGACATTGCTGTTTGCATAAATCGTGCGAAGCCAAAACTTAAAAATATTATTTATTAGTTTAACACTATAGTTGCCATAACATAAACGTGAAAAATAAATAATTTTTGCTCTAAATTTTTGGTTAGACGTTAATTATTTATTATATTATTTTATGCCCATCTTTTATATTAATAATTATTTTATTATTAATATAATAATCTAAGTTGCTATTATTATTTAGTAATTTCAATCAATAATACACACCGCCTAATTATACTTAAGTTTTAAGTACAGTTTTGATAATATCTAACGAATTCGCACTTCTAAGTTAAAACTAAGTTAGAATAAGTTATGTAGGTACAATTTTTAATATAATTTGGTATATTACTTAGACCTTAAGTTAATATATAAATTAGTATACAAGATGTTACGTTTAAGGGGGTAGTCCTGTATACTTTTCCTTTTTTTCCAATGGGATTCGTTGTTATTAGTGAACTAAAATAGTAGGCACTTAACCAATACCAACGGAAAAACTAGAAGACTGTACCCTTAAGGGTTTGAATGACAACCATTTTAGTCTTGAACGCCGAGTTTCTTCACGTAAAAGTCAAGTTAACGGTAAAAGTGACGTCATAGTTTTTTTTTTTGGAAATGTCGTTTGCCACTTTAGCTGTTACTTAAGACATTGACTAAGGGTTGAAGAAACTTGCGGTGAGTCTATTAGGGAATTTGAGAACTTGACAATACTTACTAAAATAAACAATAAGTGAATAAGTAGTGCTGTGTGACCACGTAGCTCAATTGTAAAATAACTGCTGCGATGAAAAGAAGATAAAGGATTTTGGAAAGCATTTTCAATAGCAATTTTTTTAAGGGGTGGAACTATAGGGCAAAACTATTACATTTCAAAACCAAGCATTAAAAAGGTTAAAAAAATGAAAGTGTTTTAAGTAGCCAAGTATTACAATAGCGGCATTAAAAAAGTGAAATTTAAAATTTGTAAACTTTAAACATAAATTGTAAACACAATTAAAATCATGGAACGTTCAAACATGAATGCAAACAAGCGAATCACAGGCATGTAAAGTGTTAAAACACAATTATACGAAAATTGTAAACGCCAACAAACGATTCGGAGTATTTGTGTGCTTTAGTAAAACTGATTTGTTTGATATTTGGCGTAAAACACATAATACACAAGTACCTAATGTTTTATTAACATACTGACGGCAGAAACTGAAGGGTAACTAACCCGTCAGAACACATCGGAAGAAAAATGATGGAAATATCCGATTTGGAGTTTTCCTGTATGTTTTTCGACTAAGGCTCAGTTTAAACGTCATCTATTATCCTTAAAAGATAATTTAAAAAGTGTACAATTGACATTAAATAAACGTATTGATATGAATTTTATCTTTGATAGGTATCAGCCATCTAAAAGAACACTATGTTACTAACACTCCGACTTGTAAAATAATTTTAATACACAAACACGACAAAAAAATATTGGATAATGTATGAACGCTTTAAAAAGTATACATAATTATTTAGATAAATAAACAAATCACAATGTATTATATTTTTCCTTATAATATTAAATCGCTCAATATTTTTCTCCAGAATAACTACTAAGAATGAGCAACTCTTTAGTCAACCGATAATACCATTTCGAGACAAAATTATCACATCGAATAATTTTATGAGCAAATTATTAAATTCAATTATTAATCAGATAATTAGACATAACATTGTAATAGAAAAAATATTAAAATATATGTACGATCATTATATTAGTGTTTGTGAGCACGGTTTCCTATTAGACAGAACGGCACGTTACGGCGAACATGAAACTTTGCAATCAGAATTTTGCAAAGCGCCCTTTCATTGTATAATCTCTTGTCATAAAGTCAAGGTTCAAAGGTGGTTCCTACTGCAGATTTTCCCAATTCTTGATTTATTAGATTGTTTTCAACTAAAGCATAAGTTAAAAGTTAGAGAGATAAAGGTTATTATTCGCATTGCAACCAGGACACTGAGGCCCATTCTTTAAACAAAACATTCTGATAAGAAATTTCAAAACTCTACGGTGGGGCTGGGGAACCACTTTTGAACTCTACTGTACAATTGATGTGTTTTGTTTGACACATGATAACTGTAAAGGGAGCTTAATTGGCTCTTCGTATCAATGCACAGTTCTAACCAATTGAGGATTCGAGTAACTTGGCATAAATTGAGTACAGGTTTTTAGAAATTAGATTAAATACCTATTAAATTAAATATTGAGGAAATTAGCTAGATATTTACAAATGGCTTTTCAAACACCTGCCATACAATAGTTTATTTCCCGTCTTCGTGCCGCATGCCGTGCGGTCTAATAGAAAACCACACGATTAAACTTTCAAAACAATCTCTAAAATGAACGTCGGCAATTAAAATGCAAATACCATTAGAATAACATCTCGCAAATTAAAGAAATAGAACATGATTTTTTTTAATATTGAAAAAATTATACGATTAAAACATGCAGATTAAAAATGTTTGTTAATAATGAAATGGACTAACTTATAGACTACTGTTATTGACAATCTTATTGTCTATAAATTCCTTTATTTTGCGATGAGATTCCACTTGTGAACAGGCCACTACATCTACGTAGCAAGTGCTGAAGCGTTAGACTACACCAGATAGGTAAAACTCCTAAAACAAAATATTATTATCTTTATAGGTTTTGAAGCTAACATTCTATTTAATTGTAATGCACCTAACACATGCTCATCACAATTTTTTTAATTTTAAACCGTCAAATGTGTTTCTTCACTAGAGTTAATATAGACGATGTAGGTATTTTCGATATACCGTGTTGTTTTAACGGACAAAAGTTTCTCGTCTGTAATCCCCCAATACTCAATCATTTTATTCATTAAGAAGATGTATACAAATACAATGATCATTTGAAATGATTATGTATTTAATAATTTATAGATTAAGAAGATGTACCTCATGAATAAAATGATTGAGTATAGAATCAGTATAGTACAGACGAGGGGCTTTTTGTGCGTGAAAACGACACGGTATATCGAAAATACAACGTCTAAGCTAGCCCTCATTAAAAAAACACATTTGACGCTGTCTGGCAATTCAAATTAGTATTTTCAATTCATTTTGATTGTCGAGTAATTTACTCAAAACACTCGATCACTATAGCTTGACAAAACAACAGATATGTTAATAATACAATCATAGTCTGGTAAAGTACAACAGCATCACTTCTTACAAAACCTGTAAAGCGAAGAGCACAGAAGATCCGCGGCAAGAGGGCAGACGACTTGGTCTAACATTATTCGCTACAAGTCGGTCACAGGGCCGAATAGGACCGTAGAAGTCGTCGAGTTGAGGCTCGTTCGGCGCACGCGCACCGAGTCGTGTTCGGCCTCGCTCGGCAGCGAATCGGGTCCGTTCGTTATTTGGTGACCGTTGAATTTCGAACGCAGTTGTGTTACAAGCCGTTCGAGTCTGGAACACGATGCACTGTTGGCGCCGAGCTCTCTCATTGGTCGATTGACATTGATCATTTTAAGGTTCGAATAGAAACGGCCGAATACAGAAATGCTACTCAAAATTTGAGTTCTACTTAAACAATCAACCAACACTCAAACTCAAAAAATCCCGTAGGTACTAATTTTAAATTTAGAAGCTGCTCAATTATTTAAGTAGGTAGGTACCCCTGATATTTTAAGGGGCCTCTCTGTATTCGGTTGAAAGAGGACGATACGGAATCCTTTCTCCTTAATAATAAACGTGGACTAAGTTCGTATTAGCCAGACCATGTATCGGTGACAGGACTTTTCATAGTCTATCAACAGGGTCTAACCACAGTTTAAGTAGAAGTTAGCGCTTTTACACTTCATACAAATTTGTTTCCAGAGACCGGTTACATAAGTTGTAGGAAAGGACACATAAGTTGTAGGAAAGGTCACTTAAGTTGTAGGAAAGGACACATAATTTGTAGGAAAGGACACATAAGTTGTAGGAAAGGACACGTAAGTTGTAGGAAAGGACACATAAGTTGCAGGAAAGATCATATGAGTTGTAGGAAACGTAGGAAATTTGACACACGTCTTGTCTTGTTTTTAGAAAACAAAAACAGGCAAGTTGGCATTCTATTAATCTATTCTTTCTACTATGGTCTAACTGACCCGACCTTAGATCATGTTTATGAAAATAAAGATAAATATTTATAGTTTTTCTTATATTCACAAGTCGGTCAATGAAAATGGTTTTAAGTTATTCGTATTCGTTATAAGGCGATGTTTTTTTAGATGAGCAGTATTTTTTTATATGTCAGACAAACTATCACCAAAAATATATAAATAACCAAATGAATGACATCACAACGATTTTCCCTATTTTTAAAACGGACAAAACAACATTTAAAAAATCGTGTAAGAAGCGAAGTTCCTTAGACAAATACGTAGGTAGAGGTCCCGGCAAACTTGAATCTTGAAAAAAATGGTGGATGCGCAGAAGTAGATTTTACATAGAAGTCGCACGTAAATGTACTACGCGAACTTACCCCTTTCACGTCAGTTATTTTCAAGATGTTTGCCGGCACCTGTACTCGCCTGCTTGCTGTTCTATGTCTATTAACTAGTAGAGCCCTGCAGTTTTATTTGCATAAGTCCCGATTCCAGGAGAATATCAGGATAAAAAAGTAGCTTAGGTTAATTCAGATCTCCAGCTATCTGAATGCCAAGTTTCATCACAATCGGTTCGTTAGTTTTCTACAAAATCATTTCACCAGACAGCCGCGTTAAGAGGAAAGGATAATTACTCGTTCTCCATACAAACGTAGTCGACTGTTTCCTCCCTGGATAAAGACATTAAAGCAAATATGTTTGTGATATAAAACCTATATCTGCCATGACCATGACCCTACGTTTTAGGTTTTTATTAATCTATTAATCTTATATATAAAAATCAATCCCTATTTCCCTTGGTCACGGCATCACACTTAAACTTTTACACATATTTCGATAATTCTTTTTTTGTTGTGAGCGCTATTGTCAGGAGAAGGTTCTTATGAAAGAAAAAATGCTAAACCGATTTTGATGAATTTTATTTTTTTATACTAAACGACAGGACAACGTCTGTCGGGTCAGCTATTTCTAATAAGAATAGAAATAAAATTTTGAAATATTAGTTCCTATTTGAAGAAAATCAAAACGTAGGGTCATGGCTGATATAGGACTTATGGCATAAACATATATTTTCTAATATCTTTATCCAGGGAGGAAACAGTCAACTACGTTTGTAAAGTTTGTATGTCGAGTAGGTATCTTTCCCATTAAGGAACTTCGCTTCAAAAATAGATAAAAAAAACCCGATTTAAAAATGAAACCACACAAACAAAAAAACATAAATTTTTGAAAAACCATTTGCCAGTACTTACTAGGTATATCAAAGGACAATCGGGTCCCCAACGATATTAATATCCCTGAAAATTTTCAAAATAATTCTTCGTTTTTTGATCAACAGTCAACACCAATCGACCTATGAGCTTTGATATTTCTAACTACTTTTTATAACATATATTTTTTAGTACACAGTGCATTTTTAGCGCTTTTGTCGATTGTTTAAAAATATTATTTTTTAATCTACACGGCAGGATTTGAATTTACGACCTAGACGAAGACATTTGGTCTTCAGAGATTATTAGGAACTAGCTCTAATGAAATTAAAGACATTTTTCGGTTTTAATCGCCTGGTAAAAAAGTACCCTCATGAGTTTCCTGTGGCTTCTTCTCATGTATGGGCGCGTTTTCCGAAGTCACATAGTAATAAAACATAACGTTGTAAAGGTGATTTGCGCATAGTAAATAATAAATAATAGTCTTTGCAATCTAGAGTCTGCGTACATGGGAACGATTTGATTGTAACTTTTCACTGTAACTTTTTTAATACATTAGAATGACAAATCACATCTCAGTTAATCTTGAGGAAGGGACCTGTAAAGGTCTCAAAACGTTGAGTGTTGAAACAATGCTAAAAGTTAATAAACACCTCGCGCGATTAAAACAGAAAAAAATCTTTAATTTCAATAAACCATTATTTCTTAGATTTGGATAGAAATTAGGATAATAAAAATGAGTTTAATTTCCATTATTTCTTTCTAATCAAAACCAAGTTCGCAAATTCAATTCCTGACCGCGACATTTTTTCGAAATATTATTGGTTTCTATAATTTATTCTTTTATACATATAACTTGGTTATAAGTATTAAAGCTTGTTACTTACTTGTGAGCGTGATCTTCTGCGCTTTGTTTTGCTTTCCGTGTGTCGGCGAGTTCCTTGCGCAAGCGCACGCGTTCAGTTTCCGCGTCTTCGACATTGCCGTTCATTTTGTCGGTCGATTCTAATCTGTTAGGTCGATAAGTGAAGCTTTAGTTAGCAAATTATAATGTTGCTTTTGAAGGAATTCTTTTAAAAAAAATTAGTACCCGGCGGGACTCGAACCCGCGACTATTCTGTTCCAGCGCGATAGTCGCTACGCCACGAGTAAACCTTTTGCCGAGCCGAAATTAAGAAAGCACCTCCTCGTATTCTTGCGAGTAAGGCCTCGTAGCGATTTCTACAGGCGAACTTTGCAGTTCAAACTCGGCTCGTAATTTTCTATATTATACATAAAAATTATTACTATATAAGATGACACATCCAAAACATCTAAACATTATTTCTCACTTAGGAAAACTTGCGTTGAAGAAATACTTTTAAAAATTTTAGTACCAAGGCTGGACTCGGAAAGCAGAAAACAGGGAAAGCAGTATGTATTTCTTAAGTATGGTAAACACTTAGAAAAATAATTATATTCAATTTGTATGAAATGATATAGGTTCGGAAGGCACTTTAAGCAGCAGTTGTTATCTCTGATAGCAGTTATTAGTTAGAGGCCTAAGGGCGAACAGAAAACTCTAATAGCATTAGGTGAGCCCCAGCAGTATACCGAAAGAAGCAGTATTTAGAGTACCCATTGGCGATTCTAAGTGAATGAATATCGTCTTCAAGTTTGTTGATCCTATCCATCATACGACGCTTGTCCGCTTCCGAAGCACGTAGAGAACTCTGTAACAATCGAAACATAACATTGACTGATCAACTTTTTAAACTTCACGATTTGAAATACAGTCCAAACAAATGTAAATATGAGTATTACATTTCTTAGATTGTATTTCAATAGTCTTGGTCGCAAATAGACTAAGACAATTGTAATATAGTCGAAACATCCGGGTAAGAGAATTTAAAAACACGTAAGCGTGTTCTAGTTAAGTGTGCTAAATCTTTTAACCCAGAATTCCCTCGGAACGGGAACTACAAGGGTGTAACCGTAATTTATAATCAGTTAGCAATTTATTGTCGATTATAAAAAAGTTTCTTTGATTATTTGAAGAAATGCTTTCCAAAAATTTGCATTTGAAATTTTTGGAAAACATTTCTTCAAATAATCAAAAAAATAAATCAAAGTTTTATTAGCCGCTAAAATGTCGTTCTTTAACTATTAATAGAATGTCCATATCTATGCCCTATGGAGTATTCAGAGGTAGGTCACGTATTTCACGGGTGGTCGTGTCCAGGAGTGCGTAGACATTATTACGGTAATGTATTCGCAGACACGGCGCACTGACCGAGTGGTGCGGGTGATAAGACACCGCTTTGCCAAGTAGCCAGTTGCGGTCTGCGATTTCACGCGCGAACGCGTGGAGTCCTTTTCGACTACCGCGGTATAAGCTGCTTAAAATTTCGGTTCAATTTTCTTTGGAGAATACCGTTTGCCATACATTATTGAAGAAATGCAGTTTGGTTTGCAGTCTAGTTGCAAGTTATGGGTTCATTTTGAATCTATTGTTTGCAATTTGAATAATATTGAAATAATATTTTGGACACTTGTATCGCAGGAATAACGCCTTAGGATCCAATGTATCCTAATAAAAATAAATCTGTTTATAGACGGCTAGGATTAATGTGTAGGCCGGTGCAGCCAATAGATAATTGAACATAATTTCATGAATTATTTACCATTTGGTGAGAGACCAAACGATCCTATATTAAATCGATTACAAAAATACATTTATTAATTAGCATTAGAAAGCGTCAACTTAATGCCTTATTCTAACCTCAAATGGCAAGTACTTTACAAATGGTAGGAGCTCTTAAATTTCATATCCCAAGCGCTGTATCGTTTTGCCCTTTTGGAAAATTCTAGAGTCCAGTCTAGACAAATATGTTTACCTACCTACTGCATACAATATAAATAAACGTGTTTAAAATATAGCTTAGTGCAGCAGCTTAGGGATAGTATGCATATTTGGGCATCCCATCTGAAATATATTATAGAGATCCCAGACATCGAGAAAAACCGGCCAAGTGCGAGTCGAGCGAGAATTTAATTGTAGATTTAAATTAATATAATAAACGTAAAGTAGGTAAAATCATTAAAATCGGTTTAGTAAGAAGTAAGATGTTCCGAAGACTACCTTTAACCTAGATGATTTTATTATCCGAGTCAATATAGATGTCTGGTGAATGGTGGAGGTATCCCTAAATTTTAGGCCTAGTTTATCTAACCAACGGCCGAATTCAGAGACGATACTAAAAAATGAGTTCTATTTAAACAATTAGGCAGCACTCAAACTCAAAAATACTCATACCAATTTAAAATTTAGAAGCTGCTCAATTATTTAACTTCACCTCAAATTTTAAGTGGCGTTTCTGTATTCGGCTGTGAAAGATTGTAATTAAACTCATTTTTCAGTTTTAATCGCGTGGTGTTTATTACTTTTAGCATTGTTTCAATGCTCAACGTTTTGTCTCGAAACCGAAGAAGAAGAGACCTGTAAAGGTCTCCCTTTACAGGTCTCTTCTTCAGGATTGTCAATCCTTTACAGATCTCTTCTTCTGGATCGTCAATCCTTTACAGGTTTCTTCTACTGGATTGTCAATCCTTTATAGGTCTCTTCTTGACGATTGACAATCCTTTACAGGTTTCTTCTACTGGATTGTCAATCCTTAATAGGTCTCTTATTCAGGATTGACAATCCTTTACAGCTCGATAAGCATTGAAACAATGCTAAAAGTAATTAACATCACGCGTTCAAAACCAAGAAATTTCAATTAAAAAAAAAAAGTAGTTTCAGCGTGTCAACCTTGTCTTATATGTTGTACAAATAAAGTTACAGGTAATTTATCTATCTATCTTCAATCTAACATCGCGAAAACATAAGAAAAATCTAACTAAATAATGTCCATTCGTCTACTGTTAGAGCGTGAGACAGTTAGCCGTCCCACACACGGTCATTTTATATTACAAGAATGTCCGAGTACCTACTGCCCACGTGCGGTCGTCTGAATTGAACCACCCATGAAATTGAGCACAGACTGTTCGTAATTTTATTTTTAATGGCTAGGCTTATCTACTCGATACATTTTTAGGGAAAATAGATCTTTACGCAAAAACGTTTTTTTTGTTAATAGCAAATGTAGGTAATAAATTTTCTAAGTAAGTGGTAATAGATTTTAGGACTTATAGGAAAGAAAACATAAAGCTAGTTTTTTTTTTGTTTTTATGTGAGTTTATGCAAATAGCCCTATAACTGGGTCTTTTTGCGTGACTTTAACCCGTAGGTTTCATCAAGATGTTTTCCTTCACCGTAAGAGCGATGTTAATAGCGCACATATTTTTTTCTTAAAGAAAAAGATTTTGGTGCGCGGTCTGCTAGGATACGAAACCACGACCTTGGGAATGAAAGTCGCGGTATCTACCACTAGACCAACTAAACGCAAAGCTAATTTGTACCAAAGCAACACAAAAGTTCCGCAGCGCCATTTGTTCAACCAACACACGCGTAAAGATATTGTGGTTGAGTTGACAAACATTTTATCAAACACCATTGGTAACATTTACTCTGCAAATTTATCATGAGTTCAAGCCGACCAGCGTTGGTGGACCCGTTGAAAGTTTCAACTTTTTAAATGTTAGGTTTAAAATGCGAAAGGTTGGAGATCTGGATTTGGTGGCTAGTGGGTAAATATAGTGGAATGTGAATGGAGCTATTCCATAATAGTATGTAAATGTATAAGTATTACAATAATCATTGCCATTCAAAATTTAATTCTCTCAATATTTTGACATTGCAAAAAACTTTTTTAACTACGTAGAACTTTTTCTCCTACTTTCAGCGATTCTGGCACCTACCCTTATTGCTTGCCTCAAATCTATATGCATATAAGACGAATCGATTGCCTAGAGAATCATCAAAATCGGTCCATCTGTTTGCCCTCTGGAGTGCCACATTAGAACAAACATACATACATAGACTGTTAAACACATAACCCTTCTTTGCGTCGCGCAGTCGTGTAAAAACTTTTTTTCTTTTTTTTTTTTTTTTCTTTTTTCTCTCCTAACTGACTGTCTGTCTGACTGTCTATGGAACAACGCACAGCACGTAAACCTCCATTAGTAAGGAGCTCATTGGCCTAGCTGTACCTGCCGATCTTCAACCGTCGTGCGGGTCAAGCAACGCTTGTCGCGGCCATAGTTTGGATGGGTGAACGATTATTTGTGTGGCAAAAAAAACATTTTCTT
This sequence comes from Idaea biselata, assembly GCA_958496205.1. Taxonomy (NCBI): domain Eukaryota; kingdom Metazoa; phylum Arthropoda; class Insecta; order Lepidoptera; family Geometridae; genus Idaea; species Idaea biselata. The sequence goes on from OY292402.1 coordinate 4,773,972, forward strand.
CCGTGCCTCGGAAGGCACTTCAGCACTTGGTTCCGGTTGTTATCTCTGATGAAGTCGTCAGGTCAAGTTAGATGCCTTAGGGCTACCTGAAAAGTCTATCACCAGGTGAGCCACACATACGGAACGAAGAGGAATCCTCCGATAGCTTTCCAACTATCCGCTACCGCCATAGCCTATAACTCGGCGACAATCCATTGGGGTCGCGTTAAGTAAGATTACACTGCTATGTCTATATGCGCAGACAAACAGACAGACAGCCCGACGGACCGGCGGACCGGCTAATTTTGTTTGTTCCGCTCATTCGGCTTGTTACTGTTCATAATATTGGCCTTCTTGGATACAATTGACTGACGGACAATTCTATTTTTGTTTTGTTTATTAAATTAACTTTAATCTTTATTATTTATTTGTGAAAAGCGGACTAGTCTAAGTATGTTGAAGGAAAAAGAAATATACACCACAGCCGTCATCTTATCTTTTAGGTGAGCGACTGAGCGTGCTATATCTTAGACCGCAGCGTTATTTATTACAAGCTACAAGTTTTATGTAGGTAACTTCAATATTTACGGAAATGTAGCGTCATACTTTCATACAAGGCATGCCTAATGGAATCGCGCTAAAAAAGTCACGTTGACATGATGCATGTAAAAATCCAAATAAACTTGGTTGTAACTCCGAGCACAGAATACATAATATACAAGTACTCCGAGCTTTCTTCATATTTTGTTTCTTGGCTGGGTGTTTTCTATATATATTGTATGTATTAACAAAAAAAAGTATAATATGTAGTATATCCGTCGCCAAGTACCCATAGTACAAGCCTTGTGCTTAGTTTGAGGCTAGATTGAGCTGTGTGCGACGTCGTGCTATATTTTTTAATTATTCTTTGATCATGTCAAAGAGGCTTTAGGACGTATGAGATATAGATAAGGCACCAAACGGATGAAGTTTGGACCCGAAGTTCATGCTCACGCCAAAATCACATAATTTATTGACATTTTTCGATAACTCAGATACCTAAATAGATTATTTATCGACATAAGTTCTAAAAAGGTATAATGTGACTTTATGCATAGATATTGGATATTAGATAAGAGTCTATTGATAGTGTTTGGATCCCACAGTTTACCGTCACCACCAAAAATTACTGAAAAGAGTTTTTTGGCATTAGAAAAGTAAAGATATAATGTGACTTGATGTACCTATATTAGACAAGTTTCTATGGATACAGTTAGGACCCTACAGTTTACAGCCTAACCACCAAAAATAACTTATTTTTTTCATAATTCTGTACCAAAAGTACCCCCACTTTTTCGACATTAGAAAAGTCTAAAAAAGTATATGCTAGCAGCAAATACAAAAGCCTCATATGAACTAAAATGATGGCTGAACTAATGTTCCTAACGCATAACCTCAGCCTCAACCTCTCGACTCTTTTTAAAAACTTTGTACCGAAAAAGGATTCTTTTCATCACAAGAAAGGTCTCAAAAGGCATCCCAACCCATCTCTCCACATTAGTTAGTTCGTTAGCATTACTGTAACCCATTTAGCGGCGATCGTAACACAAGGCTAGTGTTAAACAGTAAGCCCTCACGTTTTTGCACTTCAATCAACTTATTAAGAGCCGAGTGCGGCGTTCCGGTGCTAATTGTTAAGGTATGCGTTAGGTATTCATTATATTACATACCTACACTTTAGGAATTAGGTACTTTCGAATTTTCAAAGTTGTAGGATAAAGGTTGTGATTTTTTGCGGGTTCGTGCAGTTTTTGATCAGTCACACACGGGAAGTGAATCAAACCTAGCAGAGACGGTAGATTTTGGGAATTCAACATTTTGGCACTAAAGGGTTCCAAAATATTACTATGTTGAACCGACTATGGCAATTTGGTTATGATTTTGAATGCGATGTATGTATGAATTATGTAGGTATGTTTGTTTGTCTGAGGTCTCACAATTGATGATGTTTTCAAAAGGGTTAAGTATAGAAAAAGTAATTAAAATGAATTACAAATGTGACATCATTTAATAAGGCTTTTATTATAGGTAATAATAAATTATTTTCGAATTCTATAATAAACAGAAATAATAAATTAAAATTCAATAAATAAAACACTTAGCTTCGTATTTTGGAAAAACAACAATTAAGTAATATAGTAATTTGAAAGCCTGTCCTTTAAAGCTTTTTTTGTGAATACGCTCTTAAATCACAAAATTCTAACCTTGCTATTATAAAGTGAGTTTTTCCCAGACCTGGTTTAAACAGTTATTTAGACATAGTAATTCAAGAAACCATTACGAAATGAATATCTAGACGCATAATAACAAAAACTAAAACCACGTCACGAAATAGCTAACAAACGCAAAATTGTAACTACAATCGACTGAATAAACACTATCTCAATTAGACAATCAAATTCATGAGCATATTACAGGAATTGTTGCAATAAAATATTAACGCGAGGGGGTAGAGTCGTGTGACGAGTGTGACGTCACGGCAGGGGTGGTGCCTGGCTGCAGCCATCCACTCACATCTGCCAATATTTACCTAGCTCCCCTCTCACCCCGTTTCAACCCCCGCGCCCCAGTATTTCACCCCCCGCGCCCCGGAATTTCACCCCCGCGCGGGGCGCTCTCGGCGCACGCACCCGTTCATATTTCAAATGCTATGTGGGGAGACAACGGCGACTACAAAATACAAAGTTAGTGGGGTTGACTGTTGCACTGTAGCGTAATTTTGGATGATAAATTTGAAATGAAAAAACGTACTACAGGTACATGTTAAAGTTTATATTATCACAATCGGTTCAATAAATAAATTATGTGAACAACACACAGCGCCATCTAGCCCCGTGGTAAGCGACTAAGCTTGTGTTACGGTGACTAGACAACGGATATACTACAAATATTTTTATTTTTCTTTTGTAAATACATACATATTATACATAGAGGGACACCCAGACCAGACACAAATATTTATTCTATAAGCATAAATACTTGCACCCGGCGGGAATCGAGCCCGCAACCTCCTGCATTGCAGTCGCGCTTTCGCACGACGCGCCACAGAGGTCGTCGGTATAGGTTCTTAATGTACATATTGTACATATGCAGAGGTACATGGTTAGCTAAAGTCGAGACCTTGATATTTCTACTTACACAGGTAAAATGGTGGGATACACACACACACAGCTATATTTAACAAAAATTAACAATACTGACAAAACTCAGTTTCATTAATAATTTCAGATATTGTTACGTAAATTAAATCTAAATCAAAAATAAAATATTTTTAAAACTATCTTCGCCTGCGTAAGTCCCGATCCCGTGGGACAATCGTTTTTTTTTCTCGTTACAAACAAACAAATCAATAAATAAATAAATATGGCAAGACGTTACACACACCGCTATCCAACCCCACACTAAGCACTAAGCTTGTACTATGGGGGCTAGACAACGGATATACTACATTATTATACTTTTTTTTTGTAAATACATACAAATGATACATAGAAAACACTCTTTCTTTCTAAAAATCTTTCCTCTTTATAATATTAGTCTAGAATAGCCAAAAGTTACGCTACAGTGTGACCGCGTTCGCATCAAACGTCGGTCGGATGTGCGAATGGCTCACGTTTAGTTAAATCGATGCTTCCCGGTTTATTCAGCTATACGGCGATTTTATAATCCCCTGATATGTGGGGTGTCAACTGTACTCGCTTTGTTGTACCATTCCGATGATATTCTGCTGGTATTTTTAACCGACTTAGAAAAGGGGGAGTTTCTCAGTTCGGTCGGGTCGGTTTGGCCTTTGGCAGTTAAAGTTCAAATTAAGTAAATTGAATTAATATTTGTGAAACTGCACGACTGCAGATTTGTGAGTGCAGTGAATTTTCTAATTTTGTTGTCGCTTTTAAGGTTGCGTTCCTCAGAAGGTAAAAAATAAACCTTTTATTCACTCGCTTGTTTATATATTGTTTTTAAATTTCAAGTCTTCTTCCTGCCCTAATCTCAAATTATAGGGTCGGCAGTCGGCACAGTAGATGAAAATAGATTTAGCAATGTTTTTACTGCCGGCCGCCTGCCTGACAACGACACTCCTTGGAATTTATAAATAATAAATAAATATAAATATTGCACAACGTTACACAGCTCAATCTAGCCCCAAACTAAGCACTAGGCTTGTACTATGGGTACTAGACAAAGGATATACTACATATTGTACTTTTTTTATGTAAATACATACATATAATAGGTACATAGAAAACACCCAGACCGGAAACAAATATTTTAAGCATAAATACTTGCACCCGGCGGAAATCGAACCCGCAACCTCCTGCATTGCACTCGGGCCTTCACCCGACGCGCCACTGAGGTCGTCAGTTTGTTTGTTTGTAAAATTGTAAGTATACATTTTTGTATTTAGTCAGTAGAGAGTACAATTTAATTTAATCTCTCTCATTTCAACAAAATTGAAAAATAACTATGTACTCAAAAAATCTTATCTTCCATTCTCTGCTTGTTATTCTAACGCTACCCAAGTCACTCGAAGTACGGTCAGAAAAAAAAACTAAATCAAATCAAACAGAATCAAGAGCTCGCACCTTCAAAGACAACACTTTTTTCCATATTATAAGTTTTTGCCTCATTTTGGTTATTTGTTCGCTACGTGGGTGGGCTGTGGAGTGCACTTTACGATGCGAAATGTTGAAATGACTAAGCCGTTTTTAGTTCAGTTTAGAATAAGAAAATGCATTAGTAGGAGGTATTGTTTAGAAGCAAAGAAATAGTATTTTTTGTAATTTTTGTCAGTGCTTTGTAATTATTATCTACCTGTATATTTTATAAATAAATTATTTTTATTATTTTAGCAAAGAAACTCATTCGATGGACAAGAATGGGTAGGTACAATTTGGTAAATAAATAATTACATTATGTGAACATCATACAACGCCATCTATCTTCATGGTTCCATGGAGAAATCCAGACCAGAAACCAATAAATTTATAATTATTTAGGCACAAATACTAGTTCCTGGAGACAACCAAACTCGAATAATTAAAATGTTATTTTATAACCAGATAGATTATTAAAAACATGTTTTCCTAAAAATAAATATAAAAATTGATATCAACGCCCTATATGTAAAGACAAGTGAACTAAAACGCACCTTTGACCTAACCAATTCAAAATTTATATCAACGCCCTCTGCGTTAAGACTACTGAACTAAAACGCACTATGATATTCCAGCTAGAAATGTTAACTGAAATACAAAAGAGTTCGGCTCCTTAACCAGAGATGGCGCTGTTTTCAAGATACAGAAGTACATGAGGCTCTTAAGCAAATTTACAGAAAAAAAATGGAAATCATTTTCTTACCTTGATCTCCTCAAGAGTTGTATCATTAATTTTAGATTCTGATGATCCCAAATTCTGCAACAAAAACATAATTTCTATATAACATGTGCTATAGATTTTAATAAAAAAAATTTAAAGTTATTAGTATTAGCTTCTGGTGATCAAAGGGCTACTTTGGCCAACGAATACCATACTTAGGGACTCATTTTTGGATATTTAATTTTAATTATTTAATTTAATTTAGTGATTTATGATGGTGTACTATTGGTTATCCTTTTTTACTAGTCACGTGTGATTGGCCGATATGGCATCGTTAAAGTCATCCATAACATGGGGTCTAAGATGCAGCTCGCTTATACTTACGAGCTGCATCTAATATTATAATCTATTTGGCGCCCAAATGGCTAAGATGCATACAGGCCTTGGGTATTTCAAGCGATAGCCGTCATTGATGTTGTTTTATCTTATCAATAGATAAAATATTGTGATAATATTCCAATTTTCTTTATCTTTCGACACAGTACCCGTAAATTTATTGCGCGAAAACTGCTACATTTTCTCACTAGAGATCACACACATCTCACGATTTAATTCCTATTTTTAAGGGTTCCCAAAAACGACAAAAGCCAAAGAGTAAAAACGGGACCCTATTACTGAGACTCCGCTGTCTGTCTGTCTGTCCGTCTGTTACCAGGCTGTACCTACTATGTCATAAACCGTAATAGTTGGTAATAGCTAGACAGTTCAAATATTCACAAAAGATGTATTTCTGTGTAAAAACAAAATCAAACAAATATTTAAGGGGGGCTCCCATACAAAAACGTGATATTTTAAAGAAAAATACAACTTAAGCGCGATTTATTTTTACTACTGGCGCCATTTAGTGACAAACTGGCGTCAGTGGTAAAGATAAATCGTGCGTCGTCGTTGCGAACACGGATTTCGCGGAGGACCTAAGGTCCAGTGTTTATTTTAAGGTTCTGCACCCAATTGAGATAATGGTACGGAACCCGCGATTCCGACTCGCACCTGGCCGGTTTTTTCAATCTCCAGATGACATTTCGTCCTGGCTTCCGTCCAAATACTGCAGACAGTTCAATGAACTAGCTTGTTTGTGTATGTCTGGTTACCAATAACAAGCTACATAGTATCTAGTTCTGCGAACAGTAGACCTCGAGCATTTATCCCCCTTAGTGGTCGAAATACCCCCCAATCAAAATCCCCACGATGAAAAAAAAACTATAAATTCAAAGTACATTATATACCAATTTAAGTTTCGGGAAGATCGGTTAAGATGGCGAATTGAAGAATTGCCATTGCTATTAAAACTAGCGACTGTAACTATCAAATTGTAAACCTGTAAACGCAAGATTTGTTAGCAACAGACTGACATAATCAGGGGCCTGTAAAAAAGAAGCAATATATTGACAGACGAAAGAAAATTAAGCCAGACTTGAAGCAGAGACGCTTCGATCGCTTCGCTCGAAAAAAGAACTAGCTTTGAAAGATTGTTACTCACTTCCTTTCTCTCCATCACCATACTCCGTACCCTGGCGTACATTGCCTCTTCTCTCATCCGGGACGCGTCCCGAATTTCCCGGACCAAATCGGTCAGGAACCCGGGACTGTATTGACCGTTGACTATGCCTGAAATTTGTGTAATTATTATTGGTTTTGAAGAAAGGCTTTTAAAATTTTTAGTACGCGGCTGGACTGGTAATACTGGTAATTCGAATCAATAATCCGTTACCAGTAGTCGCGGGTTCGAGTCCCGCCGGGTCTCGATAGGAAAATTTAATTCGAAATTCGATTTAATTCGAATAATTACAATTTCGAAAAACCATTTCTTAGGGGATAACTATACACATCTTCAAAATCTTGATTCTAGGACCAGCGGTTTGGGCTGTGCGTTGATTAGTTTTGTCAGGACTTTGAATTTTGTATGTTAAGATCTATGTATTTACGAATGAAAAAAAAAAGCAGCAGTTATAACAAATAATATTATTTTGTTCACTTAAAAATAATAAAATTATGGAAACCATAGTTACATACAAAGTAACTACTCTCATACTCATTTTAATCTTATTATTGTCTAATGAGCTGTAAGTATATGACTTAATTTAAGTACCTACTTAGAAGACACACCCGCGCCACTATTTTATTTCTATTTTTTCTAGTCTAACAGCCGAATACAGAAACAACATATAATATAGCCTTCCTCAATAAAGGGACTACCCAACACTAAAATAATTTTTCAAATCGGACTAGTGGTTCCTGAGATTAGGGCGTTCAAACAAACAAACTCTTCAGCTTTATAATATTACTAGCAGTGCCCGCGACTTCGTCCGCGTAGAAAAGTGACTCTCAGGATTTGTTTATTTATTTCTTCTCATCTGAGCGATGTTCCCGGTTGCATCCCTCTCGGGAGCCCGGGGTCCGCTAAACCCCAAATGGTTTTTTTTTATTTGGGGTCGGCGCAGTCGGTAAGTCATCATTGACCATACCTGCTGCATTTAGATTGGCAATGTTTTTACGGCCGGCCGCCTGCCTGACACCAACCCTCTTAGGGATCAAGCCGTTTATCCGCCACCGCGCGGGGAGCAGTTAAGGTTAGCTAATCTCCCTCAGATCCCTTAGTCGCCTTTACGACACCCACGGGATGAGATGGGGTAACCCTATTCTATGCCGGGGCTACACAGCTAATGTCGGGGCTACACAGCTATATTTGTTTATATATTATTCTGTACTTATAACATCTGTACAAAAATTATATAATACAAAATCCAATTAAATACGGAAATTGACAACAATAACTAAAAAAGACGTTTGTTGTATGGGAGCCCCTCTTAAATTTTTGTTTTATTTTGTTTTTAGTATTTGTTGTTGTAGCGGCTACCGAAATATATCTTCTGTGAAAATGTCAACCGTCTAGCTATAACGGTTCATGAGATACAGCCTGGTGACAGACGGACAGACGGACAGAGGGACAGAGGGACAGACAGACAGACAGCGAAGTCTCAATTATAGGGTTTCGTTTTTACCCTTTGGGTACGGAACCCTCAAAAAGAAGTATTAAAAGTATCGCTGAGCACAACCGCTTTGCAAGGAGCCGACCGCGCTAATACATGCGCGCGCAATACTTAAAACTTATTTGGTTGCAACATACTTACATTTTTAATATCGCGATATCTTTTGAATGAAATGTCCGAATTAAATAATTCAAAAGGTCCTAGAAAGGTATTGAATTTGTCTTGAATATGAAGTAATTTATTTTGATAAGGATTAATACCAAGGTACAAAATAAAAGGTTATTAAAGCGACGGCATTTTAATTATTTACAAAAATTACAAAAACACTTATTGTGAGATAACTACAATAGTTAGACATATGGTGTCGCTATGTTTTTTGTAGACAATTACATGTTCTACAAAGTTGTAGTACATAGTTTGGTTCTATATCCAATAGTTTTCGCAGCGCACGCGGCGTAAGAAATTTTTTGGTCATTTTTTTCACACCTTGTGTTACATTATTGAACTTTTAGGTAAGGATCCCTATTTTTTTTGAAAATATAATATAGCCTATAGCCATCCTCAATAAATGGACTTATCCAACACCGAAAGAATTTTTTTAATCGGACCAGTGGTTCCTGAGATTAGCGCGTTTAAACAAACAAAAAAAAACAAACTCTTTCGCTTTATAATAGTAACTAGCAGCTCCCCGCGGTTTCACCCGCAAAAGTCCCGATCCCGTGGGAATATCGGGATCAAAAGTAGCCTATAGCCTTCCTCAATAAATGGACTATCCAACACCGAAAGAATTTTTCAAATCGGACCAGTGGTTCCTGAGATTAGCGCGTTCAAACAAACAACAAAACAAACAAACTCTTCCGCTTTATAATAGTAAAATAGATAGTAATAGATAGAAGATAGGTATAGATGTTAGGCATGAAGTATTGCCTCTTTAGCCATAATATTTAGATAGGCATTATAGATATTAGGTCTTATTATGAAACGGAATTCCTTTAAATAATCAGCTGGGCTATTTCAAACGTTCTTTAGTTAATAGCTCTTATTATCTACCTACTGTTTTAGAGTTCCGTATCCATAGGCTAAAAACGGAACCCTATTACTGAGACTCCGCTGTCTGTCTGACTGTCTTTATCTCATGAACCGTGATAGCTAGACAGTTGAAATCAGTATTAAAGATGATGTATTTATGTAGCCGCTATAACAACGAATACTTAAAACAAAAATATAAGTGGGGCTCCCATACAACAAACGTGATTTTTAACATATTAAACGAAAAGATACCGCAAAGTATTTTTTACCACTGCACTGGTTCCATCTAGTGATGGAGTGATAAACTGCACCAGTGGTAAAATAAATTTCAACATTCGCGTTACGGTCACGGATTGGTTGGTCTAGTGTTAATTTTAGGGTTCCGTACCCAATTGTGGTAAATAAATTTTGCACGACGTTCCACACAGCGCAATCCAGCCCCAAACTAAGCACTAGGCTTGTACTATGGGTACTAGACAACGAATGAACTACGTAATATACTTTTTTTTGATAGTGGTACGAAACAATTCGTGCGCGTGTCCGACTCGCACTTGGCCGTTTTATTAAAACATCCGACAGACCTATTGTTTTTTGATAGACACTGGGATGTTGCGTTGAATTTCATCACATACATACACAATAGCATGGCATGGATGGCGCCCCAATCGGAATTTCAAATCTACTTTGGACTGATTGCATTTGAAATGTAGACTTTATACACTGTTTATTTTGAATCCAAATTCAATGTAAAAGTATATTATTCAGTTCAGTATATATTTTTGCGTAGATCACTAAAAACATCAACGTTTTTAAAATGAAGTTAGGACGCACGATTTTCGACTTACAGCACGACATTTTCGTGGCATTTTAGGGTTCCGTACCCAACAGGTGAAAACGGGGCCATAAGACTCCACAGTCCGTCTATTTGTCTGTCACCAGGCTATATCTCATGAATCGTAATAGCTAGACAGTTAAAAATTTCACAGATGGTGTATTTCCGCTGCCGCTATGACAACAACTACTCAAATAAATTTTTAAGCGGCGCTCCCATTCATCGAACGTGATTTTTTCACTACTATGTACCTAATATGTAATTGATAGAGGAAGCGCTTTAAAAGGGTATTAAAGATCATGCTGAATTTGCATGTCAAACATACATAGTATAGTACATATTGTACAAATAAAGCAATACCTACATTACATAGGCTAGTTAGAGATATACCTAGATACCGTCGTAGATTTATATCTGTGGTTACCGCCTTTATGACTCAGCTCTACCGATAAGATAAATGATAATACGTGTAAGACGGAAAATCTTAATTTTGAGATAATACTATTATATTAGAGGCGCCAACTACTAGGTACACTGGGCTTCTTCTTTTCGTATAGTTCTGTGGCTCACATAGTGTTAGAGTTTTCAGGTCGCCCGTAGGCATCTAACTTGACCTAACGACTGCTATCGGAAATAACAACCGGGACCAACAGCTTAATAAGCTTAAGCGATGTAACGAACTAAATTTTAACCGTTGAAGTTAACTACATCTACACTAATATTATAAAGAGGAAAGATTTGTATTTTTGTGTGTGTGTCTGTATGTTTGTTATGAATAACCTCAAAAACTACTGGACCGATTTCAAAAATTCTTTCACCAAAAGAAAGCTACATTATCGAGGAGTAACATAGGCTACTTTTGATCCCGATATTCCCACGGGATCGGGACTTACGCGGCTGAAACCGCGGGACGCAGCTAGTTAGTTTGTCACTTGGCCGGGTTTTTTGAAATGGCCGTTGATTATATTGTCACAAAAAGCCTTCTTTTTAATACCACACATACTATCAGCAAGAAACTATGTTGGTAGATAATCCACTTTATTTATGGAGACAAGGCTATCGCATAGGTCACGGAAAACGCTTACTACTTAGCTCTAATCTAGATACCTATTCTATCCGTGGTTAGACTGAGAAAAGAGTTGTTTTCTAAATTCTAACAATGATAGAGATATGGACGGAAATATCCTTGTAACTATTCAATTTTATTAAGTCTTTATTTGTTATTTCTATAGCTTTTATAATTAGAAGCTGTAGACAGTAGATAAATAGTTTAAATTATAACGACTCACTGGTGCACGGTAAAACTCGAAAGAGTTTTTGAGGCACCTTTATACATGTTATCTTTTGTTACTTTTTTTGTGAATAAAGAAATAAATAAATAATAATAAATCTGGTTTAATTCAATTTTAAGTAAAATGTTTTGTTGTTTATATCAAAGTCGGTTTAGTTTAACCATTTTAAAATCAAAAACGGCTGGACCTAAGGCGATGAAACTTGTGGGCACTAAGTAGGTGGCTGTTTCCTCGCGACCAAGACAATTGTAACATTGTTGAAACGTTGACGTAGGAAAATAAATAATTTTCCTACCTCGATACGTGATTAAGATCTGTTAAAATGTAACTAAGTAGGTATGTTAACAAATTGTGTAAATTTAAAACATTTAGCCAGATACTACTATTGCTTCTGTTTTCTGTCTGTCAAATATGAAAGTTTTGTAGCAAACAGCCACGGCCTTTGTAGCTACGGCCTTAGTTGGGGTTTATTAATAGCGTAGTTTTAATTCAATATTTCCTTCGACGAATATCTAACTTCACAATAAGTACCTGTTTAGAAAGCTAAGTATTTGTACAGAATCTTAATAAGTTGGTTTAAATGAATCGAATGTTAAATGCTAAATTCAATGAAACTCGGCTTTGTTACATTAAATATGTATCATGGTTTATGTAATGAGAAAATACCCACTGTTCTGCCACACTTATGTTATTAACACAGACATAGATATAGGTAAACGTCACATGTACCTCGATTTGTATTGAAACCGAGCGTGCCGACTTTTTAATACCTACTGTGACGTCACACCCACAGAAAATATGTTCCTGCCTTTAGGTGCTCGATTTTTTTGGGATTTTGCAGTTACTAATCAATCAGGCACGCAACGGGGCATTTTATTAGTTTTTACGGACGTCCGGCAACTATAGACGCGCGCGGACTGCCAGTTAGCGCCGACTACCGCGACGTTTTGTCAGGGTTTTTCATGTCTTTCTGACACGCAAAGGATATGAATTTGCGTGGTCTAGCTATATCTACGTCTGTGCTAAGTGGAAGTGAGGTCAATTTACACCCTATACCACTCTCGTTTTAAGAGTACTCTATATTCTTTAGTACAGTTTTACACTCGTTATATAGAAATCCTCATTGAAAACCTCAACGGATGATCACGCATTCAGCACGTTTAACCGATCAACTGAGCATATACAACAACATTATAAAAACTGCTTGTTATGTACAGCTAGTTATGTAGTTATGCAGAAACGAAGTTTTTATGCTAATACCTACACGTATTTATGAATGCCGGCATGCAAAATACGGTATTGTGAAGTCTGATAGTCGAGAATCAAAATAGTTTTATTAAATAAGTGGTCCCCTCTACTACTTATTTAATAAAAACTATTTTGACATTGACATGTGGATCTGGGGTTAGACCCTCTAATGTCAGAGATCAAGGCGAAAGTGTTAAGTTTATGGCTACACCAGGTTAGCCAGACCACTATACGAAAAGAATACCAAAATAATGTTTAGTAAGATTACTAAATGCAGTGTGTAGAATGTAAATTACCTCCATCATTGCATTGGCAGAAATTCGCCTAGGAACTATTGTGATGATAATAAATGGCAAAATTTATGGAAGAGCAGAGTTGGTTCCCCCACTGAAAAAATGAACCATCACGCAACAAAAAGGACCCAATTTGTGAAGGTCTTTTTGCGGAAAAACGAGCCCGTAAACAATTACAATTACCTCCATCATGTGAATGAGTGGGCGTCGCACCGATACTTGAGCTAGATCCCTTTTGCAGCATCACACGTTGTCTGAAGCTGTCCAATTCCACTGTAAAAACACACAGATTACCTTTAATACACTCAGATATGTATAGTGATGTACTTTACAGTCGTAAATAATTACAACCGTACATCAGAGTACCACATTACTCTCTAGTTCTAGTGCCGAGACTATACGTAGCCCGGTATAGAATAGGGCTGGCCCATCACTTTCCGTGGGTGTCGTAAATAGCGACTAAGGAATTTGGGGGAGACTAGAGAACTTGAGAGACCTGGAATCTGCAACCTTGGGACCATATGGGGAGTACCCTGTATGGTAGTCCCCAGGGGGTGACATATTACTTGGTCCCAAAGAGAGTGGAGCCGACAACAACGGCTGTAAGGTGCAAAGTAAAAGCTATTTATTATGTAGGAGGCTAGAATCCAAGCTAAACAGACTTCACTTGTAGTGCAGCCACCTACATACCAAAACATCAAACTTTCACATTTTATAATATTAGTTTGGTGTTAAATATTATAAGAACCTTTAAAAAAACTATTGTGTGTCAGTATTGTAGGTAAGTATAGATATTTATTGTAAAATCATAATGTCAAATCAAAAATAAATGAATCTATTCCAACAACATTATATTGGACAATATAAAAAACAGATCATTCTATTGATGAAATCATTTATTATTGTAACCACATTAATATTCCACACATTTATGGAGCCTTGACTCACATCAGTTGTGTGGGAATGTGGTCGTAGGAGTACATTTTGAAAGGTAGATTAGAAGGTTCTTCAATATGTTGATGTTTTTTCATGTAGCAAGATTTTACTAAAATCAATGTCACATTGCTTTTAAGAAGGAGTAGAAATAATATGCGATTTTAACCTTAAATTGGCATCAATATGTTTGTTTCTGAAAAATGAGTTTCATTTTAAATCCAATATTATTATTTTTTTGATGGTAAATGATGATTTATAGTCTAAAATGTAGCATGATCATGCTTATCTATTAGAGGGAAGATGGCAGTAGAACAAGATTGCACCCGTCTGTATAAGTGGCTGCACTGGCCTAGGTATCGGAACACGGACGAGTCGGCTTGGCGCTACGACTTAAGGCTGTTTGGTGGGTGGTTATACACCGTGGCAGCAGCCACATTTATTATCTTAATTGTGTATTAACTTAATTGATAATTAAGAGCAGTTGTGTGAATGTTCACACCACTGCACTATAATCATCATCTCAGCAGACATATTACTAACAGAATTTAAAGTACCATAGCAGCAGAGTTTGAAGAAAACTTAACAAGCCTTTTATTTTTATTATTATTACACAGCAATAATTGTATAATTTTGTTTGAACTTTATTCTATTTATGCCAGTGAAGGGAAATAAAGAGAAAGTGATTTATAAGATTTAGCCCACAACATACATAAGTACAGTTTTCAAAGAGTAGTTTATTCTTTTTAATATTATTATAGATAGACTAGCTGACCCGGCAAACATTGTTTTGCCTTATAAATTATAGATAGTAGCCGATTCTCAGACCTACTGAATATGCATATAAAATTTGGTAAAAATCGGCCAAGCCGTTTCGGAGGAGTACGGTAACTAACATTGTGACATGGAAATTTTATATATTAGAAGATAGACAATTTTTACCTCAGAAAGGAGTTTACTTGAGGTGGAGAATTAATACCTATAATAAATGCGAAAGTTAAGATGTTTAAGAATATTTTAAAGGAAAATTCAGGCACAAAAACATAGCACATGGTTGACACTGGGTGGGATGTGTAGATGTTTGTGTTTCAATCACACAAAAACTACTGAACCAATTTCTATGAAACTTGGTATTCAGATTGCTGGAGATATTATTCCGATATTCCCTTATAATCAGGAAATACGCGGGGAAAACAGCGAGGCGCAACTAGTAAGGAAATAAAAAAGAAACAACGTCTTTTCAACACTCAAGTAGGTAGGTATTAGGCTTTTTAGAGCTCTGTGGTGGATATCCAGTTACATAGCCTATTTGTGCAATTATGGTTCTTCTAGGCCAGAAAAAAGAAAGAAAATGAAGTGAAAACATCTAGCACTGATCTATTAGAGTGAAACTCGATTATTTCAACATTACAACTCATTTTGATTTTGAGTTACAGTTATATCTACAGCAAAAAGTGCAACTAATTATAAAATGGAACCAAATTATTTATGGTTTTGTTGTACAAAGCAGAAAAATGAATGGTTTTTTTCAATATTAATATCTTGTAGGTACTAGATGTATTTTTAAGGCAATTGTATCATCAAATATTCTCCAATGATGGGTTCAAAACCCATGCACTTCGCTTGCTGGGAATTGTGGTACCAATACGCACAGAGGAACAGAGTTGATTGGAGTTATTGTGGCCTGACTATTTTGCCAGACAAAGATACTTAATTCCTCAATGAGGTCTAAAAGGTAGAACACTTTCCTTAGTGAAGCTCTGCCCCATGTTTTCACACGTTTAAGTCCTGAACATGCAAGAATATAGGAATAAAAGCAGCCTATGTGTTAATCCAGATCTCAAGCCATCTGCCTACAAAGTATCATCGCAATCAGTTCAATGGTTTTTGTGTGAAGAAGTAACAAACATACTAACATATAGGGTCACCTTTATAACATTAGTAGGATATGATGGCAAAAGTGAATAACTGCAATACCTCAAGAAATGGACATACAATACTGAATATTTGTACAGTGTTACTAACACTGTCTCAGCCTCACCTGCATACCTTCCAATCCCATGGGAATTTCCATAGTCCTTCTTAGTAGTGTTCTTGGTGAAGTGTAGTAATACTTCACAAATAACACTCCTCCCAAATTTCATGCCAGTAAAACTTTACAATACTAAGCCATGATTTTGGGTGTTGTGTGTTGATATAGATATAGATCAGTTAGTTAGGACTTTGAATTTGATATGTATAGATGTAACAGATAAGTAGGTAATAAAGAGACACAGAAAGTGATTAGGTACTTACTTCTTGAACTCATTAAGTCTTTACTCAGTCTTTCATTTGCTTGTTTCAGTCCCGTGATTTGATCCAAAAGGCAGGAGACAAGTCGGCTTCCTACTTGACTGTCGTTCTCACTTGATTCTTCATCAGACTCTGATTCCACATCCCCATGACCTGGTTGAGTCACATCTGGTAGGCCTTGGACACAGGGGTCGCTGAATCTTCTCGTATTAGAATCATCTTCCTTGTCTTTCTCGTTCATGTCGCTATTTGACGTCGTGTCGCCTACTGACGTGATTATTGGCGGCAAACTTGTGTAATCTTGGCTATCAGACAAATTCTTTGGTAGCAAGTAATTAGGATCGTTTGGCGTGCTATGATTCTGTGGATCCGCTCTGTGTCTCATTCGAGGCCTTTGGAGTGGTACACATTTAGGAAAGCAGCGAGGATCAGGCGCGTACATCGGATATACAGCAGGGTTGTAGTAGCTTGGTAAAGTGGGGAGAGACATCGGTTCTGGAGCATTGTACATATGTCTGTATGGGTCGTATCCAGGAGCGAATTGTGAGCCTCCAACCGGCCAGTTTACATTAGGGCTAACAAAGTCGTACGCGTCCATATTCGATGAACCGTCTCGTATGTGGTGCATCGTCTTATCGAGCCATTTCGAAAGATAAGACGATTTACTCTCACGAGTTTTCTTTCGTTTCTCAGTGTTGTTCGAATTACTGTTTACTTGTTTTGGTGTAGAAGCCATTTATGTGCGACAACTTGACATAAAAACGATTTTTTTGTTCGCCCGCAGCAAAGTTTCTAATTTGCAAAACGTAACACTCACTTTCGTTGAGAACTAACAGTACTTATCAGATTATACGTAAACACAACATTACTCCATTTTTTCGTTCGAATAGTTCGTTTGATTATCGACCAATGGATGAATGAATTTCAATGAATTTTTTACAATACAAATACAGACGAGCGAATCACGATAAAACAAACGTCAACCTACAATACAAAAAGTAGTGCAGTAAATATGCCAGTTAAAAAATTCTAAAAGGTTCAAAATCTAATAAAATACGAAACCGTTAAAATGGATGCATTTTACATTCCGCCGCGAATTTGTATTATCTATCAAAGACCTTTTTAACCGATTTCCAAAAAAGGAGGAGGTTCTCAATTCGTCGGGATATTTCTTAGGTTAGGCTAGAGAGCAATCCAATATGCTAGTTTTATGTCTAAAAAAATTGTTTTTTTCGCTTCGTAAATAAATAAAACCAACTCAGAAGCTTTACCGTCACAGAAATTACATCGGGATAATAATTGCGAACAGGCTAAAGTAAGAACGAGCGGAGCGAGCTCTTCGTTTAACATTCTCGAGGGTATTTTTTTAGACCACAAATAATAAAATATAACGCGTCCGCGGGTGTTGGAAAGGTATCCCTTCTTACCTTACTTGTTACTATTATTCTTTAATCCGAAAACTATTTTTATATTGTGCGATGCAGTGATGATCAAACTCGTAGGCGTAGTATCTACCGATTTCGATCTTCACATAAAAATTTCTGGTTCACTCATTTCAAAGTAAAATAAATCACGCTCTACTGTGTAAGTTTGCAGCATCTTACAGAGTGCGAGTAGAAATCAAACAAAACGTGTACTATTTTCATATTCTGGCAGCACTTGAGAATGACAGTGACAAACTATTTTACTTGACACTTTATGAGACTGTATAGGCAAAAGGTATTTTGCTTTACCCCCTTAACGAAAGAAGATTAAGAAGAAATCAACCGCTGGCACTCCACTTCATCGTATTCTTTACCTTGCGATTTAGTTTTTGGAAATCTATAATAGATGTCGCTAATTGTATTTAAGAAACATCATCAACTGAATTTTTCAATAGTTTAACTTACTCAGGGGTTCCCTAACTGGGGGGCGCGCCCACCGAACACCTATACTCCTAGCGGGGCGCGCCCCCCCAGGGGGGGCGCAGAGATTTTTCCAGGGGGCGCGGGTCACCTGCGTAGTTAAGCATAAAAACCTGCGATCGCTGAGAGAATTCATTCCGGCTCGATACGACCAATGAAATTATTTGAAATTGACGCCTGTCAAGAAAGTTGTTTCCTCAGTCGGCCAATGTTAAGATCATGTTAAGACCTTATCAGCCTCTACCTCCTCACGGGCGCTATCAAAGGTATTTGGTACAACTTGCCAAATACCTTTCGTATGCCTTTAAAAACACCTATTTTGAATTTAGCCTGATAATCTGGATAAGTCGAAACCCCGGGGGCGCGTCTCAAATAATTTGATTATTAATTTGCCTGACATTTAATCAAGCGGTAAAAGGACTTTTTACTACGAGTAGGTACCTAATATTATTAAACTTTTTAAATTCACACGATTTGTTAACATAGTAGTTATATTTTCCCGGGTCTTAATCGGTCCCCTCGCGACCAAGACCATTGTAACATGGTTGTGACGTCGAGGTAAGAAAATAAATAGTAATAAGTACGCGATAAGACCCAGGAAAATGTAACTAGGTAGGTAGCTGTAGTAGGTACTACTAGGTTGTTAAACAAAAAAATAAAACAACTTCTTTTTATTAATTACAGTATCTAATTTATTCCTAAATATATAAAACATCTGTTCTATTTACAATTTAGACTTTATTTTCTCAATAAAATTCGACAATTATTTCATTATCCAACTCTAATATTTATTTGCAATACGATAAAATTGTATCAATATTTTTTATATAATTGGACATAGCGTACCTAGTCTATGGCACAGAGTAAATTAAAAGTTTTTTTTTATGAGAGATGCAATATATTATTTTGTAGGATATCGATAACTATGACAACACGCTTAAAACGAAAATTGGCAGTATGTTTGGTTTTTAAATTAATGAACTTTGACACGACGCCGATTTTCCAGCGATTGGCTTGAAGTCAATGCAATATTGCTGCAAATATGACAGGCCAGTCACCAAATAAACACGTAGCCGATGTTTTACCTGATTGGTTTTAAGACAATAACTGTGAAATCGGCGGCATGTGAGTGGTCCATAAATCGTATGATAGAAGTAAGTAGATAAAATAAAAATAAAAATGGTAGTGCATACGAACGAGCAACTTTTTCTGGAAACAGGAAGATTTTTTCGGTTTTCTATTCAATTTATTTATTTAACTGCTTGCACTAGGTAAATTACAATAGGTGTTATAAAATAAATATGATGTCCTCTAGGCTACGATAATAGGTATACAGTCAACTTAGTAGGAAAAAATTCATAAAATGTTAATGTTAGTATTTATAATGTAGTAGGTAATAGGTATAGTTTTGGCGATAAGTACTGATTCTAAATTTAACTCATAAATTGCTTGAAACCATAAAAAGTTGCCCGTATGTTTGATTATTACGTATAAATAAATAAACAATTATAACATCGAACAGTAAATGTCTAATTATTTAAAATTCTTAAGGCCCCTCGCAAACGATGGACAAAAGAAACTAGCACTCGTATCTGTACATCGTTTCCAACGCGCCTTATAACTAATTTAAACTTAAAACTACCAAGTAAATACCTAACTACAATAATAAAATTAATTAAAATAACCCTAACGAGATTTAATTTAAAGAAATAATTGCATTTAAAAAACGGATAAGCATAACAATTTCATTGAAGATTGTACTTTAGATGTACGGGGGGATTAATTTTATATTACGAAAACCACTCGTTTATTTTTCTATAAGTTAATATTTTATTATTCGAGTGTTCAAAGAAACTTATGGTCACCAGCATGATTATTTTTTCGTAGTACAAAGAACTTAGTAGGTAACTGCACGCAAAAGTTTTAATATAATATACAGTAAAATCCGTAAGTATATAATATAATGACATCGAAGGGATTTTACAAGCATGTCTTATATCACATTTTCTAAGAAAACAAAAAACTGCCGCATCATGTTTTGTAGACTTTTTTTTACAATACACTAACAATGAGTAACAACGATTTCTTAAAAACAGGTCATTTATAATAAATAAGCGACAAAAATCACTATATTCATTAAGTTATTAGTTACTAAAACATATGGAGTTAAACATATTAAGGTTTATTATAAGGTTATTATTTTTTATTCGATTTTTCAAATGAAAAATACGACCAAACTAAATTGTAAATATTGCCATAATTATTAAGCGGTTGGTCAACGCAGGCGAAGTTATAATAAACGGATTCCACTGTATACGTCAATACGAGTATCTATAGACAGATCTTCTATCGGTCGATAGTTTGTCATTCGCAGACAAGTCTGTATTCTGAAGAGCGCCTAAAGGCGAGAGAGAAGAGTTGTGATAAATTAACAATTTAAATAATATAATTTTCTCTTATTCTACGTCTGAGTATACATTTTTTTTGATCTTAAACACAATACCAAGTTTATATTTAGGTATATTGATCAATCTGAGGACTAAATAAAAATGGTATTATATTATATAGGCACTAAGTTTATATTAAAATGAATACTTAAATAATACAACTCTAAATTAATGATTTGATTTCCATATGCCAATTTTCTTTTTTATAATAAAAATATATTTCCAAAATCAGCAGGCCATTGAAAAATAAAAATTCGATTCTATGGTCAATGGTCATGTTTTAGAAAAAACTACTAAACCGATTTTGATTGAACTAAATTAATGTTGATATTTAAAGTTAGCACGTATAAAACAAGTCTGTTAAAAATTACTGTGCCGATTTTTCAGTATAAAATCAAAGAGCGTTATAAATCTTCCAATACCGGTATAGTGAGAACATCAAACTTTGTAAAACAATATCATCAGTGTTGTCTGAATTTTATGTCCACAGATGTCCTCCTAGTTTTTCTTTGCAAAATACGTTACACTTATATCTAAGTACACGTATACATTAATTTTACATACATACAAACATACATCGTATATACCGGATGAGGGGTCTTATGCTATAGCCTGAATAACCTCAGATATGTCTCAGCGATGTTCGTTATTTTATTGAAAACGTTGAATTTTGTTTTGACAAATAATCAACAATTTATTATAGCTTAGAGCACACAAAACATACTAAAATTAAAATTGAAGTACTTGGGAGTAGGTAGTTCAATATAAGCTTAGATCTAGATTGTATGCAACCTAACAATGTTGTATGCCTAAAGGTAAGGTTAGGTTATTTTGTTATTGAAAAAATAAATTTGAACATAGTTCAGGCATGGTTATGCTGATTATATTGTAGCATAAGGCCCCTGTTCAACTTATAAATCACATTGTTTATCAATAAGCAAGGATTCCATGCAAAAGCTTTTAGTAATGTATTGTATGCATTTTCAAAGTGTTATGTCGACTAGTTTTTATAAGGATTCTTAATATCTGTGACGACACAATATCGTGTTGAAAAACTCACACCATAGGTGTAGGTCCAATTAAGGTGAAGAACTACACATTATGAAATATTGTCTTTAAAAAAATGCCTTCATAAATTCGATTTTTGCCTGATTCGAACCACGAGATCGATACCATTGAAGTCGAAATTAAGCAATAATTATTTTTATTTTTTCTTTTTCTAAATCTAAGATCACGTCAAATTTAATGTGATAAATAGCTGTCAACTCATTAATGATTCTAATGTTACTAGTATTTGTTTTCTATCACTTTCTAATGTATTTTAAAAACGATTTTTTAGTTTTACATGGCTTAGTTATTGTGTAACGCTTGCACGGAACCTTTTCTCCCTACACTAACCTACCCTGCATACACTCAAGTGATTTCAACAGGAATGTGCGAACGTAATAAAGCCGACAGACATAAAAATTACAGTGAAAAGAGATTGAGCTTCACAGCTGATTCACATTTGGTGGCAGAAGTCAGTGGCTAAGAGTTTTCCAAGTTAGTCACTGTCTTTGTCGGTTGTACCAATTGATTTCTATCACTGACTCAATATAAATCTGCACTTATAAACGAAATAACACGCCTTTAAACTTGCCAAATATGACAATAAAATAATACCCATAGGTTAGAAATGTTGTATCTATTTCACTATAATTTAATTGTCTTTAAACAAAAAGCTTTACAAAATGCTTTAAATACAAAAAGATTACACTTTTCCGTCCAAAGAGAAGACTACAAAAATTCGTTATCCATTTTTAGGGTTTTATCTATTTGACATAACCAGTACGAATTTATTAGATACTACAAAGTTACCCACAAAAAAATTGTTTAACGTTCCCTCTCCAGAGTTAAAACTTTAATCTTTATGTTTAAATGCAATTCGCCAGTTCCAAATTGCCACTTCTCATACCACAATCACACAAGGGAGCACTCTAAGCGAGTTTAACATCATCAAACGCGGTCAAAAGATCGCTCGTTTGCATTATTTCTGTGTCAGGCCAGAAATCTGACGATGTTAACTGAACATTAGATATATTAGAGTCTAATAGAAGATCGTTGTTTGGTATGGGAAAGCTCGGGCTTGGTTGCATTTTAGTTGTCATATAGGGGTCGCTACCTTGCATCATACCAGCTGGGGACAGAAGCCTGTTTGGACTGTATTGGACTGACTGGTGGAACTTCCCAACCGGAGACATGGATTGAGGAGTTGAATAGGGGCTCATAACGCGATCTCTTTGAGCTGGGCTCATTGCTGGACTGGAAGGCAAAGAATATATGGGACTGCCTATATTGAGACTTAGAGGGGACATAGGGCTATTTAAATTTGAACGGATAATCTGTGCGACTGGTGTGTTTGCGCGAATTATTTGCTTCGGCATTGATTGGACGTTGATAATGGGTATTTTGTTGATGTTAGGGCTGAGCTGCTGTGTGCAGACCATGTAGGGGCGTTGGTGTGGCAGCTGCGACTGCAACTGCTGTGGTAAATCCTGGAAAATGCAAACAGAAATATGTTATAATACTTTTCTAAAGAAGAAACACATCGAAGTTAATTTGAGACTGCTCTAATGATGCAAAAGCGCTTCAATTTAACCTAAGGTCGCAATTTAACTTTGATGCGTAATACTGAGTAGGTACACAAGAAAGGAAATGTTAAATCAAAGGACTGAGTCAGGTGAATCAGGTCCATTGTTAACTAATTGGACAAAAGTAAGTAAGTTCATTGAATATGTTCTGAATTTTTCTATGTTAAAGATTAAAAAACCTAAGGACAGCTGACGAGAAAGACACAAAAACGAAAAGCGATACTGAATGGTACAAATAGGCGACCGTTTCGATCATGTCAATTTCTAATAAATATTAGCGCTTAGATAAATGGTTTTGTCTTCTCCCTATTCTTAAAAAACTGAAAAAAAAAAACAATAAAGAACACTGGACAATCCCTAGACCTAATTTTATTATTTGACTAATAAATTAAAATCTCCATATCTTTCAACCACTGAGTTTTTTTTAAGAATATATTTTCTATTATGCATTTCGGAGTTAGTAATGAACATTTTACATTTTTTTTTTAATATTAAGTACTGTTAGGTACATAACAAGATTTTTAGTGCAAATAATTTAGTTTTACTTTTACTTGTACCTCATTTTAAGTGACGCCGCGGATTTGTCCTAAATACCTGATTAGTTACAAAGTAAGTGCACGTTGTTTACAAGATAGGAAGATAACGTTCTATAGCTTTGACCTTGAACGAAGATACCTACTGTTCTAACGTTTACCTAAGTATATTTATGTCTATAGACGTGGGACTCTACCTATGTAATTTATGTTCCTTGTACGTTTTTTAGGAAAAATATATTTAGTCAAGTTACATCGTACAATTTGGACTTCTTTTTATAGAAATATTTCCTGAATTTCGGTTTTTTGGCGTACAAAAGACAATGATTGTCTAAACGAGCTAAGCCATTGAGTTCTACTAGTGGAATTAAGAGTTTGTAAGTTTGATTGATTACAACTTGATTTTTGTAGGTAGGTATAGATAGGTAGTGCAATCCACTAAGACGCGACCCACCAATTTTTGATTGAGGGGATCGCATATACTTTAAACGGTTAGGAGGAATAGTGGGGCGCGTCTTCGTGGATTGCACTATCTGTATACGAATTGATATCAGAAAGTTTTTTAACACAATTGATGAGCGTTTGACCATTGTCTCACCTGATGGTAAGTTATGATATGATCTAACTAAGATGTAACACGCTTAGATCATAACATCACTTCATAGGTATCAAGGACCACGCGGATCCCGGGCTTCCAAGAGAGATGCAACCGGGAACATCGCTAGGATGATGACCTATTCAAAGAACAATATAGCCTTGTAGTTCCTCCAGTACTTCCAAAAGAACAACCAAGACCTTTTTTGTCCCGAAGGTTCTCAAATGAACTATTAGTATTAAACGATTTCGGTGACAATACTTTTTACTACCTATAAATAGTACCTAACGCCTAGAATTACGATTAGAACAGAATCATAATTCAACCGATATGATCGTTAAAATATCTAATCGGCGAAGATAATTAGGTTATGTAATTATCGCCGGTACTTTTGCGATTTCAGTAAGTAAGTATACTTTGCGATATTACGTTGCGATTGACGTAAGTAGAGAGGAGAGAAGTCATCATCATCGTCACCAGGTACCTATGATTTAATGATTATTTATAATACTAGACCGGGCCGTGTCCGGGCTGGGGCGGGGACGGGCTACTTTCGAATGCAGACAGCTTTTGTTTTGCATGTTGTCAATGCCGCGTCCGTGTTGTCATTATACAAAAGTAGCCCGTCCCCGCCCCACCCCGGACACGGCCCAGTCTAGTATAAATCATACTTTAAATACATTTTTCTTCTGTTTTGGCGATGTTGACTAAAAATAAACTCATTTTTCGGTTTTAACAGCGTGGCATCCTTAAGAAGAGATCTGTATAGTTCTCGAAGCGTTGAGTGTTGAAAGAATAAGTAATATACCTACACTACGCGATTAAAACCAAAAAATGAGTTTAATTTTCATCCTTTAAGCTCAAGATATGCCTATTATCACTTGAATTTCCTATCTATGTACCTTTCAACAACGCGGGACGCGACGTTTAAGCGAATACTGAAGATAAACCAAACATTCGTTGTTTGACTTTTCGCCGAAAGAAAATCAATCTTTTAATACTATAGCTATCGTTCGATAGAATGTCAGAAATCCGTATTCACTCAGGTCAAGGAACCCTCAATAAGTTTCTATTTAGTCCAAGACAAATACAACACCAAATAGGGTTATTGAGTTTTATTCGTGGTATAAAACTCACGTCTCGTAGACGTTGAATCAAAGGTCTGGAAAATTCCGCAGTTTATTTATCACCAAATAAAATGAACAGAATTTTTGTTATTTACTAAAAGGTACTCAGGTATGATTGCGGACTTAATTGTGTTAAACGTAGCGTAGGTACGGTTAAGTATGTATGCTCCCGGCCGTGCCAAGTTCCACCACATTTTCCCCAAATAGAGAGCTGTTTCAAAGAAAATTATTTAGGTACTACCTTTTAAATGTTTTATTAGGCAAGAATTCAAGACATTACCCATAAAAAGCTGGTGCATTGCGGTTAAATAGTGCTTCGAATCGATAAAAACTAAATTACCTACTAGGCATTGCATGTGTCCGTTATTAAACAAAAAGAAAAGTACAGTAGGTACCTATATACTTTGCTTTGATATAACCATATAGTAGAAATAAGTAATAACTAGTAAGCAAGCTTGCCTGTTTTTTAAAAACGGGCTTTGACAAATCATGTGTCAAATTTCCTATAATTTCTACAAATTATGTGATCTTTCCTATAATTTAGTTATGTGCCCGGTCTCGGGAAACTTGGTAGGTATGAAAGTTGGGCAACTGTAAAAGAGCGCCGCGAGGCGCCATCTAGGTACTAGGTAAACTGAGGTATAACCCATTTTATATGGAACAAGTGTAATATAATGAAGCTGAAAAGCCGGTGACAATAAGAATATAGGACGTACCTATATATCCTAATATATAGAATAGCAGGTATATGTAGTTTAACAAAGACGCAGACAGCCAAATTGTGACCAACCCTTCTCTGGAATCCCATTGTCGTGGATTGTTTACCTTGGACAAGTGTTCTAACGCTATCTAATGGCTCTTAAATTCTTGTGACGCATACAGATGCACATAAAGAGATAGGTTATCCTACTCGTAGCTACAAGTTCTTTCAGAAGACAGACGGAAAGATTAAGGCTTCAAATACACGATGACACCTAAAACAGACCACACCTACAGCAAATTTGCACGAATTTCTTAATTATGTGTGCTGTAGGTGTGGTCTGCTTTAGGTAATGTGTCTGTGTCGTCTTATATTTGAAGCTTTTAAGAGAATATGCTCTATACTTTGTTTATGAATTTCAGAATACCATCTGACGTGTTAGTTCCCCTCAGGCTGACAACGACAACTTCCTAAAATGACAACTTCCTAAAATGACAACTTCCGAGAACGACAAATTTTTAA
The DNA here is from genome assembly GCA_958496205.1 of Idaea biselata. Classification (NCBI taxonomy): domain Eukaryota; kingdom Metazoa; phylum Arthropoda; class Insecta; order Lepidoptera; family Geometridae; genus Idaea; species Idaea biselata. Next base: position 4,800,733 of record OY292402.1, read on the forward strand.
AATGTCAACTTCCGAAAACGACAACTTCCTAAAACGAGAACTTCCTAAAATGACAACTTCCTAAAACGACAACTTCCTAAAATGACAATATCTTAAATCGTCAACTAGGTACCTAAATTGATAACCGCCAAAATTTAGATCTTCCTGGAACGACAACGCGTATTCTCGACCCTTTTTTTAAAGGACTTTTGCCGCTGACTGAACTTTCATTCGCTTTTGTCTTTTGTACCATTGCATTAGTATGTAGTAATTCATTCTCGAGTGAAGTGCACTTTACTTTTTTTGAAATGCTACTTCCTCATTACCTCAAGCAGTTTTTTTTTAATTTGTTACTTTACTATAATTAGGTCATAAAGCTAAGTTTTAGTTGTATTAAGTAGGTACTTAATTAAAAGATGTTCAGTTACAGGGCAAAGGTTATTTTATTTATATACAAAAAAATTCAAAGTCCTGACTGACTGATTGATTGACTAACATATCATCGCACAGCCGAAACCGCTGGACGGATTGGGCTGAAATTTGGCATACAGATAGCTATTTTATGACGTAGGCGACTGCTAAGAAAGGATTTTGGAAAATAACCACGGGATCGGGAGTTACGCGGGAGAAACCGCGGGTTGCAGCTAGTAACGTATAAATTAGACGTTTAGGCGCAGAATGTCCAATTCGCAAAATGTCCAGCGGACGCAAAATGTCAAGTTCGCAGAATGACCAGTTCGCAGAAAGTCCAGTTCGCAGAATGTCCAGTTCGCAGAATGTCCAAGTTTTATGTTGAGCAATGAAAAAAAATGTTTTCATACATTTTTATTTGAACTTCGAAAAAAATATACGGATCACCCCGACTTGGATAGGTTAGGTTAATATTAGACCATGATTACGCGCAGCGCTTTGGCGAGCGAGCGAAGCGAGCGTGCCGCGGCAGCGGTCGCAAGGGCTGAGGGGCTGCTGCTACAGCCCTTGCGTCGCGCTGGAGCCCACACATATTCAAATTTTAGCAAAATTATAACCTCCAAATTATTATTATCCCTACCCCTCCCTACCCCCAAAATCGTGACGTAGGATTCTAAAGTGCAACCATTTATTCACTCGTACTTAAATCTCCCACCAATTAGTGGTGACAACGTTATGATGAATATTGGACATTCTGCGAACTGGACATTCTGCGAACTGGATATTCTGCGAACTTGACATTTTGCGAACTGGACATTCTGCGAACTGGATATTCTGCGAACTTGACATTTTGCGTCCGCTGGACATTTTGTGAATTGGACATTCTGCACCTAAACGAGTGTCTTATTGTAATTTTTCGGAATTTGTCATTTTCGGGAGTTGTCATTTTCGGAAGTTGTCATTTTCGGAAGTTGTCATTTTCGGGAGTTGTCATTTTCGGAAGTTGTCATTTTCGGAAGTTGTCGATTTTAGTCTAGACGTTCTCGGAAGTTGTCGTTTTCGGAAGTTGTCATTTTAGGAAGTTGTCGTTGTCACCCTGAGCGGTTAGTTCTTTGTAATTGTCATTTTTTCTTCAGGAAGATGTGTAAAATCATAGTCTATACTATCTATACTAATATTATAAAGAGGAAAGATTTGTATTTGTGTGTGTGTGTGTGTGTGTGCGTCTGTATGTTTTTTTATTAATTAACTCAAAAACTACTGGACCGATTTCAAAAATTCTTTCACCATTAGAAAGCTATATTCACCCTGAGTAGCGAATAGGTAACTTTTGATCACGAATAATCACGATATTCCCACGGGATCGAGACTTACGCGGGTGTAACCGCGGGACTCAGCTACTCTACAATAAAATAACGAAGAACAGACACTAGTTTGACTCAGGTAATCGTTGTTTTTGGCAGTCTATGTACTTTGTAAGTATGTATGTATATATTGTTTACTCGTAAATGATCCATCATCATTTTGGCAGCAGCTTCTTCATTCTTTTACGCTTCAATAAAGTTAAGAGCTCATTTAATGTAGAAAACTGTAAGCAATATAACATTTACAACGAAATAAGGCGAAATATTTTACGTTTTGAGGCAAGACCTGGTGTAAATCTCGGTGAAGTTACAGGAGTACTAAAGAAAAAAGGTGGTAACAAAAATATAGTTAGTGCTTATTCTTTTTTTTGTTTTATGATGGCTTGGTTATTACGTGATAACTACGCGTAGGTATGTAATGTACTAGCTGCGTTTCGCGGTTTCACCCGCGTATGTCCCGATCCCGTGGGAATATCGGGATCAAAATTAAGCCTATGTTACTCAGGGTGAATGTAGCTTTCTAATGGTGAGATAATTTTTGAAAACGGCACAGTAGTTTTTGAGTTTATTCATAACAAACATACAGACGCACACACACACACACACACTCACACACAAAATACAAATCTTTCCTCTTTATAATATTAGTGTATATGTACTAAACATTGCAAAGTTTTGTATCTGGTCACAGAAAAAATGAAAACGCCTATGGAAACTATTAATTCTTTCACCTTACGTGGCTGAAGAAGTTATTAGCCATTGCCATGCTGAGTATTAGAGCTTACATTTTTTATAACCTAAGTTCTACCTAATTCAGGCTTTCGTTAAAATTGATGATAAGTTATCAAATAGGTTACTGCTTGTTACTATTTATACCTAACTTAAACCAGAGTTACTTTTTACATAGGTCAATGTTGATTTGATATCCAAAATTGATGAAACCAAGAACTTTTACTATATTAAGACGTGGTTCTATTTAATATCTACTTCGTTTTTTTTTAAATTGTAGACTATGATTTGACACATCTTTCTGAAAAAAAATTGTCAAATCCAAAGAACCAAAACGTCAGATCGTAGTCTGAAATTAAAAAAGTGATATAAATGAGGTCCCGCGGTTTTACCCTCGTGCCATGGTTGCGTTAGGTTCGTCTAAGTGTAACTCTGGGACCCAAGCTTCATCGGAAACCGTTCAGTAGTTTTTGTGTGACAGAAAAATAGACATACAAACTGATACTTATTTACTTCATAATACATGTAGTGAGTGGCGTAGTAAGATTATTTATTTGTAATCTTTATACATCTTGTAACCCACTTTTCATCATTTCAGCTGTAAGAAGTCCACTGCTGGACATAAGCCAATGTAAGCCAATGTAGCTGATGTAAGTTCCGATCCCATGGGAATTTCTAAAAACCCTAAACAATACCTAAAGAAAATGCATTCCAAATTTCGGCTAGGTACTATCAGCTGTTTCGGCTGTGCGTTGATGCATCAGTCATTCAGGACAAAACCTTTTATAAACATAGATTTCAGTAATTAATAAATAAATAATAAATAAAAAAATCAATTCTGTGAACAACACAACATTTTCTTTTGTAAATACATACATATTATACATAGAGGGACACCCAGACCAGACACAAATATTTATTCTATAAGCATAAATACTGTCACCCGGCGGGAATCGAACCCGCAACCTCCTGCATTGCAGTCGCGCTTTCGCACGACGGGCCACAGAGGTCGTAATTGATAACATTGTCAAATCTTAATAGGCCTAGTAAATAATAGGAAAGATAAAATGAAAAGGCTATTTTCTTTCATCGACATTTGGAACGGAAGATGTTTTTGCGACCTTAAAGTCGCAAGAATTCTTATTGAAAATCTCAAATTTCCTAGAGAAAACCCCGAAACATTCCCAGTGAAATGGAATCCAAGTTGGGGCTATACGGTGCTTTATCAAGTTGGACTATCTTCGGACATCCTTATCTCGCCTAGGGTCGGCTTACGACGGATTCCCGTTTTACTTATTGCCTCAAGATCTGCACTTTATAGGTAGCTGTTCGGGTCTAGAAGGCTATTGACCTTAAGCCCTTTCCCGAGCTCCAATAGACTACAGACCTTTTGTCTTTCTATAGTTTCGTGTAAGTAGAATCGCCCGATTAACCAATTATCGATCAAATGTCATAAATAGGGACTCCGAATTGGGACGATGTGACATGTGTGGATCGAAATCGATATCAACCGCAGAATTTGAGATATACCAATTTCTCAGTTTGTATTCAACTATATCAGGACTCTAGACGTCATGTTTAAAGTCTTGAATCTCTAGATAGATCAATTTGATTCTTGATTATACCAAAAACTGATCAAGACACAGCCTTGTGACAGACGGACAGAACGGACGGACAGCGAAGTCTCCGTAATAGGGTTCCATACCCAAAGAGTTTTACCCTTTGGGAAGGTGTTTATTAATCGGCCTAAAACCTAGTCTGTAGTCCACAGGATCTTATTTAGCGTTTAAGAACTTGAGAGGGCTTTAGAATAATAATTGAAACCACAAAGCCTGGTCATTTGTAGAATAATGGAATTAAAATCGATTGAGTCGTTTCGGTTCTTGGTAGATTTTAGTCTCCAAACTCAGCAGGTCGTAAATCGAATTCCATTTTATTGGTTTTGATGGAGAATTCAGTGAAGCTAATTGATTACTATCGAAATGAGAGCATAGGTACTAAAATACAAAGGTTTTTGTTTTTAGCTCTAAGCTCACCTCTATAAGCAACTAGTTATTTAATGTGATTCTATAATTTTTTTTCAGTTTTTACAATGTTGTTTTGAAATTAAAGACATTTTTGGTGTAAAGGTCGCGGGTTCACGGCGGATGCAGGCCGCTTATGACCGAAGCATCTGGAAATCTATGAGGGAGGCTTATGTCCAGCAGTGGACTTCTTACAGTTGAAATGATGATGATGATGAAAGGTCTCGAAACGTTGAGCGTTGAAACAATACAATTGTAATTGTAGTAATTGTATTTCATTTAGATTTGATTCTTACAATTCCTTAGGTTTCATAGAAATTGAATAAAATCATTTTTTTTTGAGAAGAATGATGAAAGAACTTTGTGCGCTTCAAAACTTTCTGCGGGATCTTGCAAATTAGTTCTTAAAATGACTAAAAATAAGAAAATATATTTCAAAACAAATAATTTCATTTGGAATTTCTATGAAGTACTTCACAATACCCTACTGTTATTTCTTGTAATCTTCTTTAACATAAATAAAGGTATATCTCAGCAAATTTCTTATAAATCACAGACTTATAGCGCATTGTCTAAGTAAGGTTCGAGAAAAACTACTTATGCAATCCGCCTCTGGTTCATCACTAATTTTTTAAGCCACTCCATTTTTTTGATATGGCTTTGTTTATTATTTTCTTTCGAAAGGTTAATACTATCTATCTAAATGTGAACCATATTGTATGTGTTGTATCTTGTTTATTTTTTAAATATTATATGGTACGGGTATGTTTTATGTCATATTTATTTTATTATATCTATTAATAATAGTATATTGTCTATTGTTTCACAATTTATGTATTTTTACTATTTTTATTTGATCTTCCATTCAAGTATTTATCACTACCATTTCAAGCTAAACAGTTCATCTCTATCCTAAGAGAAATCGCTTTTAGCGATTAGGTGCCCTATTTGTTCAACGATTTATTTCTGACCTTTTTGTGTTTCTTTACAACTTTATGTAACGTTTGTCTTTTACTGTGGCATGAAGTTTCAAAGTTAACTGACAGAGACAAACGTTACATAAACTTCGTCATCCTTAATAAGTAAGGGGCTTATGTATTGTGAAGTTGTACCTTGTGCAAATAAATCGTCTATCTATCCATCTATATAATTCAATGTACGCCCCATGCGAAGCGAGTCCATCTAAATAGGTTTTATACCTAGTCATCCCGGATCTAATATTTTAAGTGTATCAGTTCAAAGTCAAAGCTATTAGAAGAGTAGGAAAGTACAGGAATAGGGAATAAAACCAACGCGCACTTACTGACAGCACTATTTTTTCCACTTTTATTACACATCTCTGTCAAAACAACAATATACATTTATTTCTCACCAGAAAAATAAATAATTTATATACTTAACTAACATGTCTCTACAACTCATTCATCCTCTTACATACTACATAATATAAAGTTTTAAAAACAGTAACGTTTTAAATAGGTTACTCTACCGTTCGTCGAAATTACGTCTTTTATTAAAATTTTGTAACATTTAATATCTAAAATTCATATTTCACGCGATCTAGTTCTTTGTAATTTGTTGTATATATCGTTGGATAATTCGAATAACTACATATTTTAATATTCTATTTTTAAGTGCTTAAGCCTGCACTGGAGCTTTCATAGAAATATTTTACAGAAACAATACTTCTGCAAAACACAACGCACGATAGACGCAGGGCTGGATTCGAACCCGCATCTTAGTCAAACCGGGAGTACGACTTGAACCAATGCTGATGCTGGTTTGAATCCAGCCCTGCGTCTATCGTGCGTTGTGTTTTTGCAGAAGTATTGATTCTTTAAAATATTTCTACACATTTTGTTTGTAGAAGCAACGTAACTTTCTAAGGAACTAACGTAGCATATTACAACTTCTAAACTTTGTTCCAAGTTGTACTTTGAATCATTTGGCAGTGAAAACTTTAAAGTAAACGATCGTCACTAAAAACCTCCCGAACTTATCTCTAACTTTAACTTATCAGTATCAATTTCGCCTGAGAATACTAATTCGAAATTAAAGTCAACTAAGTTTAACAAATAAATAACGGATCCTAAAACTACAAAAGGTTGACTGGAAACTAATGAACTAGTAAACATAAGAGTGCGGCGCGTTCTCCCACAAGAGGACAGACGGTAACTACAAGACCTAGGAACGATTCATCACATAACCACCACGATATGCGCACGTTAAATTTAGCACTAGAACGTCTAAAACGATCGATCACTTTGAAAATATACAACATTTATATTCATACAAAACGCGTTGGTATACCGACGCGGCCTAAAATTTTAACGGTGACGCCTCCAAAGAGATTGCAAGTCCGAAGATTGAACTACAAGAGCAATTCCAAACGTAACCTCTCGTAATCTGACGGAAATGTTTGAATTAAATCTGACTCGTTGTAGCACTTATTGTCCTTTCGTTTACTAGAATCCCTTTTACGACTTTCAGTCGGATACTGGTTTAAACGGTAATATCACAAGTATCGACGGCACTGTAAGCTTAATTCGTATAGAGCGGAGTGCACGAAATGGCTAGAGGCTTCAAGTTTGAACACTGGACGCGCTTTATCACAGTTTTTGATTAGTTACACGAGGCGAGGGGCCTCAGGACCCCCTCATGCTTTTGCTTTTTGACGCGGCCTGCACTGTACCATGCAGATATAGCCGGCGTCGACATCACAGCCGCTCACCAGGAGGTTCATGAGGACACTCGATGACTTCTGTTGGAGCTGTACCGGTGCTGGTGATGGACTGCGCTTCACGCGCTTTGCACACGGTTCCTGCTCCTGCTTCAATACCCTCTTTACGCCTGTGTCCCATGAGGATACTGTTCTGCTTGGTATCAGACCTGTCATGCAAATACAGTGGGTTATATAAAATTAAATCAACATAAGCCTATAATAAGCCTATAATAAGTTCAGTGCCTACAATAGTTGAAAGGTATGGACATTACCTTGATCTGAGTAAATGTTGGTAATGAGATCCTGTGGTGGAGGTCCTGTGGTCGGTGCTGTTAGCAAACGCTGTAGCGCCGGTGCCGGAGAGGGGTTGTGAATTTCAGGGGGCTGTGGCCTCGCCATACTAACGCTATCAGGCAGAGCCCCCCACATAACCGCCGGCTCAAGTACCGGGAGTTCATCACCTATCGGTATGAAAGGAGAATTTCCATCTTCCCCATCAGACCTCGTATTGTCGAATGCATCCAAAGACAACTCTGTCAATAATGATGACTGTTCACAAGAAGATTCATTTTCCTAAAAATAAATTCCAATGTTAGCTAGATTAATTTTAGTAAAGGAAATGCAAAGAAATTCTACCACAAACTCTTTATACCTGTGGTTCAGGAGAAGACAGTAATAAGGAATCCGGTGTCAAGGAGTCCACGGGTGATCCATTAGCCAAATCATCACCCAAAAGACTGCAGTAATTGTCGCTTAATATAAAATCATCGAACATATCGAAAGGACTATTCTCAAGAGGGATACAAGCGTCTCCGGCAGTAGGTGCCAAATGAGTCAGATCTTCTGGCTCGTCTTTAAGCACTGAAAGAGAAACATCCATTATTGTCGAAACAATCTCTCTTACGGTTATTATAAATGTAAAACAGCAACGGATACCTAAGCTTGTGTAGTTGGTGTTCCACTCACTTGTAAGTCCCTCGTCTTGGGTGAACATGAGAAAGCCTTTATTCATCTCTTTCTTTCTTGGTGCAAATATGAGTTCAGTAACGGGTATCGGTCGCTCCTCCTCAGGAGGTATGATGGCGACAATAGCGCCGTTCGCTGATGGGTCAATGGCGAGTGGGTTCGTAGGAGCCGGAGTCAATGTCGGCTTCAAATCCGCATGCTGCACTTGATGTGCTGCGAACACCTCATCTTTGCACTCGATACCGCTGTGGATCAAATACTCGACTGTTAAAACGCCTGCTGGGTACACCAACGGCGTAGGTACCCATTAATTTATTGAAGATGGTTTATAGTCTGCTAGTAAAACGTGTGCCACGCAATAGTGCCATAAGTAATAATTTATGAGCCTATCGTTACTTATTATTATTCCGAGCTAATATTGAAATATTGCAATTATACTACATACTGGACAGGGCAGTTATGTTATGTGTGACTGTATAGAAGTATTAGACGTACAATACACACTAGTAAACCAGTCAACAATTTCAAGGTCGATAAACAGTAGCTGACGCAAGGCTTGGAGGAACACCGGAGATAAAAGCTAATTCAGATAATTTTCCGAGTCTAGGCTTAAAATAAACCTTTTGTATGAGTATGTTTTTATAGTAAGAAACGACATCGTTCATAAACATTACAAAAATAATTGACATCATAAAAAAAACCTTAAGAAAATAAATGTTTTACTCACATTAAAATAAATATTGCAGTGAATAAGCCACAGATTGTTGGTATTTATATCAATTGGTGAGTACACAATATTATAATTCCAATAAGGATAAGGCTTACAGCAACTTTTTAATTTGATTAAAATATAATCTCAAAAGACGTCTGCTCTAAATCAAAGTTACGTTCCAATTGATAATATTGAGAAGATCCCTGATAAGAAGCCAATTAAATTATAAATAACATTGTGAAGTGCAATAATCTACATTTTATTGAAGATTAATTAATAAATGAATAGCTTACAATCAGATAACCTAAGGATGGCCCTAAGTACACTTACGTCAATGCAATATCTAAATCAGAAGTGGGAGAATAGATGTAACAAATAATGTTGACTTAAAGTTCAAGTTGGTAATGACCACGAGATTATAATAGCTTAGGTTTTAGTAGAATATTGGAAAATTACACATTGTAAGTTATGCAAAAGTAGATAAAAGGAGCTAGCCTCAGTAAGAAGCTATCAAAAAGCATTCTATATCAGTTAATCAGTGCAATTCCAATGTTATCATAAACGCAATCTTTATTAACAGTGACTGATTCATTCCACGTAATAAGTGAAAAAGTGAGTATAAATCGTGACAATAGAAACGAATCACGGTGGGGACGTGTTTTGGTAGAGTGCATTTACGCGCTTACGAAAGTGAATCTGATAGAATAGGACGAGCTTACAGGATTTGAAAACGTGGGACAAGGACGAAGAGACGATAGTAAGGTCGTCTGACGACCTTGCCCGATCTCACCCCTCAAGAGAAGCGAGAGCCTTCCCATGTTTTCAGTAGACAGCCATTCACCAGAAGAGATTGCGCGCGCACAGAGACACGAGGGTTCCGTATCGATTGCAGAAATTCGCATTCTTTAACGTATCTTCGATGAAATTCCAACAGTTTAGGTATGCATTTGTGAAAATAACGACCGAGTTGTAAAGATATGTAAATCAGCAATTATGGAGTAACGTTTATGTATTGTTGTTTCAAGGTCAGTGCGTGCCGTTGCGTAATAGAAAAGATCTGGATGATGTAGCAGCTGTTTTGCCGACACATTGGCCTTGGCATTGATACCGTTCAACGGGCAGAGCAATTCAACAATTACATCTATTCCGCCACGGTCGAGGTCGACACCTGACGTCACAGCCGAATCTTTGATATCATAAATCTTTACAAGTATATTCAATCATATTATTTATAGTAAATCCAAAAGTTCATAAATCTAAGTATATTAAAATTTGTTTGTTACGAAAAACTTTAGTTTGGAGAATTCTGAGGTCGTTCGTTCTTACATAGATACTTTTTATGACAGATTTCTTCTATAGTTAGAGAGAATATGCCATTGAAATTACGAGATAACAGCTGTTGGTGCTGTGAAGTAAATATAATTTAGGAGCACTTTACACGTGCCCGAGGTTATTGACTTTAGGTGTTATACGTATTCATGTATGTACATTGTTATGTTACATATTATTTAAATCGAATCTAATCATCATACGTAGGTATATAAATACAATTAAAAAAAATCTGTCTCAAAATATTTACGAAACTTTTTTGTTTTTATTCCATTGGAATTTTGTTTGTGTGACTGAAAATATTCACTGCAATATGTTACATTGTAAATATCACTTTAAATTGTAATGTAATCATCACATTTGTGTTAGTAACAGAACATTATGGTTTTTTACTAAGTTTACTAATATCAATTTACAACTACCTAACTCAGGAACACGTTTTCATTCTGAATACCTAAGTTTGTAAAAGTAGGTTAAGCCGGTACCTATATACACATGACATTATCGGAACTTTAATGTTTGAACTATTAAACAAAAAAACAGTAAGACAAATATACTTTTGCATCATTAATATGAATACGATAACAGATAACTAGTATAACAAAACCGGTTATAATTAAGAAAATAGGAAAATTGACGGTTCATTTAATATTTTGCAAGTCTAGACAGAAGAGGATGAGGTTATCATTGATAAAAATATTTGGGAATTATTTCAAGGTTGATTAGTACACGATAAGATTAGATTATTAGATATACTACGTATATTACGTTGTACTATTCATATTAATAACATTATAACAGCATGATAATTACAATATTATGCCATCTAATGAAAAAGAAAAATATAATATCCTTATCGATAAAAATTCACGTAAATATAATTTTTTAAGATTATAAAGAGTCTTTGGGTTAAAATATTGTTTATAAGTAGATTTGGTACATTATGGTATCTATAGGTATATACTATTATATTATACCTAATGTATCCAATTCAAAGTCCTGTTTTTTATATTATTAAACATAATATATGATAGAATCGTTATTGCAGACTTGTATCTATGCTTTATATTAAAAAAAAAACACGATAGAATTCGATATTTTTGTAGAAAGCAGATTAATTTTTGAACAAGTTTTTATGTATTTTTTAAAAATTGGTATTCCAATGCGAGTCCTACTCACTTACATACCACTAATGTTTATTCAACTAATCGAACTTATACGCTTTAACTAGCATATTTTGTTGTAAGGAAAAAGCAAGTCACTGCTGCAGTCAAAGTCTTAGATGGAAGCAAAATACAAGGAAGGAATATATGAAGAAGCATAGACGTAAATACTGGTTTACCTAATTTACAAATTGCTGACATAACTATAAAGTAATGTTATATTATCCTTACGGATGTTATTCTACGATTACGAAAAAGCAAACAAAATAAAGTGAAATAGTAAAGTTGACAGTGATTTTTTTCTAAAATGCGATTTTTATTTATCAAGGACGTTTAAATTGTCGAGTTATATTGCTTTAAATGGACGAAATGATCGATTCTAGTTAGGGATCGATATGATCAAGAGTTCTGGCAGCGATGCGCGGGAGTCAAGGCCGCACGTTATGTAACGTGTTGGTGGCTCTCGACGACAGTGGGGGGGGGGGAGAACACAACGCTAATTTTAGTCGCGATCTGCTACACCGGCGCATCGCACCCAACAACTGCACTGCACTCGACATTCTCAAATAATACATATTTGCAGTCATAAACATCTTCACTTTATCAACAGACCACGTGACCGAAACAAAAGATAATCACGGTAGCAAAACGATGGTAGAATCAGAAATAATTTGCGAAATAATACCGCGATGGAATAACATGTTTACGCTGTTTTTGTTATTATTACTACAGGCGACACCGTAGAACAAACACACGATAAGGTAAACAGGCACTATTACGAATACACGTTCACTATTTATTCGCTGCACTAAACACAGTATCACTTCACAGTTTCTTACCATGATGGGAGAAATATCCTTTGATGTTGTCAAATAAAATATTGGTACGTGATGTCCGTAGCAAGTTTCGGTGTGTCGGCGTCGGAACAGCTGATCGAGTTAGGCTCGGGAGTTGAGAGTATTGTGGGTGGTGGGTGGCCGATAGGGTGTGCTTGCGTCGAGCTCTGTAGCGCGAATGATGCGAGCGACGAGCGGCGGCGGCGCACTCGTGACGTGCCCTACCTAAACGTACAATTACATCGCGCGACATAACCCGGTGATAAAATTTTAAAACCATTCGATATCCACGCGTCGAGATAAAGAACTACACGAATCACGAACCACCGGTGGTCTATTCCGGCCTCGATCACGGACAGGTTAATGAAATATCACTTGAAATCGAATGATATGCGCGTGTTCACCGGAGGCTTTGTAAAACTGATAAGTTTTACAGCCCATTCATATGTAGATAGTGGGAGCTGGGAGGTTACCATCGACACGGTGGTTTGTTTTGAGCGAGAAAAGTTATTTCTGGTAATGAGGGTCACATCACGTGTTTCACGGAACGCTGAATGGTCAATGCAGGTTAATTGAATTACGTTATTTTCGGTTCAGGTCGACGAACTATTGGACTGAAAATTATCATTGAAAACGATTTTCATGCGCCACTGAACGGTACTTAAAACAAATCGATATTGTGTCTTCGATCGATTTACAATGTATGTATTCAAGGCGGTATATGGGTCATGGCGAGACTGCCTATCAAGCCAACAAATCAGACACCTTTATAGTCAAATTGAAAAGGAGACTGAATTGAACCAATATTTCCCAAAAACCTACGTAAGTCACATACACATATTTCCAACAAAATAGTGCGTCAACCTGTATGACGCCGATTTAAATTAGACAAGTAGTTATTTTAAGAACCTATTTTTACCAAAACCGGTCAATTTTACCTTTACGTGCGTTTACTATTGGCAATCAATAAATTTAGAAATTCAAGGGCCATCTTATTCTTTTTTTTTCGTATAATGGTGTGAGCCTAATCGAATACCATCAATACAACTTTTATTGCAGTATTTATTACTTTGTGATTCTTGATATGTTCGTCAATCATTTTCTCTAAATTCGGTTCTTTTCAACAAACATATAAGGTTTCTATTTTATCTTGTATCACATAATAAATAAATAATCTTTATCACTAACCTGATGCAGACGACTCAGTTTTCGTCGTTTGCTTTTATGCAGTTTTGTGTTTTTTGCTTTTGCAATGTTACATGAACTGTAACTCAATTCATCAATCCAGAGCAGACCGAAGCTGTCTGATACTCGATACCTTCGAGCAGCCGCGTTGTTCCACAATTTACTCTCGGTAACCCAATATTATCAGCTAATGGCCCACTATACGACTAACACAGAACACAGAATTCTCATTTATAGGTATACTATGAGATATAATCTGTAGAACAAATAGCCGTGAACATCGTTAAGGTAATTTACACTTGAGTCAATGTGTTTGCAAATAAAAACGTTACTGAATATTAAGAGTAAAGACAAGAATTGTACGAAATAACTAAGCTATATGGAGTCTACAGTAACTATGAGAAGGTGAATAAGCGGAACGGTAACGAAGAGCATGCGCTAAGTTAATTTCACAAGCTTTATAAAACCTTACTCATGGGATGGTGTAATTATTATGAAAAAGGTGAAATACAATTTTGGTGGTACAAATATTCTAAATTGTGGAAATTAAAGTTGATGATATTAATTTAACATTATTTTAAATCGTCATAATTATAATTAAAATTGAGCTGATATTGGGTAATAGACTAGTTATGTCATCCCTAATTTCAATCAGTTTTTGTTTGTTAGAAACCCTGAGAAAGACATGAGTTACTTTGATCCCGATGCAGGAGTTAAATTAATAAAACCACGTGACTTACAGAATAAATTTGTCATTGCGTAAGTTTTTAAATACCTACTCACTAAATTGTAATTTAATGACATACGCTACAATTTTATCTTAATTAATAATGGACCTAATATAATAATCTTTTCATAGCAATGATTTCGTCATGATTACCGTATGTCGGCTCCACAGCTCTTGTTACGTGACATGGACAACGTTTGTCCAAACGAGGTTCCAACTTTCAATGTTGATTCAGACAGCGCAAACTTTGATCGAAACTGCCATCGAAGTTTAGTGTTTGGTGAGAAAACACGTGTTTTTCTACCGAGGACTTACTTGTTTGACTTCTACTTGAATACGAGTTCTGATTGCGGTATAATAACCGTCCCCCATGATAATTTGGGACATATTCATGGAATTGTACAATTTGCGTCGACATTTTTCCAATTCAAGCCCAAATTTTACTAATATGTAGATTCTTTTAAAAGCAGAGAAAGTCAAACTCGAATTTGATCCTCCGCGCCAAAAACTCTTCCTCTTCATTAGTCTCGTTTGTTACTTCAGTTTTGAGCAAACCTTAACTTCGAAGTAAGTAATTAAAGTCTCAAGTTATTTAGGGATTGCTTGATTAACCAAGATTGATGTCCGTTCCACTTGTTATTTGTGATGATGAAACAACAAGAACCTTAAAAACAACTCGATTATCACGAGTAATTATAGCATCAGTGTAACTCGGATGGGTTATATCATGTGGGTGTTAATTGGTCAGCAGCTTGCCTCTGTGACATTGTTGGTGCATGTAAGCAGAGTAAAGTGCAATTCGCAAGTTTTGAACGATTGCACAATTAGGGTCGAGTTCGACGAACTATACATAGCCAGATAGCCACACCCCCCACTTTCTGTAAAGCTACGTGACTCTACAAGCGTTGCATTGCACCTTCCTCACCACCGTTATTCATACGTCATTTACCAGGAAGAATATTAAGATTCCAGTTATGTCAGTCAGGTGCTTCGTTTATAAAATCATGTGTATTTTTGTTTAAGCAGAAATTTATCTTTGAAATATATGTCTCGGGATTGGGTTTCGATCGCGTCGAAGCGGACGGATAACTTTTCATTTAAAGAATATAAATTGAGTTCGTGTATGCTTGCGAATGTTGGATATATTATCAGAAAGAGCACACTATACGTACACGTGGAAGCAGTCATTATTTCTCTTTTCACCGGCGATATCGTATGTTGTAATCCCAGAACTGGTTTGCACAAGAATGCAGATCAGTCCAACTCCGAATCAATACGTCAATATCCAAAGAAGTATTTAAATTAAATGTTGTGAATTGAGTTGCATACAAAGATAAATTAGTTTTTTTATTTACAGGAATAAGATAGTAAACAAAGTTCAAATTGAATTTATGATTAAACAACTATCTTCGACATCGACCCTACTCTTCTATGTCAAAACGAAATAAATTTGATCTAACATAACTACAAAAAACAATTTCGTAGAATTTTTGAGGGCACATGAAAAATGAGCGTCCAAAACGAATTCCATCAAAGAGATATTATCGTTATGACAGACGTTTGAAATGGACTACTTTCTAGAGTCCGTTTGTTTAGTATTGTGAGGTGAGTGCTACTAAAGCTTAAATAAAATCGATAGGTAATTATAAACTCGATGACATTTCGTTATCGAATGTGGAACGTTTAGAAGTTCAAAGAAGTCGGGTGTTGCGAGTTATCCGTAACAAGATTGGAGGAGTTAAAATATCATGCCTGGCAGGAATACTAACAAAATTTCGGATACTAGGTATTAGATTTTTCTTCTTCTTTGGTACTAGGCATTACTAATTTTCGACAAGTTAGACTACTGAACAGAACATTTTAGTATACATACCACATACCTATCACTACCGCAGGGAAAACAAATGAATTGCTTATACTTTTTTAAGGCCTCTTAGGCGACCAGAAAAGTCGAACACCAGTACATGAAAGAAGAAGTATTGATAGCTCTACTAAGATTTTTCCAGTAAGTACCTACTACCTCCCCAGCCAGATAGGTACCTAGAATTTTAAAAATGAGCACAGTATTACCAATTCAGAACACAAATTACACGATAATAGACTTGAAAAAAAAACTTGATTGCAAACCGGATTATGATGCTAAAAACTAGTATAACACTTAAATAGTACAACCTACAAGCTAGAATTAGACAGACACAAGAATTTTCACAGAGAGACGATGCTTTTTTACCCAATTGGCGTGCAACGCGAGAATTCAATGTGCATTCAAGTGAATTAATAGAACTTGCCTTGAAATATTAATAATAATGAACGACCGTTTTAAGACTCCTATTGAAACGTTAATACGAATTATTTGCAATGATCACGAGAGAAAAGAAGAAATTATTTAGTACCTAATTCTATTGTCATTTGACTGGAGCTGGATAGCAAAATTTCAACTATGAAATTAATCATGGGCATGACAAAATCTAAATTATTTTTAATTATACACGAGACGTTTCTTAGTGTCTTTAGATACCCACACAAGTTTTATAGCCAATTATAGCATCTAAAAGCAAAAACGCATATGCTATAGTTCGGTATTTAGAGGCAAAAAGTCTTCACGGCCGAATGTATCATCTATCTCTTCTATCATACAACAATGACCATTTTGACGTCACAATGATTCCCGAGCTCATCCTACTTAGTCAATTTTCTCATCTATGATCGCCTGAGACTGTAAGCGACTGTATCTGACGAAACAGTCACATATTTTAGTATATTAAAGTACCAGCTTCGATTTGAGGTAAGCTCCAAGCTTGCAATTTATGTAAGAAGGTTCAACATACGGACAATCGCCCACGTCTCATTCAAGCTCAAACCTTAATAGTATCTATACTAGTAGGGTATGTAAGGACTAGATAGCAGGAAGGTGGGTTGAACGACCGACAGAGGGTGACTGCATTCGTCTACGTTGCATAAAGCGAGCGACGAACCGCAAAACTTCGGGATTATGCAGGCCAGGCATGCTGCTTGGTAATATTCGAAAATTTTGGTAAGGTTCGTCAACATTATACAACTACCAAAATAAAAAGTTATGGGTTCAGTTTTTCACATAGGACAATGTTAAGAATGAGACAGTAAGAACAGATTTTATGATAGACCTTTATGGTAAGAGGAAATAAAAGATTCAAGTGTAATAAATATGTGCCTAGAATGCCGCGACGTTGACAAGGTTTCAAAATGTTTTCAAATCGTATTTGTGAACAATAGCTAGCAATACAGGGCAACTCACACAGACAATCTGAATTCATTGGCGTAATGAATAAATTTGAATCTTTTCCTCTGGGTACGGAGCGGTACTAGTATCTTCAACTTCTCATTATTCATTCAATGCTATGTTTCTGTTATATCAAAATACTAGCAGCGTCCCGCGGTTTCACCCGCGTAAGTCTCGATCTCGTGGGGATATCGGGATCTAAAGTAGCCTATAGCCTTCCTCAATAAATAGACTATCCAACACTAAAAGAATTTTTCAAATCGGATCAGCGGTTCCTGAGATTAGCGCGTTCAAACAAACAAAAAAACAAACAAACTCTTTCGCTTTATAATAGTAATAGAAATAGATTATTAAATGAAGTTGAATAGAAACATGCTTGCTTATTCATTAAAAACTAAGGAAAGGTACAGAATATGAGGAAACACGCTCACATTCCAAAAATCCGTTTACGCAAACACATAATGGGAAAATGAATCTAAAATCAAATTGTTTAGTGGAACTATGGTACAGTCAACAGTAGTATGTAAGAAAGGTATACCAGCTCGCTTATTACAGCTATAATAAACCAATAGATCACAAGTAGATAACACATTCTAACATTGACCCACATGTGGTGCTAAAATGCAATAGAATAGTCATGTTTGCAGTCACGAGCCTGACCAGGTGCAAGACAAAAATGGTAGTGGATAAATAAAAGAATCGAACGATCTAATTTAAAATGCAGCGTTCGATAGGTGCTAGAAAAATCGTAAGCAAGGCAGGAAGGTGTTATTTTAAGGTGTAGAAAATTTATAGCTTTTATATTTTTTCTAGAAAATGTATTATTCGTTTGTAGGTCGTAAAGTGCTGATATTTAACCTATAACATTGCCCTTATGGTGAAGGAAAACATCATGATTATTCGTGTTGAAATCTGTTACTTAGTTGGGTCCTGATGTAATTAATTGACCAGTTGTTTCCTCTGGACATGGATGACTATGCTGAGAGGATTATATACTTCCTGGGCAAACCTACTGTATGAAATGCTTTCTAGGCACTATAAAACACCATGAATGAGCCTGAGTAAATTTGGTTACGCTGCCTGTACAATTGTCGAAACCTGATTAGGAATCGAAAAATTGGGAAGACCCAAAAAAGGCTAGGGTGGCTTGACATCTTAAGAGCAGATATGCGTGCAAATGGCCTCAGAACACAAGATGCCGAAGATCGTGCGAAGTGGAGACGTAAAAGTAGGAAAGCGGACCCCGGGCTCCCGAGAATGTAACCGGAAACATCGCTCGGATGATGCAGATGAAGATGAACAATTGACGAAACTTGCAGTTTTATGAATCTAATCTAAATTATTTGTTCTTAGTAAAGCCTACTTGGCTGCAGATGTATTAAACTAATTTGAAATTACCAGTTTTTTCCTCTAGGCATGATCAACTAAACTGATAGGCTGACATAGGTACTGGACAAACCTACTCCATCTACTATTTAATAGCGAGTTTATTATAGATACTACAGCGTATAACATTGTATAAATCACCAATATATCGGTATTTTGATAAGATTAACCTTAACCTAATCGTGAGACAGGTGGGGTCCACTCTACAATAGATATTATCATACATAACATAAATTACTATCAACATGTTACTGCATGATTATGTAGACTATAATTTACACATATCCGTTCACTTTGATCTACATTGTTCAATTCATTACATTTACATACGAACACGAGTTTGATATAAGTTTTAAATTGACTGTAGAAATAATTTTCATCAAGTACTGAGTTACCTTTATTCCTTGCGGATGTAGTAACAATGTCTGATTTTATTAAATGTAGAGGAAACCTCATGTATTTTCTTAAATTTACAAAAAAAACTTAGTCAATATGACAACTTTTAATGGTTATCTTATATCCCGTGTGTAATTCGTGGCCGATCCGTCCATTCGTTTGAACTGTGCGTTAATATATCAGTCATTGAGTCAGTCTGGACTTAAAATGTTATTATTAGGACAGTAATCATGTTGGTAGGCTGTCGACATTCTTGACATAGAAACGAAAACACATGATTGTTAGAGAGGAAGGCCGATACCTGACCTGACCTTTAGGTTTATCATATCAGCTATCGTTAGCTTAGCCGAGCATAGCAACTGTTGGTGATAGATAACCTACGACATGATGGATGCAACAACAACGAAGAAATTTACAAATTCAGCACCATATTGGAAGAGAGACATAATTTGAATCGACCTTATAATACAGTTTCGTTTAAATTTAAAACTTTTCTATACTATAGCGTTAGTGACACTAATCCTAGACTAAGCTGTCTCGAGACTCTTACTGTCAATTTCCCAATGGATTAAAAATGATTGTGCATTCGAAATTTCATATTAAACCGTTTGATTTGTAAATGTAATTAAGCATCGATATCTAAGTTATGTTATGTCACATGGTTATGTTAAAGAAAAAGATATTTTGATATTGCATCCGATGCTTTCGCAAATAAATCCGATAATAATATGAGTTATCATTCATTATTTTAATGTTTTTCCTGCAGTTACCTCAAGGATCCATTTTTTTTCGTGTCTTTGATTTAAAATTACCTTGGGCCGCGTGTACGTTTTACATATTAGCAGTAACACATTTATTTTAAACATCATTGATTCTATATCCATTAGACCGAGTTCTCTCAGAACAGATAAGATAAGAAAATTTTCCGTTGCAAGTTACCCTATTTTTATAGTTTAGTGATAAAGTGCAATGCAGCACTGAGTAGATACTGACAGTTTTAATGTAGTTCGACGTATGCCGATGAGTATCTAGTGACAAGTCAAGTCGCCTAGACGAAGCAACTCGGCTGACTATGTTGGCTTTTTCATTATTAGATGATTTATGAAGCGCAAGCAACTTTTAATCCATGCCATTTATAGCGCTATAGTGCGCGGAAAATGAGTAGGCTTACACAGCACCTATACCGCCTTCCAAGCCTAGTCAACGATTGCCAAAGGAAAGAACAGGTCAAAACGTCTAAAGCTAACTAAGTCGTGAGTTTCCTCACGATGTTTTCCTGCACCGTTGAGCGATGTTAATACCGCACATATTTTTCACTCAAAGAAAACACATACATACATACTTAGACTGATAAACACATAACCCTTCTTTGCGTCGCGCAGTCGGGGAAAAATACATAGGTTGCGCACAAGCTAAACAATCAACGACTATAATAGTCGAGGTATTTCTAAACAAACCCTATTAAACCCAATAGGTCGAAACAAAAGGTTTCGAGCCCAAATAAAGGCTTTACGAAACTCGAAGTCAAAAGTCTAATGGGATTATCAAGAGTTCTGAACTCGTTACGATCTTCCAACTTTAGTCTTTGCTCAAATAACTGTGAATGACTTGATGAACTGCTTTTTAAATTGGATTCAAATTACGCTAGTTGATAATGTAAACATTTAATCATGCATGTTAAAATGGGTTACAGGTAGGTAGGTATATGTCCTACAAATATTAAAATTTACTAGCTGACCCGGCAAACGTCGATTTGCCATAAAAATTATATTTAGGGGAAAAAAATGGTTAGCGGTGGACAACTATTTATCACTTAGGGGTATGAAAAATAGATAGTAGCCTATTTTCAGACTTACTGAACATGCATATAAGATTTCATAAAAATCGGTCATGTCGTTTCGGAGGAGTATGATAGATAACAAACGAATATAAGAATATAAAGGTGAAAGTTTGTGTGTAAGTAAGTAATCGAGTAAATAATATATGCGTGTTAATAAAAAAAAAATATGAATGACGCCCAAAAATAGGTTAGTAGTAGGTGGTACTACTATGATACAAAAAGAATAGAAACACGATATAATCAGACTAGTATTTTTTATCTTTATTGGGAGCAAAAGGTTTTGTTTGCTAAACAATGTTTCATACTAAAACTTTCTAAACATTGAAAATACAACCTTCAAAAACAGTTCCTTTACCTTATTCCGTTTACGAGTCTGAAGAATTTCAGCAAATGAAACCGATTTTATCCTTGATTTTAATGGTTTTTCAATGCTGATTGAGTTCAGGATATAAAATATCGTAAAATCTCTTGAAGTAATGCAGTTAAAAGCGAATTTATTGTTTTAGGTGTCGCGAAAACAGTTTCCAAAGTTGTGTTATAGATGGCGTTTACATTTTCATTAAGATTTTACGACACAATTACATCGGGTACTATAATAGCTTTGGCAATGGCCGGGTCGAGGACACTAAAAATGTATGAAGAAAAATGTTACCGAAGCGTATATTGCATATTTGAACTGAATTTGGTGAAGGAATGCATGTGCATGAACCATTGTTTTAATTTGCACAAATAAATTACGAATAAAGAACGACATACTAAATTGATCGGCAGGTAGGCACTGAGGCAGATTACATTATCTGTAATATTGCACCCATCGATGCAATAAAGAGCTGTCCCAACTGTCAACAACATTCTACAGAATAACTTGAAATTGATATTGTACTTTACAAGTAAAACTATCTGTACTTAGTCAGTTTTCATAGACATATCTGGATTTTGCATAGCCGTATGTTCGTTACAATAAATATTCGATCTAAATTCTTTGATAAATTAGTATGTACCTACCTACTTTTCATTTCTTCCTACATAGTATAAGATTTCTCCATACAACGACCTTCACCGAACTGGTTAATGGATAAAAAGTATTTTATATTCGATTAAATATGTCAATTAATATATGTATGTTAGGATCCTATACTAACATGTTTACTATACAAAATATCGTTCGTTAATATAGTGATATTGATCAACTTCATTACAACCTCTTTTAACATATACTTTTTACAACTCGGACGCTAAATTCCGTTTCCTTTCGTCAGAACGCTCAGTAAATCGTATCGCTTTTATGGGTGCTCCGCCCTGAGTTGGAAGTACTCGGAAGCCAACGTTTTGGGGTCACGCCAAATGCTTATAGGGCTCTTGACGGGTGTTACGCAGTTACAAGGCAATATTGGGCGAGTCTAGTGTAGACTGGTAATTTAAGGGATGCCTCCCGTAGGAACTGCGAACTATTTGATGTCGGTTGTTTTTCATTCTTCCGACTTTCGGGGAATAAACGAACATACCGATACCGACATTTTTGGAATGCCCCGAATTTGTACAACTAAGTAACTTATTCTTGTATGCATTCAACTACATATTCAATTGTATACAAAAGTGAAATAAAGGCTAAAGCAGGACCTATGTTTTCATTCGCATAAGTTTTGACAACGTGCGATTATTATATTTTTCCTTAGTAAAGTTAATAAAGATCCTTGGTGAATTGTACATATAGATTTTCGTGTATAATATTTGTAAGTGGATGTTTGAATGGATTTTCGGACAAAAAAGGTAATTTTTCGTCAAATCTTGAAATCCACCCGGTGAGCTGGTGGGTCTCTGGAGTAAGTATTGTGATTATGGGCTACTAACTATCAATATCATAGGTATTTTCAGTGCCACCAACACTCATTAGTTTTCTCCTAAGTACCTAGACCTAATATAATTATGAGATTTAAATAACGATACAATAAACAAACAGAGAAAGTATCTAACAAAATACCTATTATTAACCAAACAAAATGCATTTCGGAACTAGTCATTGAACGTTCGCAGTGCTGGCAAAGATGTCGAGCCAGATAGTTGACCCTGACACAATGGCCAAATAAACATATAACTGGGCAATTAAACTATTAAATGTAATGTAGAATCTAGAACTATGACAAATACAAACAATTACTATAGATACTGTTTACGGTCACATGTTGATATGATTAGGTGAGTAGAGATGTATTTTTAAATGTTTCTTTAATTTTCGCTATGATGATGGATTTAAATTTAACTCATTTTTCGGTTTTAATCGCGTATAGTGTTAATTTTTACGTTTTTTAACAATAACATCAGCTGTCTTTAAATGTTCTTTTAAACAGCGATTAAAAGTTACTTTAACTATTCTGAGTAAGGGTTTATTTCAATCTACTAATAGAAGATATTATTTGTCGAATAAAATCAAACACTACTAAATTTAAAACCTTCCAAAGTTCGATTTCTTTATAAATTATTGCAACGTTTTATTTGGCAGTGTTATGGATTATTAGACTTTATTTACAGATTGAAAAACTACCCCTAAATCTTTAGGTCGAGATCAATGCCCCAAATGAAAAAAAAACCATCATTGCGACCACTATTTGTATGAGTTCAATAATTTTTACTCTTTCACTAAACACCCGATGCTGCTTTTTCAAGAAATGATTGCGGTATAGGTACCGCAATCATTTCTTGAAAAAGGGGTACCTAGGGGTGCTCAAACTTTTGAAAGCAGTATTTCATAAGTATGGTAAACACTAAGAAATAATGTTTAAACACCCGATTTTATTAAAAGAGTAGAAATCATGAATGAAAATATATCGATTGACGTACATACCTAGACGTAATAGTAACGTACACATAGTCGCAACGCAAAAACTGATGGCAACCTTGACCGAACTTCATAAATATAAAACGACTCATTCATTACTTAATTCGACGATTATGACTGATTTGAATAACAACCTGTCCTAAAACTTATCACGTTATGCTTTTCACATTGCAAATCACGTTTTCTGATAAAGATAATACATGTCAAAGGGTAAATCGGAGAGGAGTAATTGATAACAAACAATTGAAAATGAAGGTACGTTCGGCTATCTCAATGAAAGAAATAATACATATTCTGGAATAGAAACAAGCATGTCCTTTGCCGTACTAAGGTCGTCGTGTATGAACAGTTATACCTTTAGTTCTGCCTGACCGGACGGGTATGGATAAACAGCTATTCAATCACATTGGCCTGGCCGGATGGATCGGAGATATTTAACTGTTCAGAATAGCAGTAAGAATAGTATATGGGGTTCTTTGAAGATAAGTATCACGCTAAAATGTTTACGCAAGTAGGTACCTATAACTATAAAGTTATATTTCAGATCGGAAATTGTTTTTCTTATCGAAGTGATTTCAATATTACAGTTATAAAATCATCATAAGATTTATTGGTAATAAACGGCAGGTAATTCTTATTTACAATATTACAAAATATTTAATATCCTACAAAATGCTAACTGCGTGTAGTAACAGTTTTGTGAGTGAATAAACACGGTTAAAACAAAACCCAGTTCGATTATAATAATAAAGCTTAGTGGTCTATAAAAGTAATTAGAAATACTGCTTAGGTAATTAATTACTCGTATCTACCTAGGATGGTAAGTCGCTGTATACCTAAAGAAAATTAATTAGAGTTGTAATAGGAGTGGACAGCACTAGACTAAAAGATATTCAACACGAAACTGGTCAATCTAATATTCTATATGTTATTTGTGAACTGCACTGGGCTTTCATATAAATATTTCATAGAAAAAAAAACGCAACAAACACAACAAACATGCCTAAGTTGTGTTAGATGGTGAGATACTGTCGCAAAGATTCAACGTATAAGTCACCGACGCCGGTAGACTAATTGGTAAATTCAGTACGCCCGGATTGAGTAAAGATGCGTTGTTGGTTCGAATCCAGCCCTGCGTCTATCGTGCGTTGTGTTTTTGCGGAAGTATTTTTCCTTTAACATATTTCTACTGTTCAAACTGTTACATGAATCTCAAATTGTATAAGCAATGACCATGTTTAAAAATACTTAAACCACTTTGTTTTTCTTTAATAAGTGTTTGTAGGATCTCCTCTAATTAAGTTTTGGATTACGCATTCAAATTAGAGATTATAATGTATTACGCGACTGCCGAAGGAGGGTTATTTTGTTGATTACCTCCTTCGGCAGATATGAAATTCTTTGGAGTCAACATTCTGAAAATTTTGTCGTATAATAACTGCAAAATATTAATTGACTATCACTGTGCATGTGGTTGCACTAGCCACGATTGGGAAAAAATAAATATTAAATAATATCATCATCACATTCAAAATCATAGCAAAATTAACGAAAACAGACAAAACTAAACATAGAAAAGTTCACCCTGTTCAAAAATTATAACGAAGAAACAAAGTTTTCTCAAGAAAAAGGTTCAGATGGATTCAGTAATACTTTGTTATATTAAATGTCTTCGACAAAGCTCTAAATGTTACGTTTGCGGCACTATTGTCTGGCAGCGTAAAACTAGGTTATGACAGCCTAGTAGACTACTTCATAAAAACATACGAACATTTTCACAAAATAATAAAAAAATTTACTTACCTTCATTTAATTACAATAATATTAATGAAATTCAATGCCATTTCCTGAACGATAACACTTTAAAATGACTTTTCCAAATCAGAAAGCCGATGAGGCAATCCATGGTTGTTAGTTTCTTATTCTAATCCTACCTTATGATGTAGTTCACGCAGACTATGCTGATTGGCTTCTGTTGCTTGTCTGTGATGAGAGTCGCCTGGGTTTGGACCCAGGCGTAACCGCCTGCCCTTGCCAGGAAGCGGTACTGGCCTGTCTCGCATTGCCCTTTGGAGAACACTGAAACAAAATCAAAAGGTTAAATCACATACAAATATAAAATGGGGGCAGTATGACAATTCCTGAAATTGTCTGCTTGAAAGTTGAGCTGATTAGTTATCAGAAAGGTTCCATTTGAAATATCGATGTAGTTCTTAAAAGAGTTTAATCAAAAGAAATAAACAGCAGTAGGAGCAGTAGCAACCTTTAGAGACAGCAACAAAATTACACGACCCATTAGAAAATATGTATACATATTAAAACACTTTCAAAACTACAAGTTCATTAACGTTCTATAATGTTGCCAACGCTAAAATAAAAGATTAATTGGCTAATATAATTGACATTAATGTTCTATTAACAAGTCGAACGGCTTTTATTAAAATTTACAACTTGAAATAAAGAACGAAAAATACATTGACCTACCTAAAAGTCTACTAAAACAGTAATATAAACTTCAAAACAATCTACTTACTACAACTGCAATAAACTTCATTTACAATAGGTAAATTTTATTAGTAGGTAAACGAAATATTTATAATGTCTATAATCAAATCGAATCAAACGATCAAACAAGAAAATGAGACATGACAAATTGCATTCAATAAAACATTTTGATGGAAATCTATACTTTCAAAAAATATGGTGTCAATCGGTAGATAAGTTGCACGAAATGAAAAGGTGCCTTCACGGTGTTCGTAATACCATTTATAAAGGAATATTATAGAGGAGAACTAAGCTCAATATACTGGGAATGTGGACGCAATTCTTTATCGTAGAGAAGCAGGTTCATAAGTCGAGATATGTGGACTTAAGGCCGTCCGTTTGTTAGGTATTCGTATATGGAATTAAATTCTCCGAGCGTTCTGTACTAAGTTCGTAACTTGGACTTAAGACAGCACCGTGTCTTATATTTGCCGAAATCTTGATTAACAAAACGTGAAATAACTTTATTAACTTTACATAATTCAACATTTTGCCCTATTTGTTATTTGTATACTGTAGATTTTTAGTTAAGATATACAACATGGTGGAAAATACGACATTTACTTGAACTGGGCAAGGGCATACACTACACACGCTTACCAAATTTAATCAAGATCGGTTAAGTAGTTTAGCCACAGGACACTATTTTTGATTTTCCATCACATTCAAACGAGTTGCTGTTTCGTTTAATGTCGTATTGTCCAAAAAGATTTCTGTTTCAACTACAACGAAACAAAAATATAGAGACCAATTTAACCGGAAGAGAGTACAATAACTCACAGATATGTCCAATATCAAATACGAGAGAGAACTAATAAAGATTAATAGCAATAACACGCGGGCGCAACGATCGTAATAAGATCCAAACCTTTGGGAGCTGTTAATCTCAGCTATACAAAGCTTAGAGAATATTTTTTTGTTATGTGACCATAGGGAGCTTAGGCGTCGATTAATATCTACTTACTTATTACAGAAGAATTTATCCCCGGGATATGTAACAAATCAAGGATTCGACCTCTCAAGTGAGAACTGAGAATTTATGATAATGATATCAAGAAGATTTGTAACCTTTGATGAAGAAGCAATATAATGAAAATAAAACACAGTGAGAAATACATTTTAGAAGATAGTAAATTCTAAAGAAAACTATTTGTAACCGGTATTATTTCTGTGTTTATTCGCCATTTTTGCAAAATAAATGTAACTCGCGTTAATAAGATCAATGGCAGATTGCGATATCGTAAAAATAGCATTAGTAACTAGATACGAGTATAAGTATTTATTATTGTTCACTCACTGTCGAAAATATTCTGAACAACAACGATGATAAAGACTTACACACAGGCAATGAAGT
This sequence comes from Idaea biselata, assembly GCA_958496205.1. Classification (NCBI taxonomy): domain Eukaryota; kingdom Metazoa; phylum Arthropoda; class Insecta; order Lepidoptera; family Geometridae; genus Idaea; species Idaea biselata. Next base: position 4,828,495 of record OY292402.1, read on the forward strand.
ATTGCTTAATACCTACAAAAATGATAATAAAATACAACGATAATGTATTCTCGATGATAAGGCAAGACACCTTAATCCGCTGACAGTTGACAACACTAGGAAGCGACTGCATTTAGTAAAAGGTTGAGCCAATTTGCACTAGACTAGGTACTCGATTCCAAAATAATTGGAATCTAGCCAACTTCAGCGGTCACTAGCTACTCGTAGAGAAAAGCAAACAAATAAAACAACAAGATCACCGTCGCAACTGCAAAACTAAATCATTTTAAATGCACCTTGAGCTATATTTTACGTAAGGTACGTTTCGCGGTTTATCCGCGTAAGTTTAGATTTCGCAAAAATAATTGGATCAGTGAAGTCTTTTTCTTTAAGAAAAATATATGTGCGCAAAAATATCGCCCTTACAAGTACAATGGCCCAATTGTGAGGCTAAGTGCGGAAAAGGCCCAGCGAAACTAAACTAAACTAATTTAGGGATCTGAAGTAGTCAGAAGTTAGGTTGATAACTTGATAAGCTATATTCATTTCAAATGAAAATTTCATTTAGCGTAAGAAGTTGTCAATAAATTATTTGACATAACTTAACATACAATACTAAACATTTGTGCATAAATCTAAATCAATGATATAATAAACATAAGAATTTAATTGCATAATCGTAAAAATAGGTACTTAGAAAGAATATACAATATGTAATGTATAATGCCATAGATCGGATTTTTGGGTGCCGTTTCAAAAATGCGACATCAAAAGTATGGATACGACCAAAAAAAATTCCGAGAAAAAATCCGCGTCTTGGAATTTATTCGTGATTGGGATTTCGAATAAGGATAGGTGTCGAAATCACGACTACTATCACTATCTAAAGTATCATCATCATCATCATTTGTTTTTATTGCTAAAGGCATATTTACTAGAAATATTTTAAAGAAAAAAATAATCTTTTTTTTTTTTTTTCAAAATTTTAAATAAGATGCTGTTTACAGGTTAGAGTTATCCGTCAGAAATAAATAAAACACACATATAAATTAAAAAGGTTTAATGTTTATATTTCTTTTTTTAATATGCAAACAATGGATAAAATCTGTTCTAAGTATAAATAATTATCACAATTAAGAGAAAACACACCTAAAGCATGTTTGTGGAAGAAACATTTTCAAATACTTGAAAAACATTTATTTTTCAGCTAGTATTTCCTTACAACGGTAGGGTAGAGACAATCCAGCAAAGCTTGAAATATAACAATTTATGTATTACTAAAACCAAAAATGTTCCCTCGACATGGAATTATTGTTGAGAAAATAATACAAAAATACAACTTTCCTTACAAATTGACCGAGTTGGTTAAAATGGGAAGTAGATTTTTGTACCTCTAAACATTTAAATTGTTTCAAGCTTTGCTACGTGCACTACGCACCATCTACCTCGGTGTGCGAGCTGAATAGTTGACATTGCGGAATTTAACAACTATGTAATTACTTGGAAGCTAATTTTGAAATTTGACCCTTACCATGATCTACTTATTGCAGGATTTAATTCGTCAGCGAATCAAAAATAAATAAATAAAATTAAAAAAAAAACAAATAAAAAAAAATCACAGAAAAAGTTTTTTTTGTTTTCTGTGTTTTTTCTTAATAGTCTAAGAAAAAAATACTCTATTTTTTGCGCAACAAAACAACAAATTAAATAACGAGAAAAGATCATGGTAACGCCCAATATCCAGTTTTACTTAAGAACTACCAAGTTGAAAATAGAAATCTGATGATCATTTTTTTTAAATTCCGGGTCTAGATAGTGTTGTAGCTACTTTTAGATTTAAATTATCTCGATATTTCGGAACGGAATCAGCCTAATCCATAATATCTATAAGTTGTAAATTTGTAGGAATGAAGAAAAAAAATTCTACACTCTTTTTAACAACAAATTATAGGCAAGAAACTTACAGTTATTCGTGTAAGTTTCTTGATTATAGGCTATGTTATTTATTCTATTACAATATATAAAAAATCTACTCACCCAAAGTTCGACAAATGTCAAAGATATCCAATCCAGTTGCAATAATTGTAGTCCGTTTAGTAGCCAAAATGTCAAGTTTTGCAGTGAAATCCAAAATCCAAGTAACGAGCAGGGGTCAATAAACAATAGCATAAAACACACGGATAGACTGCACTCAACAAACCGAAGTAAGCGAATGAGCTTAAATTGCAGTTTCACTTTTCCCATAGGAATAACGGAATAATAAATAGGTATAAATATATACCAATAGGTATTTAGTATAAACAACTTCCAAAATAATTTGCTCGAAGAAAAATAAACAAACATACCTTGGCGCCGCCTTTGTAATATTGCCGACAATAGTGACAATAGGTATTGCAAAAGATAAACAATGTTTATGGCCGCTGTCTTCAAAAGATTTTTTTTGTTCAACTTTGGGTCTCTACTTATGGATATTGTTAACTTAAAATTGCGAAATTGCATGTACGAAAATGACTCGGTAAGTTTTATGCATTCAATTAAAAAAATCCTGTTTTTTTTTAATTAATAGTACAATTTCTACGATACATTTACACTACATTACATTACATACATACATACAATATTTTTAAAGTTTAAAAAGAAATATCGGAATTACGGAATTTAGAATTCCGGAAAGTCATATCCATGTTAGTGACAACGTCTAAAACAGCACCCAAAATCCGATCTAAATGACATATCTACACTAATATTGAAGTGTTTGTTTGTTTGTTTGAACGCTCTAATTTCAGGAACCGCTCTAGTCCGATTTGAAGAATTGTTTCACCATTAGAAAGCTACATTATCGAGGAGTAACATAGGCTACTTTTGATCGCGATATTCCCACGGGATCGGGACTTACGCGGGTGAAACCGCAGGACGCAGCTAGTATATAATATGAGCATTATTATTTTTGGGACGAAGTTCCTTAGTTATACATCTTATATATAAAATTTCCATGTCACAATGTTAGTTACCGTACTCCTCCGAAACGGCGCCACCGATTTTTACCAAATTTTATATACTTATTCAGTAGGTCTGAGAATCGGCTACTAACGTTTGCCGGGTCAGCTAGTATTTATATAATAAATTATTGAATATGTGTTTCATTTTAATATACAAACCTAGTCTATAATACAAACTATCGAATTCATAACATGGAGATCTTCCGCTATGACAGCCTCAAATATTACGTGTAAGTTCTGATGATAACTAATACTGGATTGATTTGACTTTATTATACCTTTTGTAATCAATATCCACTTAGCCAATTTCGATAACAATGATATTACCGTATCGATCAATGAGAAACAAGTTCTGCGAGCAATTTCTCTAAGTGCTGAATATTGTACCAGTGAATTGCCTTCACCGTGCCTATTGTTGGGTGAGAGTTAGGCTTTAGCCTGATTGTATCTAAGCATAAACAGTTTTACAGAGTACTAAACACGTCTAGGTTTTTATGCCAAGGTGAATAAATTTCCAACTAATTCGATTTCGTTCGATAACTTCGAAAAATTCTCCCTCTGTCCTGATGCGTCTACGATTTTCGTCAAGAGCAACCCAATTATGTTCATCTTCGGAAAATTTATTCCCGTTCTTCGCAATCCTATCATTTTACCAACTTTTGATGCCAACAAAGTTAGATCCATTCAGAAAAGAACTTTTTGTCGTAGCTGCCTGAAAAAAAAGTAGATTTTCAAAGTTTTCCTCTTTAAATGTTTACTTTCTCAGACGAAAGCAAGATAGTTTAAAACCTAGGAGTAATTTATTGTGAAATTGACCTTTCAGACTGAAGCCATCGACCTGTCTTGAACTTACAGACTACAGGATCTTATTACGAAGATCTGACTTGGGACCGAACAGTATCGAATTATAATTCTTAAAAGTACGAAAACAATTCTTCATTAAAATATTGAAGTCGTCTAAAACGGAACCCAATACTTATTTAAGAATAAGAACAAAGTCAAGGTTTTCACTCGGCCGAATCATTAAAATTGCTTCTGGTTCGTTTTCACTAAAGGTCATATCTCTATATCAGGTATCTCTAAGATCATAGGTCTGAATTTAGGTCGAGTTGGTACTAGCATAAAATATATAGCATTTCAGGTAGTTTAGGTTTTGAAGGGTAGGGTTATCTTGGTTGTATCTACGATACCCTGATGTTATGTTAAATACGTATTTAGGTATCCGGTTTCAGGGTAAAACGGAATTATCAACAACCTTATGAATTGTAATTTATTGGATTAGCAAAATAGTGCTTTGTAGATATATGGGTTTTGTGTTTTTTCGACGTCAGATAAATAGATTAATCTTGAGCAAGATAAACAGATAGGTACACTTTATAATATAAACACGAATTTACTTGTGACACCAGTATGTACGCAAGTAGGTTTTTCTATATTACTATTCATAAAGTACTGGATTAATATAGGTATTCAAATAACAAAGTCCATAATTAAAACAAAAATTGAAAACATACTGCTAAAAATATTAAAACTACTAAGGGTAATATGCCAATAAGTCTTAAATTAATATACTACGCAGTATACTATGTAATATAATAATGCTTTCATAGTAAATAGTTTACACCAAAGATAAAATGTTATCATTTACAATTAAATTAAGACAGATGATAAACCTTGTTCATTTATGTAAAACTTTTCCAACGTATGTTGTTATTTTCAAATGATTATGTAAAAAATATTAGGTCAATTATTTAATTTAATCTTGAGGTTCTTCTTCTGTTTTCGCGATGTTGTATTGAAATTAAAGACATTTTTCGGTTTGAATCGCGTGGTTTTTATTACTTTTAGCATTGTTACAACGCTCAACGTTGAACGTCTATCCTGAAGAAGAGACCTGGAAAGGTCTCGAAACGTTGAGCGTTGTAACAATGCTAAAAGTAATAAAAACCACGCGATTCAAACCGAAAAATATCTTTAATTTTAATCTTGAGGTTTATTTGGGCCAGACAATTTAAACTCAAGCCTTGCTTTGAAGGTGTTAATAAATTCAAGAAGTCTCAATGTTTATAGGTCACATAATAAGCTGTTTAGTTCTTATCATATTCAATAGGAAATCAAACTACATCATGATCAATATTATTCTACGCTTCTTATTATCAACATGCGTGCACGCAGCATGAAATACGAGCATATGTATAAACGTGATAGCCATATTTCTAATTAACAAAATATAAATTAATTTGAACTCGATTAAGTTGAGCTGTTGGGTCAAATCTGTAACAGAATTTTTGTTCAATTTGATTACACTGAACAAAATAATAAGGAAATATATTATAATAAAAGTAAATAAACAAAACGCTGTCTGAAGTATGATGATAATTGCCGATAAAAATAGGTAGGCAGTCAAAAAAATTCCATTTATAATATTTTACAATTAAAAGATCAGTCATAATATTCATATTTCCAATACAAATCCCAGAAAAGAATTTGGAAGCTATCGAATAGAAAGTAATAAATATAGCTTTATTGGAAGTTCGTGATATGAAAACCTAGGAAAGGTTATGAAAACCTAGGAAGGGTACTCTAAAAATATGGGTACAGATGTGCCGAAAATACAAATTATGATTATTTACGATTCCGCAGGTGTTGAGGTCGATGACATTACGGAACAAGGCCAGAATAATGATAGCTTCAAAACCTTACAATCAAAGGATCTCCAGCCTCGTTAAAATTATAAAATATTACGACAGAAAGGAGGTTAAATGTCCCGTAAAAATGTTTTCTCAACGAGATGTTTAATTATACGTATCCATATTTAGAGTACCCACTTCACTGTGATTGAAACGGGAGAGGAAAATGATGAAGGATTCGCCGCTGAATATTTTATAAACTAATAAACTCAAGTCATACGTCCCAAGAACTTCTTTAACGTAGTTAGTTACAAACTTGGAAAATGAAGACAAATGTTTATTGTTACAAATTGTTAACATGTCTATGCAATGAAAAAGCAAGATAAATACAACGAATGTTAAGAGCGTAGATAAAATTACTCGGTAAACATTGAGGTAGGTAGGTAACAGCGAAATACAAATAAATAAGAAGACAAATTACGTTGCCTCGGTCAGTAGGTACGTACTACGTACTAGATAAAATCAAAATAGAACATCGCGAACAGAACTAGGTCTATGTAAGCACACATTTCATAGATGACCAATAAAACTGCCGTAAAATATCAATTGAAACTTTCAAACTACGCAATAAAGCAAATCACGGGGTCAACATCCTAAGACGAGTCGAGGACGTGCTAAAAATTTCATTGCATAAATTTAAAATTGCCCATCGCTGAAAATGAAAACGAACGACGTATAGTTGTCGTAGACATTCAGAAAAATCTAGTCAACAACGATGCGTCATAAAATGTTCCACGAACGTCGAACGGTGGGATTGTGAGCCGGGTCGTAAAAACTAGCGCTTGTTATCCAGCTCGCCAAAATTGAAATGAGACAAGTCGAGACAAAATATCTATAATAAAAAATGATTCATAGACTAAGGAAACAGCTACTTTCTATGCTTAAATTAATGACATACGAGTATACGCTTTGCTCTACCTAATTAACCTTTACATGAAGAAAGATAATAACTTTGATGAAGCGGAAAACAAAACCAGCTTAACGACGAATTCAATCCCTAAATATCGGAAACTTCATTAACGTCGCCTAACGAACACTTTGCATATATTCGCGCAATTTGAGACATAACTTAATCAAATCACACATAAATGCTATATTTATGTGTGCTTGAAATGAACTTGATAATATGTAAATCAAAGATCAAGTATTAAAAACATTCAAAGAAAGTGTCGACTAAAAGCTGTTTTGGTCAGAAATAGAACCTATTTGAATAATCCATACAGCTGTAGGTACAAAACAAAGCCTTTGGTAATGCCGGTTCAATAAGAGAAGGCAGGGCGTTTTTGTTAACTGTTAGAAAGGGGGAAATTTGAATAAGGCAATAATGTTTCGGAAATCCAAAATGAATGTAAGCAATTTGAATATTATAATATGGGAAATACTATGAATAAACTTAATTAATTAACACCTAACCTAACCACCAGTAACTATGTCCAGTTACTGGTCTACAACAAACTGACTTCAATGTTTTATAAAGAACACGGTTTACACGATAATAAGCAAGCCACTAAACCGTCTTCTATACCTATATATAAAAGAAAGTCGTGTTAGTTACACTATTTATAGCGCAAGAAAGGCTGAACCGATTTGGCTGAAAATTGGTGGGGAGGTAGCTTAGAACCAGGAGACGGAAATATGGTACTTTTTTGCCTCTTAGGCGAAACAAAGTTCGGGTCCGCTAGTTAATAATAAAAAAAAAACAATACCTAACTCAAAAACAGATATTGAAATCAGAATAATAGGAAAGGTCTGTAATAAAATTCCACACGAGGTAAAGAAAGGTAAATGGAAAATCGCAGTGTCTGCGAGTCAATATATTGCCTGTTTATCTACTGTATGTAACATTTGTGTCACGTTTGTTTACGTATGTACACGTTACGTCTGAACGATATTTTGGTCGGCAATGCGACCTCTCTGGCTGCCCGAAGGTCTCATACGAAAGACATTTCGCGGCATGTACTATCTATAGGTAACTATATGGTTTTTGCGACAGTATGCTAGAGATAGATAGATATCTCGGTATCATTACCCTCCAGCGATTCTTGTGAGAATGCTTCTACGTCCTCAAGTTATGTTGAAGCACGGACCAAATAAATTGGATTTAGGATAGAATGGATTAAATTACAAACATTTTATCGTGCTCTTCGCTTGTCACTATTACGACCCGGTCTTTTATTGCCAACTCAAGTTGTTAGTTAGAACCGAATTGCTTTGATTCCCAGTAAGTTGAGAGGAATTAGTCCCGAGACACGAAATATAGGTTCAATAAATTGAGGTTACATTTTCATTTAGAGTGGTGGACAAAATAAAATCGTAAATTAAAACGTCTTTATGAGATTGTTCCAAATACCTGGATCATTTCTGTAAAATTCGCTGTAACGTCATGAGAATCAAATAAACAATATCATTAAGATCACAGACTTTTCCTTTCTATTTGATGTGTTTTAAGCTCTACCACTTTATACTAAATCTACCGGTTGGGCAGACGTCATCACTTACCCTATATCCATACTTCTATAGTAGTATTATTAAGAGGTAACGTTGGTAACATTATGCATCTATTTATGTATAGTATTTACCGGGTTATCTCTGAAACCACTATACCGATTCCACAAATTCTTTAACCAATAGAAAGCTACATTATCGAGGAGCAACAAAGGCTACTTTGATCTCGATATTCCCACGGGATCGGGACTTACGCGGGTGAAACTACGGGAATCTGTAGTTCGAATTTCAGTACACTTCACAGTTCAAGTGAGATTGGTTTTACACTTGTAGTTTGTAGTGAGGCTATAGTAATCGTTATCATAGTTCCGTCTATGGATGTTCAAGATATTATATGAACAGAATTCAATTCTAAGATTCAATTTACATCTTTGTATCCGAGTATACAAAGATTGTGGTTGGCAACAAGTAGACATTAAAAGCAAACTGTTTTTATAATATAAATAGTTGGTTTTTCTTCTGTTTACGCGAAGTTGGATAGAAATTAAAAACTTATTTTTCAGTTTTTAATCGCGTGGTGTTTATTACTTTTAGCATTGTTTCAATGGTCAACGTTTCGAGACCTATACAAGTCTCTTGTTCAGGATTGTCAGTCAACGTTTCGAGATCTTTACAGGTCTCTTTTTCAGGTTTGTCATTCAACCCCAACTAATAAACACTACGCAATTAAAAACCCAAAACCTAAGTAAAACTACATCTTTAAAATTTTACTCGCGGCGAGGTTCGAACTCACGTTTCTGCGAGAATATATTCCTAGTAGATAGTGCCCAAAGCATTAAAAATAACTAAATGAAACTGTTTTTATTCGAGTTTTTCGTGGTTTCGCAATTTCACAAGTTCAAGGGCAAATTCACAAATCGTGATGGGATGTAATAGAAATACATATAACTGTTTACATGTCTGCGTGCGTACACGTGGAGGTATTTATTTATTTACTTCAATAAAGTTTACTTTTACTATTAAATTATTGTATAGGTTGGAGTAATATAACAACGATGTGTTAAACTCGTTGTTTTAGCCTATGTCACTCAGGGTGAGTGTAGCTTTCTAATGGTGAAAGAATTTTTGAAATCGGTCCAGTAGTTTCGGAGATTACCCCCAATATACATACATGCTACCAACGTTACCTCTTTATAATATTAGTATAGATATAGAAAACAACAGATCAATTATTTTTACTACTACTCAACTACTAGTTGTACTTACTTACTTTTTTGTGATTTAATTTGTGTGACATTTTTGATTTATTTTTTATTTATTCTATTTGATTTATGTATGTATGTGTGTATTGTGTAGTTTTAGAATAGATATTTAATTGCTTGATAATTTTAATTTTAATTATATGTATTTTGCTAAAAAATTAGTAGTGGTTATGAGCAATAAATGCATAAAAAGTCCTTTTTACTAATATTACTAAACTTACCTACCTAGTTAGTTGCGTGATTGTGTTTATCAACGATGGCTTTAGAAAAGTTAGATTTTAGCTAGTAATTTCTAAAATAAATTTAATAAACTCTTTTAATGTTCATTTGATGCAGGAACATATCCGTTCCAGTGAGAGCAATAAACAAAATAGATGATATCGTGCCAGCTATTTCTCTAATGCAGAACTAACATCGAAGGAGGATCATGTGACTTCAAATTGACGAGGGAGGGTTCTATCTAACACAGCGCTTCCTCATTGTCGGTTCACGAAAAAATCCGAGGAGGTAGATAGGTACCAACAACAAAAGTGGGTAACCAGTTAGCCGAAAGATTCGTTTGAACTGAGCGCCAAGCGTGGAATAAGCATATTATTATACACACGTTGATATAGGTATATCTATAAATATCAAATGTGTGACAATTATTGTGTATCTAAACTTCAACTCCATGCGTAACTGTCTGGTTAGCATAGCCGTCTTATTGCATTGATTTGAATATAAAAAGCAATCCGTACCTAAATTTACCTTGCAAGCGAAATAAGACTTTACGGTGTATACTTTTGTTGTTGATAGTACATTCATGCTTTATTTATTGCTTTTCTAATAGATCCCATTTCGATATGGACGAAGCATTCAGTACGGAACTAGTGGCATGCATTTTGAAGTTATTTTCACAAAATAAAGTTGCGTCGACACAGCGGAATACTATCTACCTATCTATATATGTAAAAGAAAGGCGTGTTAGTTACACTATTTATAACTCAAGAACGGCTGAACCGATTTGGCTGAAAATTGGTTTGGGAGGTAGCTTAGAACCAGGAGAAGGATATAGGGTCGGAACTTATGCGGGTAAAAACCGCAGGGCGCAGCTAGTTTGATATAGTTGCTTTCAGTAACTGCTACGAGACTGCTTTTGTGAAAATGACTCTTTAATGCAATACTAGTGGCATAGCATTATAATGTAAATCTCACTTGTAAACGATATTTTATTATAAGTAGTTCAATAATTATTATATTAATCAGTAAGTATTACTAAGTATATCGATTTGTATTTTCGTCGCTAAAATAAATAAGGTTGTTATTTATCACTTCCGGCATAAAGAATCACCACGCCATGTTTAACAGTTTGTAATGGATGGCGCTAGTGATGCTTTATCCGGTTAGTCTATTTCTGATTTTGAGTGTCTTTTTATGTAATTCAAGTGTAATCGATATTTTAAATTATAAGTAATATTTCAACAATTATTATTAATCAGTTAGTATTTCAATTTGTATTTTCGTCGCTAGAATAAATAAAGTTGTTATTGATCACTTCCGGCATAAAGAATCACCACGCCATGTTCAACAGATTGTATTAGATGGCGCTGGTGATGCTTTATCCGGTTAGTCAATACACAATTTGAAATATCTTTTTATGTAATTCAAGTTCAACATTAGGCAGTTGCTGTTTGGCAGTTAAAGTAGACGGTTGTCTCAAGTTAAGAAAAATATATAATCGATTCGAAAACAGTACGGTGATTTTATTCCATTAAGGAGCTGTCCAACATATCAGAAACGGGATACGTAAGTAACATTTGTCTACTTATTTTACCACGCCACAAATTAGTAGTGCCATCTAGCCTATATTGATAATAAATAGCGGCAGTTACGTACGAACACTAGGTTGTTCGCAAGAAAACCAGAAATCAATGTACCGTTTTGATCGTTTTTTTTTCTCTATCCACGTATTTGATGTGAAAAAGAAAAACAAGTTAAATAATTTCCTATTATCTGCCTTGTTGTCATTCGATTGAAATGGAATCTTTAGTAGAAATAATTAACAGTGCGTTTAGACCAAGTAGGGTATAGTAAAGTTATTCAATTCAATTTATTTATTTACTTAGAAAAGGGACAATACGGTGTTACAATTTATTATATGTCTAACTATTTCTACCAAGTATGGTGTGCAAATATTATTAGAATTAGGTACAATTATTATTATAAAAGTTTTTAATTTGTGTTATCACTAGTTACTCATTGCAAGTGAATTATTATTATTAAGAGAACAACATCTTTAGGCCGTAGTTAATCTTAAAATAAAACTTTTCCAACATTATTTTCCGAGTACTGTGTCGTTGTTTACTTCTAGGTGATGGAAAGTAACGAAATACACGGAGCAAGTGGTTCGCGCGAACAGATGGCGCAGTTCGGTAGCCAAGAAAAGATCGAAGACAGCCGGCGCTCTCGCGGTCGCTCGGTAGTTCCAGCGCGACGTTCCCGCCGTCTGCTTAGTGTAAGCAGTGCAGGGCACAACTGTACTCGCCGACGGTCGCGTAGCCGGCCTTCTCAGCAGGAACGCAGCGCGGGTGCCCGGCGTTCGCGCAGTCGACTGTCTCGACAAGAGCACAGCCCGGAGGTTCAGCACCGACGGTCGCGCAGCCGCCTGGATCAGAGGGAACGTAGCTCGCGGGATCAACACCAGCGCGGAAGTTCGCGCAGTCGCTTGTACCATCAGGAGCACAGCCCGGGGGAGCAGCGCCAGCGCGGGCGTTCGCGCAGTCGACCATCTCAACGGGAGCGCAGCCCAGCTGAGTCACGGATGCGAAGCTCAAGTGGTCAACGGTCCCGCAACCATTCACGTCTTCGTGGGCACGATAAGACAACGGTAAATCAACAAGGTAATACCGATATTTTACAGTTAGTACAGGCTCTTACAGCAGTGAGTAATAGGTCTATTAATGATAAGCTGTCTTACCAAAATACCATTCCTGAATTCAACCCTGCTCATAAAGAACAAACGATAGATATTTGGCTACATAAAGTAAATCAATGTGCAACCATATATAACTGGACGGATAATCAAGTCACACATTTCGCTCTAACAAAATTAAAGGGTTATGCGCAGAAATGGTACGAAGGTTTGACTAGCGTCATGTATTCTTGGTCAGAGTGGCAAGACAAATTAAAGTCAGCATTTCCTTGTGAGGAAAATTTTGGGCAGTTGCTGACAACAATGTTAGGTAGGCGTGCAAGGTTTAGCGACTCCTTGGAAGAGTACTATTATGATAAAGTAGTTCTTTTAAATCGCTGTGGTATACAAGGCAAGAGGGCAGTAGATTGTATTATTTTTGGTATCGAGGATAGGAGCGTACGTTTAGGCGCGGAAGCTGCTCGTTTCAGTACGCCAGAACAACTGTTACCATTTTTGAAAAATGCACGTGTCAGCATTAACTATTCAGGTACTAATAGGAAAAATCGAGCTAACGACTCAAAATTTGACAGGAGTTTCACTAACAGGGATACAAAAGAAGATAATATAAACCGATTAGTAAAATGTTACAATTGTTTAGATTTTGGTCATTTCAAGTCACAGTGCACAAAACCGGCAGTGAAGTGCACCAAATGCTCTCGTTTCGGTCACTTAGCTGATAAGTGCTATTCAAAAACTACTGCAACTGATAAGAACGTAGATTCGACTAAAACCGTCATGATAGTTACCGGCACAGACTCCAGCATTTCAAAGTACTACAAGCAAGCGGTCGTTAACGGTGTGGCAAAGGCTTGTTTTATAGATTTCGGTAGTTCTGCCACCCTTATAAAAAGATCAGAGTCGAGTAATTTAGGCATTGATTTGGGGCCTGATGTATCAGTACCAACACTTAGGGGATTTGGTAACTCCATTGTACAGCCGTTAGGGAAGTGTTCCCTTGATATTACTATTGATAACGTTACTGCTCGTGTAGATGTCTTTGTAGTGCCTGATCATTTTCTACCGAGTCCATTACTTATTGGCAGATCTTTTACAGAACAGCCTCACATAGTAGTCGAAAAAGATAGTGTTTCTCTTCGTATTCATTCTAAAAATACTAACAACAAAATAGTTTTAGTGTCTATTGACGATACAACAATAGATGGATTGACTTTGGTTGACTTTAAAACAGAACCCACTTATACTGGGGATATTTACATCAACGGTAGTAATAGGTTCAGAATTGGGCAAGAGTATTTTCTAGTACAGGGTCTGTTTTCAGTTGTTGATGGAATAGGCCTCGCGTTGCTAAACGGTTTGTCGTCTCAACCCTTCGTCCTCAAGGGAGGTTCTTTAATAGCTAGGTGTTGTCGAGCTGATCAGTCAACTGAGGCAGAGGAAGTCGGCGAAATTCTGCGTATTGAAACGGCCGAGTCAAAGCTTATCACTAAGGGCGATGTCAAAACAGACGATAGCTTGGATAGTTCTATGGTTGAATCATTGATTAGTCTTCTCAACAGGTATCGAAATTGTTTTGCTTTTAATATGCATGAACTAGGTAAAACGAGTCTAATAGAGATGTCTATAAATTTGAAGGATAACGAGCCAGTCGTTTATAGGCCTTATCGGCTTCCTGCTAGTGAACGTTACAGGGTTCGAGAAATGGTCGAGGAATTAATTGATTGTGACATAGTTAGGCCGTCGACATCATCATACGCAAGTCCTATCGTCATAGTCAAGAAGAAAACAGGTGACGTTAGGCTTTGTGTCGACTATAGAGCACTAAATCGTAAGACGTTTAGAGAAAACTACCCTCTACCTAGAATCGATGATCAGTTGGACGATTTGGCTGGATACGAGTATTATACAACCCTGGATTTAGCTTCTGGCTATTACCAGTTACCCATCAAGGAAGACGACCGCTACAAAACTTCTTTTGTCACGCCGGACGGCCAGTTTGAATTCAACCGGATGCCGTTTGGCTTAGCCAATGCTCCCTCTAATTTCATGCGTATGATCAATATAGTTCTTGGTAAAGCAAAAGGTTTTGCATCAGCTTACATGGATGACATCGTTGTTCCGTCAAAGACTGTTGAGGAGGGGTTGGAGAGGTTAACTAAGATTTTAGAGTTGTTGCAGGGTGCTGGTCTAACTCTTAAGCTGAGTAAGTGTTGTTTCTTCAGCAAAACTGTCGATTATTTAGGGTTCGAACTCAATAAGGAGGGTATTAGGCCAGGATCACGTAAAATTGAAGCCGTGCGTGACTTTCCTGAACCAAGCAATCAGCATAGTGTTAGGCAATTTATAGGACTTTGTAGTTTTTTCCGCAGATTTGTTAGAAACTTTTCTATTATCGCAAAGCCGTTGACCTGCCTTTTAAAGAAAGATGCTAAGTGGTGTTGGGGTAGTGAGCAGACGGAATCGTTTAAAAAATTAAAAGACGAGTTACTTCGCAAACCAATTCTAGCACTATATGAACCAAAAGCACAAACAGAGTTACACACGGACGCGTGTAAAATAGGTGTTGCCGGTATACTTATGCAGAGGGATAAGAATAGTGTTCTTAGACCTGTAGCATACTACAGCAGACAGACGAACCAAGACGAACAACATATGTCATCTTACGAACTCGAAACCCTAGCGCTTGTAGCTTCTCTACAGAAGTTTCGTGTTTATTTGATAGGCATAGAGTTTAAGGTAATCACTGACTGTAACTCTCTTCGTGCAACCTTCTTGAAAAGAGATCTGATCCCCAGAGTGGCTAGATGGTGGATTGCCATGCAAGAATTTAATTTCTCTATAGAATACCGTCCAGGAAAATCATGGCGTTAATGACGGTACACTAAATGATATTCGCCAGAGGGTTAATGAATACATAATTAATTATCAGTCAAAACAAAAGGCTCAATATGATAAAAATACTGTTGAACCGAAAGAGTATCATGTTGACGATCTAGTTTGTATTGAAAGGGATGTTCCTTCAATTGGTCAAAGCAAAAAATTAGTGCCCAAGTACCAAGGCCCTTATCGAGTAACGACTGTGCTGGGTAAGGATAGATATCAGGTTGAGGACACACCGATTACTCGAAAAGGTGGCCGCAAGTACAACTCAGTAGTTGCCGTCGATAAAATGAAGCCGTGGCTAAGTTTTAGCAGGTCAGACGATACGATCGATTCAGATAGTTCAGACAATGACACAGAGAGTATTGTTTGTGAGTGATTGCCCATTTGATTTAAATAATAATGTTAATGCCATGTCACTCGACCGTGCGTTAGTAATAATATTATGTTTTTACGGTCAATTTTCCAGTCCTATATTTAATTGTTTATATCGTGATTTTCAGTATTGGTGAATTAATAAATTATGAGTACAGTAACAGTTCTAAATTGTTTGTCATTTTGATCGTTAAATACAGGTGTCTGTATAATATAGTTATTTTAAAGTCATATAATTAGTAGAAGGACAGTTGTCCGGTTATGTTCGTAATCGTGAAACCGAAGTCAAAGACTATTACAGTTGGTATTCAGTGCAGTAGCGGCCTGTTGCCACAGTTGACTAGGCAGACGAACTAGTCCGATAAATTGTAATAAAAATAATATTCGGTACAGAGTTCTGTAGTCCGATTATTATTCTGACAGAAATATGTAGGTGGAAACGATACGAGTTTATAATAAAAGTACTATTGACAGGTGTCAAATAGGTCGCGGATTGTAGTAAAATTATTATGTTTGTTGTATTTAGAATTAAAAACATATTGTCAGTAATCTTAAACCACTCGAGGACGCGTGCGTTTTAGTCGGATGGCCGAATGTAAACGATATTTTATTATAAGTAGTTCAATAATTATTATATTAATCAGTAAGTATTACTAAGTATATCGATTTGTATTTTCGTCGCTAAAATAAATAAGGTTGTTATTTATCACTTCCGGCATAAAGAATCACCACGCCATGTTTAACAGTTTGTAATGGATGGCGCTAGTGATGCTTTATCCGGTTAGTCTATTTCTGATTTTGAGTGTCTTTTTATGTAATTCAAGTGTAATCGATATTTTAAATTATAAGTAATATTTCAACAATTATTATTAATCAGTTAGTATTTCAATTTGTATTTTCGTCGCTAGAATAAATAAAGTTGTTATTGATCACTTCCGGCATAAAGAATCACCACGCCATGTTCAACAGATTGTATTAGATGGCGCTGGTGATGCTTTATCCGGTTAGTCAATACACAATTTGAAATATCTTTTTATGTAATTCAAGTTCAACATTAGGCAGTTGCTGTTTGGCAGTTAAAGTAGACGGTTGTCTCAAGTTAAGAAAAATATATAATCGATTCGAAAACAGTACGGTGATTTTATTCCATTAAGGAGCTGTCCAACACACTTTACGTATACACTTATACAGCCTGAGAATCAAACTAATTCTCTTAAATTAACGACGATTAAAATTGAATATTTCTTAATTTATGAGGGGACAAAATTAATGATATTGTTACTTTTAAAAATAACATGGCAACTAATTCTAAAATAGATACCTATGAATAATTTTGCCGAATAATTCTTCTTAAGTCTTCGTAATAAATACTTACCTATTGCTAATGATGATTTGCGGAATTATAATTTTGTTGAATTTGTTTTTTGACCAATTTTCCGAAACATCAAAGAAATTGCATCGCAAGCTGTTATTTTATAAGTAGGTACAATTTACGATGCAATTAATTGCACTATCTTCATAATAATATAAACTAGGAAGTAATATTAATACTTATCAACACGGAAGATAACCCTGTTATCTATTGCACAGTAACAAAATATAACATTGCATTAATATCTATGCAAAATACTCCAATCAGTAAAAAAATGCACCTATATACTCACTCATATAGGTATAATTCATAAATGTTCTGATGTTGATATAGCGTTTAATATATTTTATTAAATTGCAATTATGTACTGTGAATATTGTAAAAAAATAGACTGATCGCAGACATAGCTAAAGATAACAAATTCAACAAGATAACAGACCAGAGCGTCATATACTGATTGCAGTGATCGCATAGCAACTTTATATAGTGCATATCTACTCAGTGTTTAAGCCAAAACCTGTAATTCCCATAAGAACTATATCATTTTTTAAGAAATTATCATAATTCACCTAAAGATATACGAATACGAAAACAAAGCTATTTGAAATTAAACTTATTTTTCGGTTTCAATCGCGTAGCGTTTGTTGGTTGTTGGTGTTTATCCTGAAAAAGAGACCTGTAAAGGCCTCGAAACGTCGAGCGTTAAAACAATGCTAAAAGTAATAAAGACCACGCGATCAAAAACGAAAAATGAGTTTAATTTCAATCCAACTTCGCGAAAACAGAAGAAAAATCTTCAAAGTTCTTGCCAATGCAATATAAATGATGGTAATGAAGGGACGAGGTGTGGGGGTTGTCTTTATAGATTCTTAGAGGGTACATGTATGTATCAATCCGCATAGTAAAAAAAACTTAACTAGACAAAATAAAGAAAAAGAAAATCACCAAAACTAAAATAAACCATCTCCAAACGTTCTCGATGCAAAGCTGCCCAAAATGCAAGCAGCATTCCCGCGTTGAACACCAATGGACAACCTTTGCAGGAACGCCCCGCATAGCAAAATAATGTGAATCAAATCAATCTTATCCAATCATGACCTATGCCAAGTCTACAGTTGACAACAGCATTGTGACAATTAATTAATTGATGATACATTATCGTTTACTCCGCTCAAAAATTCGGGGACGTTTCACGGGCGTGGCAGAAAGCTGGTCGTAAATTAGATCAAAGAAAAGCAATGTCGCATTTATTGGACCAAGACTGTTTTTATAAAATTGTTCTAGGTATATTATAGAAAATATTTTTGAGAGCATAATACAGGTAGAAAGGAAGAAGGTATGAATAGTAGTAAAGGACGAACCAGGTGGGAAGACGACCTGCGGAAGGCGGGAAGAACCGGACGAAGAAGCTCATTATCGAGTGGGTTTCGCTTGGAAAGGGCCTATGTTCAGCAGTAGACTGGTAAGGGACCTATCAGACAGAGAGCAGTCAATCGGTCAGTTTGCGTTCTTTGTATAACGTTACAGGAGGCATTCTGACAGTGTCTGTCAAGTAGAACTGCAGGGTTTGTGAGCAATTGCACGTTCGAGCGCAGAACGCTTGACCGCTCACTGTCTGATAGGTCCCTAAAGGCTAATGATGATGTATGAATCAAACGAATGAATTAAAAAAGTAGTGTGAACGTTACATCGAAAGATGCATCCTCGTGATTTGATGCTTACGTGATGCTGTGACCATCACATCACGAGCATACACAACTGATCGGCGATTCCCATTCATTTGCCATTGCGAGCACTTGCTCTAGCTCGTTTACCGTAAATTTCTTGAACCAAAAGTACAAGAGTGGCATCTTAAAGTAAAATTTCCGAAAATTTGTCACTTCCAGCTGCTACTTGACTTGTACTATCGGTGAAGTAACTAGTCTGTACCCAGTCATGAAACGCTTGAAAAACGACTAAAGTTCTACATAGTTACATTTTCCCGGGTCCTAATCGCGTATTACAATTTATTTTCTTTCCTCGACGTTTCAACCATGTTACAATGGTCTTGGTCGCGAGGAGACTCAATGGTCCCCTATGTAACTATGTTAACAAATATTGTGAATTTGAAAGTTTATTGACTAAAGTTCTCTCGAATTGTAGACTGTCACGAAAACAATCAGCCGACAGAAAGTTTCCCAGCTTGCCATTGCTCCAAAGTACCCTAAAGCTATTATAAACGTTACGTAACGCTGTTTCGTTCGGTCGGTAGGTCAGAAGACGACCTTACCCGGTGTCACGTCGGCGCGTGATGTGAAATTCACGAACCAAATTATAGTAAGAGAAATGTAGGAGAGTTTTGAATGGTAAACACATTTAAAAGTTTAGGTATACGTTTCGGATGAAATAGATTTAGAAAGTTGTATGTTTCTGTACTGTTTTGAAATAGAAATATGTATGGTTTTAAGCGGATCAATAGACGTAACTGTTCTATTATTTTTATTCATTTGATAGACATCTAATTTGAGAGAACAAAGCAGATTGTACCTACTCCTCAATCTTATGCAATAGGTTTATTGCTAAATTTTACATTGCTATCTATAAAATTTGATCTCTCCACCTTGTTATTGAGTTATTCATACATAAATATTGTTTTTCTACGTTTCTATGTTTTTAAGCTATTGCATAGCTTTTATCGCGGGCTTTGACCTTTGAATGAAGAAATTTCGTAACGAAAAAAACCTAACACCCCCCACTCTGCCTACCATGGCAACGTGGTACAAAATAAAAAAATAATTATAATTGCATAAGTTGATAAGAAACGCTATGCAATAGCTTTACCGCGGCAGTCCCCGAGTGTTTTTTAGTTCTAGGTATCTTTCAGATTAACAAACATTAAGTATTGCAATTTCGTTTTATTTTGATTCCGGAATAAAATGTTAATCAGAATAACCCAATAAGAAGTTAAAAAGATCACTTTTTATACTAATTTTGGATTAAAGTTAGTAAGTAAAAGTCATACATAATTCGATATCTCCACTAATTCCCCACTAACCTACCTAATAAAAATGACAAAATCATAAATGTATTTAACCTACAAACTCCAATGTTAAAGTAGGGTCAGCAGACACATCGAAATATGCGAACAGTGGCACGTTTTAATTTTATTACAACAAACATTGTTTGAGAGTTGCTGCTGTCTGTGCTCCGCTGAGGCGAGATATAAGTACGTACGTACAAGCCTACATATACGTTACATGGACTTTCATTAATATTTATGAGGAGAATGTGTGTCAAGATTAGGGTTCGCAATCTGAAACATCAGATAATCTGATTATATCTATAGAATGTTTTGTCCTGACTGACTGGTGGATCAACGCACAGCCTAAGCCACTGATAGTAGAAAGCTGAAATTTGGAGAGTGTTTTCTTTAAATAATGTAGGCATCCGATATGAAAGGGCTTTTCGAAATCCTCACAGGATCGGGTCTTACGCGGGTAAAGCCTCGGATCACAGCTAGTCTAGCTAGCTAGCAAAATTTAATGCTGCTATTCCAGAAATATAGATCTCCTATTCTCGTATAAAAGTATTTAAAATGTCATTCAATATCATTGCAGACAATCTTTGATATCTGAGCGTTGTTCCCGGTTGCATCCCTCTGGAGAGCCCAGGATCCGCTTTCCTACTTTGACGTCTTTTGCATTTGCAGTCCAGTTGTACATTATAGTTTCATTTTGAGTGTAGGTATTTTTTGCAATTGTTGTGATGTTGTAACGTTTTTTCGGTCAATTTTAATAAAGGAATTTTGAACATTGAACTTTGGAATAAAAATATTCTAGATAGGTAGTATTTTATAAACGGAAGATAACAGTTATATTTAAAACTTTTTACAAAAATATTAATAGGTTGGTATGTAATATCCGGAAATATCCTGATAGCACGGATTGCACGAGGTTATCGTCCAAATTATCCCGAAAAATCCGGACACAAAAAAACTAATTGATAATACCAAAGCAAAGCAAAGATGACATATATAATAGTTTAGAAAGAGATAGGTAGGTAGGTACAATTTACTATGTTACTATGGAATAGAAGAGATCGACAAAAGCTTTCACACATACAGGCTCTATCTTTAGGCACGTCAAATGTTACATTCCAAATTGCAGGTAAACTTGATTTCGGTATACTGTTTGGATCCACCAATAGAAAGAATATCAGAACAATTAAAATAAAAAAGAATATTAGATCAAAAATGTAAACAAAGAACTGTCAAATATCAAAGGAAAAAGTAAATAAAGTTCTGTCATTTTTAAATAAATATATGATTTTTTTTGTTTACGTTTTTAAAAATAGTATTTATCCAGATTTACAGAATTCTAAAATGTTAGTCCGCCGAGATATTGCTAAAAAACCTTAAGTATTGCAATTTCAGTGTTTGTTTTTGTACGATATGGCTAGCTTATAACATCCCCAATAGGTATGGGATAAAGAATTTTATTAGTGAAACTTTGGCACGGCATGAAAAGCAGTTGGCCCTGGTAAGTCAAATTAAAAGCCTGTAGACGACCCGAAAACTCGAACACTAGGCGAGACACCACTATACGAAAAGAAGAAGTTAAACCACGAGTCCCAGCTAGTTATAGTAATAAAATATCTATAAGTAGGTACTTAGTTCAGGTAAATGTTAGTGGTAAGCAAATAACAGTATCAAGTGGCAATTGTTTATCAATTTCCTTAGAATATGGCTTTGTCAGATATGCTTGTTATTTGATAGCAGTCACAATAACGTATTATTAGTACTACTAGTAGTTCTGCGAACAGTAGACCTCGTGAACATCATGTGAACACAAATCACAATTTACCTAGTTACAGCCTCACTTTCCTTTGTAAGAGCCTCATCTTTCTTCACCGTAAGAGCGATGTTAAATAACGCACATAACTTTGAAATAAAACTCATTTCGGTTTTAATCGCATGGTGTTTATAACTTTTAGTAGGTATTGTTTCAATGCTCAACGTTTTGAGACCTTTACAGGTCTCTTCTTCAGGATTGTCAGTCAATGCTGAAGAAGAGACATGTAAAGGTCTCGAAACGTTGAGCATTGCAGAACTTTACAGGTCTTTTCTTCAGGATTGTCAGTCAATCATGAAAAGGTCTCAAAACGTTGATCATTGAAACAATGCTAAAAGTAATAACCAACACGCGATTAAAACCGAAAAATGAGTTTAATCTCAATCGAACATTGCAGAAACAGAATTACCGCACATAACTTTTTCGTAAAAAGACATTGGTGCGCATGACCTTCGGAATGAAAGTCGAGTTATCTACCACTAGATCAACACTGCTCATATTATTAGTAAACATAATATAGCCAAATTATCAGAGATCAATTGGGGGTTAAGGACAATTCGATAAAACAGTTTATTAACAGTCAATAGATTCGGTAGGCAATCATGTCGGTTGTTTACGAACTTGGTTCCATAGTTCAACCGAATAAAATTGAATAACAGGCAGGCAGGTTGTATTGAATTATTTTTTAAGCTTTGGATTTATATACAAAGTGTTTCGAGGACACGATTGGTTCTGCGACTTTAGGAAATTCATAGTAATTTTCTAAAAAAATGTTTTCAAAGTGTATGTACTTGAAAATCAGCTGTTTCTTAGAGTTAGAGGTCATTGCTCTTCAGTTGTCCTTTCAATAAGTTTGGACTACTACAATCTAAACTTTAATTGCATTTACTAAAAAAAACCAGCTGTTTATTCAGTGAAACATAACCCCAAAATTTTGGAAAAAAAAGTTCTAATTTCTAAAACTCGTAGAACTAAAGTTGTTTGCCTGACAAAATCACCGAAATCTATCCTCGAAACACGGGGTATACTTTTACAGATTCTGTTGTGTTGGGTAAGTCTCAATCATGATAGATAACATGTTAATTACATAGGGTTGGAAAAAATTGCCTGTACTGCTGGTAATTCTTTGAGAATAGGATACTTTTGTAAAAAAACTAAATTTAATCAAAATTAGTATCTAATAGCTTGACCAGATAGATAAACCAGTTGATTAAGTTGATCGTCTTATGTCTTTATCCAAAGAGGAAACAGCCGACTACGTTTGTATCGAGAACGAGTAGACAAACATACAAACATCAATTTTCCCATATTTAGTGAGACCTAGTGGAATTCAAATTCGTCGATTTCCATTTTTTCAGTGCGACGAAAGCTTATTGAATCGTTCAAGAGGTAATAGCGCTTCTTATGTAATTTTACGGCAAAATCGACAAGAAAATTCTAATATTAACATGATGAAATACATATATCAAATCACACCAGCGCTTCGTCCCAGCATCGTAAAAGGATATAATAAAAAAACGGGGCAAGTGCGACACTCGCGCACAAAGGGTTCCGTACCACTATCACAATTGGATACGGAACCCTAAAATGGTTTACAACAACCAATTTTTAAATTTTATAGGAAAATATGAAATATTTATCTTCGATTCTACTCCCATCAAACGACCGAATCACTCAATAAAAAAAAAAAACCTTGGCACAAAGAAAATCTGAAACTTATAAGAAACTCTTTGGTAAGTAAGGCAGACTGGTATATTTGACAGATAGGGCAGCCATTTTGAATTCCATGACCAACTCGATTTGTCCTGACCAATCAGAAGCGACCTCACATTGAACTAAACTCCTTGTTATTTTTGAAACACGTTTGTTGTATGGGAGCCCCTTTTAAATAATTGTTTTATTTTGTTTTTAGTATTTGTTGTTGTAGCGGCAACCGAAATACATCTTCTGTGAAAATTTCAACCTTCTAGCTATTACGGTTCATGAGATACTGGCCTGGTGACAGACGGACAGACGGACGGACGGACGGACGGACGGACGGACGGACGGACGGACGGACGGACGGACGGACAGACAGACAGACAGACAGACAGCGAAGTCTCAGTAATAGGGTCCCGTTTTTACCTTAAGGTACGGAACCCTAAAAATGATATTACCCACACGAAATTACATAGCATCGAGCATACTTATCGAAATTTATCTTCGAATAGGTATGTGCACCAATCATATCATAACAGATTGTTCTATAAATTGCAAACGATAACCCGTTTTTAGCGGTGTCGACATTGATTTAAAGTTAGGGTACGCCCACCCCTTGAGTTTCCTATAACAGCTTTGTGTGTGTGTGTAGAGGATTCGTTACCGGGATCCTGGGGTCCCGGTCGTATTTTAGGCCAGAAAATCCCGGGATGACTGGGTTTTACTCTAACTGTGTACTATTTTAGGGTCCTGTTGCACTAGGCTCCCATAAAACGTCACTAGATAGCCTGGCTGGGGCAGCCACGCCACGAAATCCCAGCTGAATTGCAGTGGGAATAAAAAGTAGCCTATGAGTTAATCCAGATCTCCGGTATAACCAAGTTTTTTCGCAATCGATTCAGTGTTTTTTGCGTGAAGAATTAGCAAACATACCCGTTTGCTTACTAACACACAAATTATCACATTAATAATTCTAATTGCGCTCCGCGGTTTCCCCCGCGACGATCTCGCGGGAATGTCGGGATCAAAAGTAGCCTATGTCCTACTCCCATCTACCTCTATACCAAAATTGATCCAAATTGGTTCAGCGGTTCAGGCGTGTAACCGTAACAGAACTTACTTTATCTATAATATTAGTAAGAAAACAATCTCTATGAGTTTTAGCAGTTGCAATGACATTAAGTTGTATAAATAGGAGTACAAGTGAATCGTACCATCCGTGAAGCGAATACTAAACACAACGAAAGGCATTACCATGCAAAATTAAACCGTATTACGAAGCACTTAAAATACTAATTTGGCTTAAGAGATTTCTTACGAGATCTTGTAAAAGGAGCTTCATTTTGAGCAATTTAATGCGAAAAGTAATTGTTATCCTGCGGCCGTGTTTAAGGGGCTTCGGAGTTCAAGCTTCCATATAAATGTAGTGGTAAATTAGTTTACAATTTGCGGTTTTTGTTGTTCAGGTTGTTAAGGGGTTATTCAAGTTTTAGTGCTTATCCAGGTTTAGTTCTATTTTTAGGGTTCCGTACCCAAAGGGTAAAAACGGGACCCTATTACTGAGACTTCGCTGTCTGTCCGTCCGTCTGTCCGTCTGGCACCAGGCTGTATCTCATGAACCGTAATAGCTAGAAGGTTGAAATTTTGTGTATTGTATGTATAAATGTGTGTATGTATAAATGTATTTCGGATTACTAAAAACAAAATAAAACAATTATTCAAAAGGGGCTCCCATACAACAAACGTGTTTCAAAAACTACAAGGGAATTCTAGTACGATGTGAGGTCGCTTCTGATTGGTCGAGTCAAATCGAGTTGGTCATGGAATTCAAAATGGCTGCCCTATCTGTCAAATATACTAGTCTGCCTTCACTGACCAAAGAGTCTCTTATAAGTTTCAGATTTTCTTTGAATCAAAGTTGTTGTAAACATTTTAGGGTTCCGTACCCAATTGTGATAGTGGTACGGAACCCTTCGTGCGCGAGTTTCGCACTTGGCCGGGTTTTTTTTTAGGGTTCCGTTGTAAGGGTTGGTGGATGTAGTCCGTGAGGAATTGCGGCTGGCGTCGACACTTACGGACCGAGGGACTCCGTGGGGGTTAGGCGCATTATTTACCTGAAAAAGTGTCCCGCGGTGTCACCGCTTAAGTTCAGATCCTTCTAAAAAAACCTTTCTTATCTGATGCCTACATCAAGAACACGTTCTCCAAATATGACCTTTCTACTATCAGCGGTTTAGGCTGTGCGTTGATCCACCGACCATTCAGGACAAAGCATTTTATAGATATAAAATTAGGGAGACATTACGTTTGTGTGGAAATTTCAACTCCGGAGGCCTCTTAACGTTCAGGGAAAATTGTTAGATGTCCCAGTAATTAGGAGGGTAAACAAGTGAATAACTTAGGAACGCAGGGATGTATGCAAAACTAGCTTCTGCTCGGGGCTTCGCCCGCTTGTCCTACAGGAAACGGAATTAGGACAGGATTTGGATACCTAGTAGATAGATAGACAATAGATTAACGCTTTATTGTACCAAAAACACAAATTACAAGAACTAGTATTAAAATAGGATAAGGATTATCCGCCCCCGTACTGTACATGTGTACACCAATTTTCATGTCTATCAATTACGAGAATAAAAAACGTGTGGCGGACTGCCGCGGTAAAGCTATTGCATAGCATTTTTTATCAACTTATGCAATTATAATTATTTTTTATTTTGTACCACGTTGCCATGGTTACCATGCGAGCGTTAGCTCGGCCGAGCTACATGGTAACTATGGCAACATGGTAGGCGGAGTGATAAAAGCTATGCAATAGCTTAAAAAGATTCATAATGAATTGGACCCCCTTTTCAGGGGTAGAATATTCAAAAATCCTTTCTTTTTGGATGCCTACACAATATAAAGAACACTATCAGCGGTTTTGTCCGAAAAACCCACTGGATCGGGACTGAATCGGGTGAAACCGCGGGAGTGTAATATAAGTGTACAGTACAGTTTCCGTTTAAATATCAATAAAATATCAGCTGACATTAATCACTTGAAAGTGTATTTTTTGCCAAAATAATCTATTTTGAGTATCGGACGCGGTTATGGCGGTTTGCCAACTATGCTAAAACTGTACAACAAACAAAAATAAATAACTTATCGAGAGTCTATTATTGTTATATTAGTAGTGTAAGTACTTAGGTACATGTCGCGGTCGATTTAAATTCGTTACTAATTTAATTACTGTTAAAATCTGTTGGTTTGTACGCTTTTTACGGCCAAACGGCTTCACTGATTTTGATAACATTCAATAATAAATATTGCACGACGTAACACACAGCGCAATCTAGCCCCAAACTAAGCACTATGGGTACTAGACGGATACATATACAATACTAGCTGACCCGGCATCCGTTGTTTTGCCTTATAAATTATAGATAGTAGCCGATTCTCAGACCTAATGAATACGTATATAAAATTTGGTAAAAATCGGTCGCGCCGTTTCGGAGGAGTACGGTAACTAACATTGTGACATGGAAATTTTATATATTAGAAGATAGAAGAAGAAGATATTATACTTATTATTGTAAATACATACTTACATATGAAAATTGCATAGGGGTTGAAGAAGGGTAGGACATTTAGTCAAATAAGTCGGCCCATTATACCTTTATAACAATTCCTTATCCAAAAAAGAACTTATTTTGGCGCGGTCCGCCTATTTTTAGATGAGATAAAATCTCTAAACTCGCGACACCGTAACCGAGACGCAACTATATAACAACTGCGATAAGTTTTCACTTCTGTCAGCACTTCCGGAGTGCAATATTTGTTTATGTAATATGTTTTGTAAATTTTATTACAATAAAGTTGTTTATCTAACTAATCTAATCTAAAAACCCGCGAATTTTATATTTCGCGGGCAAATAAGATAACATGTGGGCGAAAGTCGTATGTGAGAATTATGAAATGAGCGAACATCTTCAACGTCACAGTTTTCCTTCCTCAAAGAATGCAACTTTTATCTAAATGAAAAGTTAACTACCGTAAGCAATTTAAACTGGAATTTCTCCTAACAATCGACATTTCTAATAGCCATTTCTATCAGCTACCACATTATTATACCTCCTTGGCACGCAACGAAAAATAAAAACATTAAAGAAACCAGTGCTGCCATCTTTCGCTAATGTTCGACATTAAAATGAATAGTAGACACAGAGTCCGACAGTTCCAGAAACAAGTCGCTAGATGGCGCTGTAATATATTTAAGAATAACGCCTAGGGATCTTTACTCTATTTCAGAATCATATATCAAAAATGTAAACAAAGAGCTGTCACTTTTAAATAAACGTAGGAGTTTTTTGTTTACATTTTTGATCTAAGATTCTAAAATAGGGTATAATATTTATTGGGTGCACTAGCATCCGATGTAACCTAACAATCTTGAGGCGTTTTTGAGACGTTTCAGTTATAGAATTCGTGACCAAAGTGAACTTGGGTTATACCAATGAACGAACGAAATAAAATTTCAGCCGACCGAGATTTAAAGGATTTTTTACTGTGAACCTTCTCTAATTCTTTGTACCATAATTCAAAAACAATTTGGAGGTATTTAAATTAGATGCTGTATTTTCTTATTCAATCAATTTGACATTATTTGTAAACAAATCGACATTTTATTACTGTGCTTGTTTTTTCTAGTTATTAAGAAATAATTTCGTAAGGACTTTAATCGATAGCTGGCACGTTCAACACTGTTTGTCCAATCATGCTTTTATTACGGTAATACATATTTCAAAAAATAATTAAAGAAAGCATAGAACATGAAAATGCGTACTTACATGATTTGAATTGATGTGCCATAGCCGCAGAGTCCGCTGCATGATGGTAGTCGTACAAAGAACGACCGACAAGCTCGTTCGCTTCGAAGCCTAGCGAATTTGTTAAACTGAAAAAAAAAACACAACTAAAGTTAGGTAAAGAAATATGTAATGACTTTTTAGTGGGAGGTTTTAGAAGGCCTGAGTCATAACGCCAAGCAGATTAGTCCGTATATGTCTTGACTAGCTACGTCCCGCGGTTTCACTTGCGTAAGTCCCGATCCCGTAGGAATTTCGAAAAACTCTCTCTTATTGGATCCATCATATAAAGAACACACTTTCCAAATTTCAGCTCTCTACTATCAGCGGTTTCGGATGTGCGTTGATCAGTCAGTCAGTCACTCAGGACAAAGAATTTTATAGATATAGATAAGTAGGCCGGAACAGTCACTAAGCCTGACAAAGACGTTATTGAACCC
Source organism: Idaea biselata (assembly GCA_958496205.1). Lineage (NCBI taxonomy): Eukaryota > Metazoa > Arthropoda > Insecta > Lepidoptera > Geometridae > Idaea > Idaea biselata. The sequence goes on from OY292402.1 coordinate 4,857,222, forward strand.
GTTTAAAGGTGAACATTCTTTTGTTAAATATTATTATTTTAAAAAATGGTTTTTTAACATGCAGTTTGGGGAAGGTAGTGGCGAAATGTATGGAAGATTTGGGCTGGTTCTACCACTAACCACGTTTAAACCATCACGCAAATAGGGCCTAATTTGAAGAGGTCTATTTGCGGAAAACGAGCCCGTAAACAATTACATAACTCTCTAAAATGCGTATAAAAACCGCAAATAATGCATTTAACTCAACCGTTTGGTTTTGCATGAAAATAATAAGATTTTTTTTTCATATTGGTAACGCCATTTTATTAATTCCAATTTGCGACACAATTTTTTTTCTTGTTAATATATTTGTGTGACACTCTCACAGTTGTATTTTAATGCCTGTCATTATGAAACAGATACATAAAACTACTATATTTTTGACATGAGATAGGCTTGCGTTTGACCTCACCTGATGGGAAGCGACGATGAGGTCAACGATGAAGCGTGCTTGTCTATAAAAAAACCTATTTACTCTAGCCTTAAAGAATATTACTCCTATCACGGCATCTGTGGCGCGTTGGGCGAACCCCCGACTGCAATGCAGAAGGTGGCTGGTTCGAATCCCGCCGGGTGCAGGTATTTATGCTTAAAAAATATACATTTGTTTCTGGGTGATTTGTATGTAATGTATTTATAAAAGAAAGGTATAATATGTAGTAGGTAAGTAATACAAGCCATAGTACAAGTCTAGTGCTTAGTTTGGGGCTAGATTGCGCTGTGTATTCAAATAAAACCAATTTAATTAATGATTCGCATTCAAATAAAACCATTCACTTATGTCTAAAAACTCTAGAATTTTAAAGGTCATATCCAATGTGACCTAAACACCCATGAGTTATGTTTACCGGCATCGGTATCTAGATAACCTTGAGTGACCTACCGACAATACCCACCACATACAATACCAAAATTCAACCCATAACCGAATACATTGACAATACTAGCTTTCCTAGGCATTTAGAAGAAAAAAAGGGCTACAGAACAGCTATCTAAACAAACTTACAGAGAACTTTTGAAAGAATCCCGCCATTTTCCGTATCCAAATTCAAATATGACACTTAGAAATCACCATAATCACTGCACAACACTTAGAGACACTTTCCTAACACAATTGTATGGAGAAAATATGAAAAATAAGTGGTAAAAAGACGTTAGTCTATCGCGTACTGTGTACAAAACCGAAACCACATCATCTTTAACCTACAAAATACATTTGAAGGTGATATTTTGTTGATATAACACCGTCGAATGAGGACGTTTCTATTTTACCCCGAATTGTATTACAATTTGATTTTTCAACTCGGCCAGGTAATGTTAGCTAAAGATTTAGAACAGCGACATCTTTCTGCAAGGTGCGACATCAGGTGTTGTTTAAGGTTCGAAGGGTCATTTTCTCTTGCTTTCTTCGAATAGTGCGTTTTGTGTTCGATAGATGGCGTTACTAGGAGTTAAGTTTATTTGTTATTTTTTGTTACTTTCAACAAGTAAATGGTTTTATAATTCATATTATTATAACTAAATACGTTTTTTGAGTAATATTAATTAGCAAAATAATTAAGCCTAGATCATGTTGACAAGACTAAAATAAATAAATAAAGACTGGCCGACTATATGGCGCTAGCAGCTAAAAAGCTAATGCAATTTTATGCAAAAAACAGTAATATAGGGAAATAAAAATAAAGAAAAGAACGACGAAATAAAAATAAAGAAGACTGACGTTGGTTGTTTCTTTAAATAACCTTCTTTAGTGTGTTAAATTGTGTAATTTCGGTGGCATATTAATGAATTTAGTTCCGCGAGTGTAGTGAACATAGATTTTTCTTCTGTTTCCGCGATGTTAGATTCAAAATAAACTCAATTTTCGGTTTTAATCGCGTGGTGGTATCACTTTTAGCATTATTTCAATACACAATGGTTCGTGAACTTTACAGGGCTTTTCATCAGGATTGACAATCCTGCGCCACACAACACCCGATCAAAATTGAAAAAAGTAATTTCGAGTGTAGTAAGAACAACAGTGTAGTAATAACAGTGCCAAATAAGGAATTAACGCGCTCACGGGGAGTTACAATAAAATTCGCCACCAATTATGTTGTAGGTACACAAAATTCGCATTTAACATTCTTAAATCATTTGATATAGGTATATTTGTACAGGCTGTTCCGACAACTTTTGAAAATTCGAGGTAGTTTTCGAAAATTGAGAGTTTAATAAATCAACCAACTTCAAAATTTTCAAAAAAAATAATTAAATATCCAAAAGTCGTAGAACAAAAGTCGTTCGTCTAGACGTCTAGAACAACCCCCTTTCGGCTTAATACCCCTTCCTCGAAACACCCAGTATACTTACACGTAATAATGGCCCATATTGCCCTATATTGCTGGCAGAAAGGCCATAATTAAGAAATTGAAGTGAATTGAAAGGAAGAAGAGTATTTTTAATGACGAAATATAATACTTACGCCTCATCAACATAAGTAAACTTCATGTCCAAGCTGTGTTTGCTGAGGAAAGTCTTGCTGTCCAGCGGAATCTCGATGTTGGAAGGGTGTAGGATCGGCCTTCCCACGGCCACTAAAGACCCGCTCTTGGGCTGGTCAGATTTCTGGTCTTTTTCTTCGTCTTTCGGAGTCAACATGTGCCCGGTTATGTGGATCACCTGGGAATTAAAGTTGGTTTAGAATGGATTTCTTTAGAGAAAAGGTTTTTTTTTATTCAAAAACATTATTATCTTAAAAAGGTTGAGAGGAATGTCTATTTCTCCATAAAAACGTAGTCGACTGTTTCCTCCCTGTATAAAGACATTAGAGTACATTATGTTTATACTATAAAACCTACATCTGCCATGCATGACCATGCCCCTATGAATTGCCCAGTGTTATGAGTTTTTAGGTCGCAAGGCACCTTGATAACATATTTAAAAATAAACAGGATTTTCAAACAGATTATAAAATATGGGAATATTGACGGTTCATAAGGCTCATTGCATTACCCGGGGTAACCCACGTAAAAAAAAGATTCATAGTTTTTTTTTTAGAAAGATTAAAAATAACTTCGGCCGACCGCGCAGCAATTTGTTTGTTTTTAAGAAATATGTGCGCTAATAACATAGCCCTTACGGTGAAGGAAAACATCGTGGGGGAACCCCCGGCTTAAAGTCACGCTAAAAGGCCCAGATATAGGGCTAGTTGGGAAAACTAACAACAAAAACATAAAATTTGGAATATAGAATCTACGAAATGTATTTTTATTTTTATTAGGTATATAAAATGTAATTTAATTTTTAAATAAGAATCGTCATAAAAGTGCTAAATAAACATAGAATAATAAAAAAAAACATTAGTCTATAGTTCTAATTACCTACTATATTTAATTAGTTGTTACAAGAATTTGATACCATTACGTAAGTGTTAACATCGTACGACGATAAATGAACTCAGTCATTACATTACTCAACATTATTGTTTGTTACTTCAATTGTATCGTTTGGTTGTTTATATTTAGTAGTAGCTTCGTCCCGCAGTTTCAACCGCATAAGTTCCGATTCCGTAGGAATATTAAGACCAAAAGTAGCCTATGTTACTCCTCGATAAAGTAGTTTTCTATTGGTAAAAGAATTTTTTAAATCGGTCCAGTAGTTCGGAGCCTATTCGTTACAAACATACAAATATATCTTTTCTCTTTATCATATTAGTACTAGCTGCGCCCGCGGTTTCACTCGCGTAAGTCCCGATCCCGCGGGTCCTAGCCTATGTCCTTCTCCAAGATCAAATCGGTTCAGCGGTTTAGGCGTGACAGCGTAACAGACATACAGGCAGGCAGATAGACAGACAGCCAAAGATACTTTCGCATTTATAATATTAAGTAAGATATAAGTTAGATAGATACCTAGTGTCTTTTGGTTACGAAATCAGGGCATGCACGTATTCTTAAACTAAATGGTCTCAAAAAATCGCCTTAGTATTGTTTGATTTTTCTTAAAAACAGTTAATTAATTGTTGCTTATTTTGCATGAAATAACTGGGAATAATTTTACACAAAAAAATCCAGAACCAGAAAATCTGTCGAGTAGATTTGAAGATTTAAGGGAATAATGAATATTACAAACATACATGATAGGCGTGAAAAACATCACTCTCTCCTTGCAGTCGCAGTCGGATAAAAATATGCAAATGCGTGCCTACGCGAGTCACGCGCAATGTGTTTTCGTAGTTTTCATAAAATTAGACGAGTTGCAATTTTGAAATTTGAATTTGCAATTTGGATAAACTGACGTCCATGACGAATCTAAAACGGTTTCATGGTGAATACGATACCCTAAGTAATTTAAATTCCACTCGATTTAGTTCGAAGAAAAACATTTTTGTATCTACTCATTATCCTAAATTCCGAAATTATGATTTTTTAAATTATCATATTGCTAAAAACACTCGCGTTGTCATTACGAATCTAATGACGACATCACGAAATTACAGACAGCGCAATCTAGCCCCAAACTAACCACTAGGCTTGTACTATTTGTACAAAACACCGGGTATTTAAGTACTACATATTATACTTTTTTTACATACATACCTACATACTCGATAAACATAACCCTTTGGCAGTCCGGTAAAAGCGTGTAAAACTTCACTTTATTCCCTACAGTTTTACCTTTACCTTATAAGAAGCCGACTTGAGATGCACATTCCTTCCCTTGCTAGTCAGCGTACATTTGAGCCGAAGCAGCAGATCTCTCCGGCCCGACTTCTGTCCCGTGCGAAGCGCCTCCCTTAGCTCGTCGTGGTCGCACGGATGACTGAACTCGAACACGCTCTGACCCATTATTTCCATCTGGAATATTAGACATGGAAATTTATAAGACATCCAATTATATTTATAAGGTCCTATGGATTTGTTGGACACTAGCTGGGTAAGCTGGATTCCGTAGTTTCACACGCATAAGTCCTAATCCCGTAGGATTTAAAAAAAAATCCTTTTTTAACGGTTGCCTACGTCATATAAAGAACACACTCTCCAAATATCAGCTCTCTACTATCAGTAGTTTAGGCTGTGCGTTGATCATCAGTGATCATCTGTCAGTCAGGCTAAGCATTGAATTAGATATAGATTTCTCAAATTACTTAGGTACTTACCTACCTACCTGTATTGTAATGTAATGAAATGATTACCAATAAATAATATGAATATGAATACACTTAGCACAAGCTTGTAAACTTGTGGCTTTGGTCAACTAAATATACCTTCAAAACAGTGACAGACTGAGACGGGCAGTCAGACAAGCGACCTTTTCACCTATTAAGATACGAAACCCTTAAATGAAAACAAAAGAAGATCGAGATAGTAATAAAAGACAATCGAAACAGAAACGAAAGACGATCGAAATAAAAACAAAAGACTATTTTAATAATGACAAATTACTCTCTTCTCTTCTAGATGGTATCAGACGGTATGGAAGAGGGTAGTGCTACATCTTAAACCGTATCCATCATCTGGCGGAATATTGGTCACACGCTCACCTACATTGTATAAAAAAACGCACCAAAACAAACAAGTTTCATAATAAACACTAAATTAGTTCCAATTTGTATTTCCCACACGATCGCAAACGACTTTTCCTGTTAAAAATATTAATGAGATACGATACATTTTAACTCTCATAAAAACCACGGCTTCAACGAACGTTTGACGTCATGACGAACGACCTAAATGTTTGGTAGAGTTAACAAACGAACGAAAAACAATTCTAAAGAGTTGCTAATAGGGTTCAAATTAGATAAAAACAGTGTCCACATGGCATGCATTCGTTTCATCGCATCACCTAGATTAAGTTTGATAAAACAACGTGGATACGTGATAGGTTAATTTATGAATTGAAATATGTATGAAGTTGCATGTGGCCAAACCCGTTTTGGTGTCGTGGGGATTTGTATTAAATCGTAGTAATCTACATATATATCTATAAAATTCTCTGTCCTGAGTGACTAACTGACTGATTGATTGATCTATTAACGCACAGCCTAAACCGCTGATAGTAGAGAGCTGAATTTTTGAGAGTGTGGTCTTTATAATATAATGTAGGCATCCGATAAGAAACGATCTTTAGATATTCTCATGGGATCGGGATTTACGCGGGTGAAACCGCGGGGCGCTTCTAATAATAAGGATGTATTTTAAAACAATAAAAAATCAGGGTTTTATCTTATCTTTGTTGGGGACCGGATAAAAAACGCATCTTTTTAACATTTAGGGGCCACAAAACAAACATAGTTATTTTAAAATAACTACGCCTGATAAACAATATTTTACTATAGCAGCAACTATGTAAGTAGGATCGGAGCAAGAGTTAGACGCATCTTTATGATGAGTAGAAAATCATCGATATATGCAGTTACTTTACACTTTTCAAAATTGATATCTTCAAAATTGACGCCAATCTCCGAACAAAATTAAGCATTGCCCTTTATTTATCTTTTACTAGTGTTAGACCCGGTTTCACCCAAATAAATCTCATGAGATCTTTTTTATCACGAGCTTAAGTTAAGTATAGTTTTTTATCTTCCACATATGAACGATGTTCCCGGTTCCAACCCTTTTGGGAGGCTGCGGTCCGCTTAAACACTGTAGGTAAATTTCATTGACCATACCTACTACAAATGGAATTGGGAATGTTTCTACGGGCAACCGCCCGCCTGACAGACTTCTTAGGACCAAGCAGTTTATTCGCCACCGCGAGGGGAGAACTCCATGTTCGTTAGGTTTCCTCCAGATGCCTTAGTCGCCTTTTACAACATACACAGGAAGAGTTGGGTATACCTATTCTAAGCCAGGGCTACATGGCTATTAGCTTATAAGTATCAAATGATCTAACTAATCTATAAAAGGCTTTGGTCTACCTAACTGACTGATTGATGGATCAATGCAAAGCCGCTTTTAGTAGAGAGCTGAAATTTGGAGAGTGTGTTCTTTATATGATGTAGGGTAGCCATCCGATGAGAAAAGGTTTTACGAAATTCCTTCGGTATCGGGACTTACGCTAAAGAAACGGCAGAACACTAAAGTCAACAATGAATGCATGATACTTCTTTGTTATAATGCCGACTTAGTTCGAACAATATTTAAACAACTCAGTGCAATGAATACAACATATACCAAGTTGAGACTAGTAGGATGTTTATGTACCTACTCAAACATAAATGAACCATTAACATCAGTTTAATACAGTTTACTTATTAAGGTCTCGTGCCGTAAAAACATACGCATAAAGCCGTAATACAACTAACTTCCGTAAACATAAAAACAATGTAAACTTGCTTGTTTTTAACTATGACAAATAACTCAAAAAAACCAGTCAAGTGCGAATCTGACTCGCGCAGGAAGGGTTCCGTACTATTATTACAAAAAAACATTACATTGTATGGCAGCCCCCTTTCAAAACTTTGCAGACAGTTTCAACTGTCTAGCTAACACGGTTCATGAGATACAGCCTGGTGACAGACGGCCAGACAGACAGCGGAGTAATAGGGTCCCGTTTTTACCCTTAGGGTATGGAAGCCTTACAACATCTATTTGGACATGTAAAGGACGAAAAATAAAAGAAGTACATTAGAATTATGATAAGATAAGACGTATAAAATTAACAAAGAGATAACAAAGAAACAAAAACATTAGATTAAGATGACAACAGGAAATCTGTAAAGTTGTGTACGTACATCCAAAGCAAATCAGTCGCAACAAAGTAGGTACCTAATTAAATACATAAACAAGGCAACTATACGTAATTTAAAAAGTAACAAACTTGTAAAATGAAATTATAGAATTTGAATTCGTATGCTTCAAAACTCAATAAGATCAGTAACAAGAAATATCATAAAAGCTTACTTCTGTCACTGACCTAATGTAAATCGGGGCATATTCCTTTTCGATCTATTTTTGACAACCCGGATCAAAAATCGAAAATCTTTGTCGCTATTCGGACAGCAAATTTTAAAGAACAGACAGCAAGTTAATGCAGTGGAACAGGAATCAAGACAAGCTGATTCGACAGCAAGTAATGGGCTGTATGTAAGTATGGGCTGGTTAATAACGGCGTCAGTCACAAGACAACGTAGATTTTCTGTGTTTGTTACAAATTTAAAGACACTGAGTTCAGTCACTGACCCCGTATAAGACAGTCCTAATAGGTCACTAAGAAAATTAAAGACTTTTTCAGTTTTAATCGCGTGCGTATTTATTACTTTCAGCACTGTTTCAATGCTCAACGTTTCGAGACCTTTACAGGTCTCTTCTTCGGGATTGACCGCGATTAAAACCGAAAAATGACATTAATTTCAATACAACAGAAAACAGAAGAAAAATCTAAGTCACGAATAGCTAGATACACCTTACCTGTGACACTCCAAGGTGATCAGCAATATTCTCGCTGCAGTATACAATGTCTCCTTGCTGAGATAGCACCAGTACGAATCCGTCCAGAGCCTTCATATAGGATAGCTCTGAAGACACTTCTTCCAAACCCTTTGGGTCTTGGATCTTCGGCTTGTCATTCTCTACATCAGGCACTAGAATAGAGAAACATTTAACGTTAAAATCTATAACCTTACTAGCTGTTATTTAGACATTTAAGTTTCATGACATTTTAGATTGCGAATATTTAGTAATAAGGACTATGTGCTCCGACAACTAGCAGTCATTTTAAATTGAGGACGTTATGCTCTCAAAGCATTTTACATTACAGTCGATGTGTATTCAAGAACATTTAGCTTCCAAAACATCCTGATCCGAAATGGACCAAACGTTGTTTTGCCTTATAAATTATTGATAGTAGCCGATTCTAAGACCTACTGAATACGCATATAAAAATTGGTAAAAATCGGTAAAGCCGTTTCGGAGGAGTACGGTAACTAACATTGTGACATGGAAATTTTATATATAATTTTTTTTATATATAAGATTTGAAATTAAGGACATTTTTTCGGTCTCTTCTTCAGGATCCTATCCTGAAGAAGAGACCTGGAAAGGTCTCGAAACGTTGAGCGTTGTAACAATGCTAAAAGTAATAAAAACCACGCGATTCAAACCGAAAAAATGTCTTTAATTTCAATACAACATCGCGAAAACAGAAGAAGAATCTATATAATTCTAGTAGTTTCGGAACTAAAAGATATATATGGGCTCAAACTCGAAAAACACCCTCATTATTCATTTGGGGGTTAAAAACAAGTTGTAGCAACCACTACTGGAATTTGAAGCAAAAAAAGGGGATCCTTTTTCTATGGAGTTGTTATTTTTCTTTTTGAATGCCATGACGTTGACTAATATAATATTAGGTACTACCTGTATTTTTAGTTTAATCCGTACTTTACCCCTTTAATGTATTATAAATATTATAATATACAGATTAAACGAATGGTTTGGCCTGTAGAATAATAGTTTCTTTTAAAAGTGTCCTTCGACCTATTTTACAAAAAAAGAGTTATAAAATCAGTAATTACTAACCTCAAAAAAAACTAGTTAATTATTAACCTCAAAAAAAAACCACTCAAAATAATTATTTTCAGTGGTTTTTTTTGAGGTTAATATCAGAACTTATCAGATTTTTATTCATCAAATATCTATTAATTCATTACTTTTAAACGTTGACTAAGTTAAACTTTGTCTTTTACTGTGACATGAAGTTTCAAAGTGAACAGACAGTGACAGACGTTACATAAACTTAGTCATCGTTTATAAGTAAGGGGTAAGTATGCAATCATTTTGGAAAATCTATGTATCGAAAAACAGAAAACCCTTGTAGTACATAAATCAATCAATTTAACTATGCAATGACATAATTCAACACCATAAAAGACCTGCAGCTATGGCGTCAATAATTAAAATATGGTCCATAGAATCACATCCTGCGCGTGCGGTTTTCGCCAGAACATCGCGCTAAGAATACTAACGAAAACACATTTTCATATGAAATAGATATAAGAATTATAAATAGGTATTTTAAGCATTGTCTAGATTAGAATGAAGTGATTCAGACGACACTGGTAAACGGAAATTTGCGGTTGCAATGCAACGAACGCCTTAGACATAATGGATATCTACGGTTTTCGAGAAACTATAAAGACCTATTTTACTTTACAGGGTTTTAAAGTAACATGGTTGTTGGTAGTTTTAATTCTGGCAAAATATTGAGTACCCTAAAAAATGTATAATTTAAAACTATTTTTTATATCTCGTTTTTAGAGGTTGAAACAATATTCGTGGTCAAAACAACTATGTTGATATCAAATCGTTTCCAAGTTTTTCCAGACCTCTTGCTCACAGGCAAAATAGACTTTCTATAAAACTAGCTTCGTCCCGCGGTTTCACCCGGGTAAGTCCCGATCCCGTGGGAATTTCGGGATCAAAAGTAGCCTGTGTTACTCCTCGATAATGTAGCATTCTATTGGTGAAAGATTTTTTGTTTTTTTCGTTTCGATTTCGAAGTTTCTGAGCCTTTTCGTTACTAACCAACAAATAAATCTTTCCTCTTTAAAATATTAGTATTAGTATGTACATTTTCTACACTCACTCATAGAGACAACATCTCTAACACGCAGGTAAGAGATAGCGAGAAGCATCACACAAGCTTTATCCAGCTGTTCGTCCCTCGCGATCCCGTGGGAATATCGGGATTAAAAGTAGCCTATGTTACTCCTCGATAATGTAGCTTACTATTGGTAAAGGATTTTTTGAAATCGGTCCAGTAGTTTCGTTACAAACAAACAAATAAGTCTTTCCTCTTCATAATATTAGTTTAGATACATTTTCTATACTCACTCATAGACACAACATCTCTGACGCGCAGGTAAGAGATAGCCAGACGCATCACGGAAGCCTTATCCAGCTGTTCGACCTCTTCTTTCTTAGCTGGAAGGGCTGCAGTCAGCTCCGCGAAGATCTGCATCTCCTTCGTACGGCGACACCGGGCTGCCACCCGTGACTTCTCCTTGCGCTTCTCATTGTTCCTGTTGGAGATAAGAATAGGGGAATAAGTTAAGATCGGGACATATGCGGGTAAAACCGCGGAATACAGCTAGTATATATATAAAATGCTTTCTTCTAAACTACTGATAGTAGAGAGCTGAAATTTGGAGTGTGTTCTTTGTGATGTAGACCGATAAGAAAGCGATTTTTGTAAATTTCCACAGAATCTGGACATAGGTATACATACATAAATGTATTTAAAAGTCTGTGTTGTTTCTGGTCTCCAGCTATCTATATACTGAGTTTCATCGCAATCGGTTGAGCGGTTTTTAGAGTGATGGAGCTAAAAAGACACACCTCACCTTTATAATTTTAGCAGGAATATTTACTGTCTTGGGATAATTCAGAGAACTTATGTATGTTTATAGGTTTAAATTAGTTTTAGTGAATGATTAAATCATTAATGACACCACTGGCTGTTATTTAAGTAGGTACCTACTATAATTAAATATTTCAATTCCATGTATTCTAATGAATGATGGATGAATACTTTGAACACGACAGGATTTTCCGTATTTGAGAGACTTTATTAGAATTCAGGATTTACTAATTCATCATAAACAAGGAAGGTGCTATTTCGACCTAGACGGTGTCTAGACAACTTCTGTAACGCTGTAGATGAATAACCGACTGTGAAATGGAAGGTCGCAAATTCGCAGATTAAATAAATAAATAAATATTGCACATTGCACACAGCAATCTAGCTCCAAACTAAGCACTAGGCTTGTACTATGAATACTAGACAACGGATCTCCTACATATTATACTTTTTTGTCAATAGGTACATATGATACGTAGAAAACACCCAGACCAGAAACAAACATTTATTTTTAAGCATAAATACTTGCATCCGGCGGGAATCGAACACGCAACCTTCTGCATTGCAGTCGGGCATTCGCCCAACGCGCAAAGGTCCTCAAAGAGGCCGATTCAGGAACCCTTTTATCCGCAACAGCCCAGCTTTGAAGCATTCAGATCCTAAGGAATCCCATAGCTAAGGAACGCTTCTGCTCGCTCTTAGGAACGAATTTCAACCAAATCTTAATCAAAAAAGTGACAAAGTATTACTTAGCGGCCGAATACAGAAATGCAACTTAAAATTTGAGTTCTACTTAAACAATTAAGCATCTCTCAATGTCAAAAATTCCCATACCTAATTTAGAAGCTGCATAATTTGTTAAGTAGGCCTCAAATTTTAAGTGGCTTTTCTGTATTCGGCCGTAAAGTCCTTAGGATCGTTTATCAAATATACGGTTGTTAATCATTCTTTATTGCTCGGGCGCCGCGTTTATTTTGTTCTATGACTACAAAATGCAAACTACGTGTTTACCACGTGGGGATTCACGTGTAGCACCTACGTAATACTTTGCTGTGCCTAAAGGGGAGGTCACGGGTTCAAATACCACAAACAAATGTTGGAAGTATAAGTAGATATACTTTTGGTAATAGGAAACAATACCCAATACAATATAACTTATAGAAATTTCTTTTAATTTTTGTATGTAGCTCAAGGCTATTTTATTCAGAAAAAATATTTTGAAGAAAAATAGCATTCAATTTTTTTTTTTTCACTTGCCGCAAGTGTAAATTTTTGAATGCTATTTTTCCTTGAAAATAAATTTTCTAACTTATAGAAATCAAACTTTAACAGTCTATGTATTTATGTATGTTTGTTTGTTTGTTCCTATGTGGCACTGCAGAACCCAAACGGATGGACCGATTTTGATGATTATTACGTCAATCGCTTCCTCTTAGTCCTGCGAGCACTACCTGTCACTAAAGACACGACAGTTATTAAAATTCAAGATGGCGGCTACCAGACGCCATATTGCAAAGAAGAAAAAAACTAAAGTAGACTGACTATATCAAGTGGGATATCTTTAAATAGGTTTTCGAAAATCATTGTAAGGTTTTTTTAACCATTTTTCATTTAATGTGATTCGGCTTTAATCGCGTGGTATTTATTACTTTTACCATTGCTTCAATGCTCAACGTTTCGAGACCTTTACAGGTAAGTAAGTAAGTAAGTACATCTAATTAAGTACCTTTTCTTTATAGAACACAGCTTCTGTTGCGAGGCGTACACATCCTCCGCACCAACGATACACATTTTTTTTAACTTTAACTAAAGTTTTTTTACTAAACAATTTACAAAATCTATTTGTAACAAGACAATACGGCACCAATTCACTCAACGATATGGCCTGTGGGTAATTATCGAAACTTTATTCCATTAATTTGTCATTAGTGTCCAGTCTTTATCGGTTGTTCCAAATTGCATAGGTAGTAATGAAGTGCGTCACGAATGCATTTTTTTTTTAATATACTTTTGTAGAGACCTTGCTTTTGCCCTTGGGTTTCTTCGCAAAGGATGGGAGACAACTACATGGTAGATTGATTTTAATAAGCTGCTTTATTTGCACAACAAACAATTACAATTAGTATAAATAAGTAGGTACCTACTTCAAAAACATATTAAAAAAAAACCCGACAAATTGAGAACCTCCTCCTTTTTTGGAAGTCGGGTAAAAAGTATGACAAATACACGGAAAGCTGAAAAGTAAAACCACAACGTAAGTACTAGGTACTACATACTACTATACGTGGAAACAAATCGATATGATTCAATAAGAAGAGACGGTTGGACTATGTGAGATGGAATAGAGATGAAGGCACGAAGAAGGTGAGATGATGGCTAATAGAGGAGAGTGAAAAATGAAAGAGACGTAGGTAGTGTGCGATGCCAACTACAAAATGAAAATTTCAACCGTCTAGCTATCACGGTTCATGAGATACAGCCTGGTGACAGACAGACAGACAGCGGAGTTTCAGTAGTAGGGTCCCGATTTTACCCTTTTGGGTACGGAACCCTAAAAAAATGTAAGAAGGCAGAAATAAAAAAATAATCGATGATATAAGAATGTTTAAAGTAAAGCATGCCCAAGTGGGCCAGAACAACAGTCTAAGCATATACAGGTATACCTAAGCATTTCGTATTAAGACAAGATTCCAGGACCTGTCCGAATTCTTTACGGATTATAATAAAATTAATCTAAAGGAAACGAGGCAACTACAGATAAGTAAACCTAGATCGAACAAGATTTTATGTTATTAAAAACTTTTTGCTGAGCAAAGTCCTTCCTGATATCCTACCTAGCAGTTAGGTCCTGGGTCAGGTTTGGCCAATCTCCATCAATTTAAGACATAAGTAGAGAAAATGTACCTACATCTCTTCAATTACATAACAGCATTCTGCTATCGGTTGCTAAGTTTGTCGCTCATACAATGAATAGGTGAGAAAATTTCGTTTATGGTACACGTATTGAATTGAATAGGTAGGTTGGTACCAGTGATGGGCCGACTAGTCGCCAGCTTTACCGACTAGCCGGCAAATTGTGCCGATTAGTCGTCAAATTCAGAATTTCAGTTAGCTAGAAGGTAGGTAGTCAGAAAAATGTAAACAAAACCCTCACAACCCGCGGGTAGAATACCGCGGGTTTCTACATCGATGTCACATGATTTTATAACGCGTCTAGAATACCAAACGACTGGCGAACCGTGTAAAGCTACACGGCTCGGCGTCTACACGGTTTTATTGCGGAATCGACACCCAGGGCACACCTTAAATATCTCAACATGTATTAGCTCTATTTTATTATTTTTAAATAGTGAACTATTTTTTGGAAGTTTCGAAGATTAACCCGAATATTTCCGAATTATAATGATTTGCATTGCCAACTAGTCGGCAATTTTAAAACCGCCTACTCGGCTAGTCCGCTAATCGGCAAAAACCATAGTCGGCCCATCTCTAGAGGTACACAATATAATGTTGACGCAAGTTTAACTTTAAACGTGATCGGAATTACTGATAGTGAAAATATAAAATCGTTCGTGTTTCTTAAATTGTTTTCTTGTGATAGGTATTGTGTTATGTATTATTTTATTATTATGTTTTGGTCAGATATTAGTAAAGCTAGAAAATTTTCTTTGGAAGAGTAGCATCCTGAATCAAAAATAAAATGAAAAATTGTTATTCACACTCACAATGACTTGAATAGAGCTATTTAACGATATCCCAAACAATGGGGTAGACGAGAAAAATAATTATTTTGTCGGCGAGATAAATTTGCCAACTAAGTGTCTCTGAGCTAAATCGCGGACAGACAGACATACAGGCATGGCAAAACTATAAGGGTTTCTTATTGACTACGAAACTATAAAACAGAATTGGTATAGGTACATACATACACAACAGCAATAAAAAAAGTTATGAAAAAAGATGCAAAACTTAACAAAATTTCTATTACTAACTAATTTTAATACAAATTGAAACACAAAGAGACCAATTTAACACGCAAGTAACTAAATAACTTTGTTTACCCTACTAAACTAAATAGTTAACATATACCTAACTATTAGATAAAAAGTAATAAAGTAATGCGTACACAGGTAGTAGACTAGATAACAGATTTGTTTATATTATCTTGTACAAACATGGACCTTTACCTGGCAATATCATGATATTGATGAACAATATCGCTCTGTAATGTTTCATATGATTAGCTTTATTGATGGCCAAATTGTAGGTAAGTGTCTATTTTTAATAATGGTAGATATTATAATTTATCAATAAGGCCAGGCGCACTTTGGGTCCGTATTCGTCCGAATTTCATTTGTGCGCTACCGTACGAACAATCCTGTCATTCCTAGTATCTACTATGAAAGCGCGCAGACTGCATACATAGGTACGACTTATTGATATGCAGTCGCGGTGCTTTCATAGTATTTGGAAGGATGGGATTGTTCGTACGTCTTCGTACGTTAGCGCACGAATTAAATTCGGACGAAAACGTATCTATAGTGCCCAGCCTACGGCTTCATGAATTAATAATAAGAAGAATACTAAAAAATCATCAGTTCTTTTAAATACCAAAACGTATTTTAATATATGATGGTGAATACGAATATAACATATTCCATTTCAAGCACAACGAGCGATAAACCTTCACTGCCGGTTACTATGTAGGTACGATAACAGGATAGGTATTGCAGACAGAAATGCATTGAGGAAATCATATTATAATATGACCATATTAGACTCAGTGAACTGTAAAACCCGTATAAATAAGCGCATAATTCGAAATAATTTGTTTTAAATTCCTGGACCGGAAAGGCTAGTCCTATGCGGTTAGTTTAGCTTTAGGCGAGTGTCCCACAGTACTCGGATCACTCGGGCGAGTACAGTTTTCCGCCGAGTGGCAACGACGATTACATCCTTATCGTGCACGCCGTGTGGCAGATTGGGAAGACCTAAGAAGTGCTGGCTTGACGTCGCAAGGGCTGACATGCAAGCAATTGGCTTCACTACACGGGATGCCGAAGATCGTGCGAAGTGGAGACGTAGATGCAGGAAAACAGACCCCAGGGTCCAGAGAGTTTGTCGCTCATACAATGATTGATTGGATACATGATGATGATGATCTTTACCGTGCACGGCATGTTCTATATCTATTTAAAAGATAAAATAATCTAATATATAAAATTTACATGTCACAGTGTTAGTTACCGTACTCCTCCGAAACGGCTTCACCGATCTCCACCAAACTCCACATTTGCATTCAGTAGGTCTGAGAATCGGCTACTATCCATAATTTATAAAGCAAAACAACGTTTGCCGGGTCAGCTAGTAATCTTATAAATCTCATAGCCTGGGACATAGCTACTATCACAAGCGTCAACTACTAGGAAATCTGTGCTACTCGCTCACTGCCAACTATTTTCTAGCTCTACTGGCCCCTCGCTACACGCTCACTGTGGGACACTCGCCCTAGACCTATTCCAAGTTAGGTTTCAACGAGTTTGTCCTACAACAAATAAAGAGGTCTAATCTAATGGACTACACTGTGTTAACAATTTTATTCTTCCTTTGTTTTGTAGGAAAAACCTCGACCTGCGATTTAGGTCAATGTCAGCCAGCTGAACAATTGAACGTTATGTAGTAATATCTGCGCCCTGCGGTTTCAACCGCGTAAGTCCAGGGTCCCAAGTCGCTTTGGCACATTTGACCACATTTGTGTACTAAACGTGTCAAATACACGCCAAATATGACAATTACTATTCTATGGACACTCTATTGAGACACAATTATTGTGGGAGCAATCTTGGAACCCAGATCCCGTGGGAATATCGGGATCAAAAGTCCGACCCCTGAGGTAGCCTACTTTTTCTATACTAAAATTCATCAAAATCAGTTCAGCGGTTTAGGAGTGAAAACGTAACATACAGACAATGTTACTTTCGCATTTATAATATGAGTAGAGTTAGTAGGATTACGAAGGATACGTGTTGGGGTTTCTTTCAAATAAACTTGCGCCAGAGTAAAGCCAAGTTAGGCCTTACCAAGTATAATATAATGCAGTGGTATGTAGTAATATCCGTTGTCTAGTACTAAAGACAATCTAGTACAAATACCATGAACAAACCTAGTGCTTAGTTTGGGGCTAGATTGCGCTTTGTCTAATGTCGTGCAATATATATCTACACTAATATTATAAAGAGGAAAGATTTGTATTTTTGTGTGTGTGTGTGTGTCTGTATGTTTGTTATAAATATTATTCACGATATTCCCACGGGATCGGGACTTACGCGGGTAATACCGCGGGACTCTGCTAGTTTATTTATTTAATGACAACACAACATAAAAATCTAGGCGTATTTTTCTGAAGATATAGGTGCAATGACTTTGTAAGTGAAAAACCTCAACCAATGCATTTTTATATCTATTTCAGATTACGATAAAAAAGATTTAGGGCCATCAAAACACAGACAAACAAGTAGTCATCGAACAGCTTAAGTCTAGATAACACGCTTGCACTAGACTAGCCTTTTTAGGGTTCCGTACCCAAAGGGTAAAACGGGACCCTGTTACTGAACAGGGTCCCGTTTTACCCTTTGGGTGCGGAGTCTCAGTAGACTCCGCTGTCTGTCTGTCTGTCCGTCTGTCACCAGAATGTATCTCATGAACTGTGATAGCTAGACAGTTAAAATAGTTACAGATAATTGTATTTCTGTAGCCGCTGTAACAACAAATACTAAAAACAAAATAAAACAAATATTTAACAGAGGCTCCCATACAACAAAGGTGATTTTTAAAAGTTAAACGCAGCGTTACGTCGATTTATTTTTACCACTGGCGCCATTTAGTGATAAACTGGCTTCAGTGACAGTCAGTCGTTGCGTTCATCGCTTGGTCCAGTGTTTATTTTAGGGATCCACATACCCATTTGTAATAATGGTACTGAACCCTTCGTGCGCCAGTCTGACTCGCACTTTGCCGGTTTTTTCTTTTTCTTCATGGTGGAGAAATGCAGCCTTATGCACCATCGCGCCACCCTCGGGGGAGAGCGGCGTGGTGGGTGGGGCTCCCTATGGCCTAAAGGTGGTAGGCGGCCATAGGTTTACCCACTAAAACTCCACCGGTTCCTCAGTCGCCTTGATGTCAGGGACTACGGGCACTTGCGGGTCTACCGTGGTACCCAACGGCGCAGTGTAATTATAATAAGTAATAGTATAATAAATAGTTTATTTCTTCCCACATTAAAATTTAGGCACATACATATTTTAGAGAACTTAATATTATGGGAAGCTGGTGTCTGAGATAGGCACATAGGCCTGTATTACAGATCACCAGCTTCCCAACTCGCGGTATATCTTTATGTTATGTTATAGGTAGGTATATTCCTTAGACCTTGTCAGCAAATGCACTTGGTAACCACGCATCAACGCATGAGCATTTCAAGTGACCTGCCGACAATTGGTTCTGATTGCTAAAATATAGCGTTCCTGTCGACCAATTGAGTAGGTATTGGTGCAGAATACATGATAGTATTTATTGGTGGTGTGGTGACGTGAGTTTCACATGACCTTTGATTTTTGACGTTCCGTCTCGTCGTCATCGTCATATTATAATTACAAAAACCTAGTTAGTAGGTAAATTTCGCTAACTGCAGAACTTCAAACTAAATACCTCAACGAAACCAATGAGTGCTGATGTTATATTTTTTGAAATAAATCTCGTTTTCAGGTTTTAATCGCGTGGTGTTTATTTACTTTTAGGATTGTTTCAATGCTCAACGTTTCGAGACCTTTACGGGGCTCTTCTTCAGGATTGACTGAACTGGATTCTTGAGCGATTTTGATTGATTTCAATCCAACATCGCGAAACAGAAGGAAATCTGTGTTATATATTTTGTTAGCCTGCTAATTTCCCGAGGCCCCGAGATCCCGAGGCTCCGTCGTTAAAACCTTTTTCCCTGTCCCTTTAAGAAGAGGTACTTCCTCTTTAAGGGGGTTAGGCACGAGCAGGCAGGCCACGGAATTGGCGAATGTCCCATCCCTCCGAGTCCGAAGGGATTAGGTACTAAGGTAAGCGAGTAAACTTATGAGTTTTTCTACTTTTATCTTTTGAGTTAGTGAACCCTAAAAAGTAAAGAGAAAATTGTTAATAAGTACTCGTAGTTTCTCTGTAAGCTAAGATTTTCTGCTGTCATATTAAGAAATTTATGATCTCGTCTAGACATGATAATAATAGGCGTTGAGTCACTTTAGATTCATGGGTACCAGGTATTAACGTCATGTCATGAGTTTAAAAACAAGTTGATCAATGTGGACAAGGATCTCGGAAGAAATCTAGAAAAAAATTAGTCTAGGCTTACTTAAGTAAAGTTGAATTTTGATGGAGAAACTTGAAATTTAAACAAGGAAAAAAACATCTACCTACTGTACACGTGGGAGGTGGTACCCAAATTTTTTTATATTTTTTTTTGTACCTACTACTAGTATTTTCTCGGCGTGATAAATATGTACCTATACCTACTCATGGAAAGGTACAGCTTCTGAGTAGTGAGTACTAAGCGACAGACAGTGGGACAGACAGACAGACATGACGAAACTATAAGGGTTTCTTGTTCACTACGACCCCTAGAAAAGCCTAAATATTGTCAATTTTTTTTTTCCTATAACAAAAATATAGTTTTGAAATTAAGACATTTTTCGGTTTTAATCGCGTGGTGTTTATTACTTTTAGAATAGTTTCAATGCTCAATGTCTTTAATGTCTTAATGTGTCTTTTCATACAACATGTTGTATTGAAATTTTTGCTGAAAAGATGCAACATCGCGATAACAGAAGAAAAATCCAATATAGTTTTGGATTTTAATATCTTTCCTCAATTATTTATTACACCTCACCTACCTAACAAAAAACCTATTTTTGTGTACACAAAACAATTATAATACGATTAATAAACAATTGATCCCATTGTAAGTTCCAGTTCCAAGGCAGCAAGTAGTTAAATTGTTCGGCGCCATTTTGAACAATAAAAGGTAGTTCATTTTATACAGACAGACAGACAGTCGGACAAGAAAGTTAACTTAAAACGAGCTTTTAATATCGAAGTACCTAGGTAAGTTATAGAAAATGCATTAGTTAAAGTCAATGATCAATGCAATGCAGAAGGTTGCGGGTACGACTCCAGCCGGTAATATTTGCTTCTAAAATAATATTTGTTTCTGATCTGGGTGTTTTCCATGTAGCAGAGGTATGTATTTACAAGAGTATTGTAATTATGTAGTTTTCTGTTATCTAGTACCTACCCATAGGGTAGGTAAATCTAGCCCTACCCATAGGGTACCCCTATGGGTAGGGCTAGATTTAATATTTTATTTAATCTTAAAACAAGCTTTTAATATCTAAGTATGTTATAAACATATTAAAAAAAACCGGACGCATTGAGAACCTCCTCCTTTTTTGGAAGTCGGTTAAAAGCTGAATTAGTTAAAGTCAATGAAGCAATTCATAAAGAGAGAAAAGTAGCACTTTAGTTGGTTAGTTAGTTGATAAAATTTATGCAGCATAAAATATGTAAGAGCAAAATTAGACCTTCAGATCAGAAACATGGCATATGTAAAGCGGGAATCCATGGCCTTCATTAAGTATTTCCTCGTGCAGGCTGTAGGGCACGAAATACTGAAGAGTTGGTGAGTCTTATATATTGGAGATAAGGTTGCATTTGCAATCAACATTGACCCATATCGATGTCGATCGACTCTATAATGTGAATTGACTTTAAGTTATTTTCGTAATTTGCTTCTTTAATGCTCCAGCCATATCTAATAAATTATTTTGTAAAAAAAAATACATCGATTTTCCCTCTATTTTCGCGATGTCGGATAGAAATTTAACTAGAATTTTCGGTTTTAATCTACAATCCTGAAGAAGGGACCTGTAAAGGCCTCGAAACGTTGAGCGTTGAAATAGTGCTAAAAGTAATAAACACCACGCGATTAAAACAGAAGAATGAGTTTAATTTCTAAAAAATACATCTTCAAGAATGCACTCTCGGCGAGGCCCGAATTCGCGTCTCTGGGCGTACCCCAGCGTCTTAACGACTAAGCATTTTTCCTTTAAATTATTTCTAGGTTGAATCTCAGTTGACAAGCAATTTATCAAGTCATATCAAAACATTGGTATTAAACAAAATTGCCAATTACATACGGTATTCTTGGAAAATCATTAGGTATATGCTTAGTTGATTGAAGTGGAAAATTCTTAAACGCAGCATGAATCTAGAAATAGCCGTAGTTATGAAATCTAGTAGGTAGCCTGCGACGCAACCCAAAGGCTCGTTTACTTTGGAAACTTCATTTTAATTGCAGTTTAAAGTTTATCTCACATAAGAACATTATACCTTAAATTATCATCCGCACGTACGACGAATAAGGTTAGGTTATCGCTCGAATTACGTCCAACTAGCAACCTTATGGCTTGAGCAAACACGCGAAAGTATGTAATTAAATTGATTATCAACGCATCCGTCTACCAACTTTATAAACACAGGTTAATATCCTAAAGCAGCGGTTCCCTAAGTGGAGGGCACGCCCCCTACGGGGGGCGTAGATATTTTTAGAAGCGGGGCACGGGCCACCTGTATAGAAAAACCTGCGATTGCTGAGAGAATGCATTCTAGACTGCTCTGAATTATCGGAAATTGACGATTGTTAAGAACATAATATTCAGTGGGCGAATGTTAAGAACCTTATCGCCCCCCGGCCACTTTACGGGCTCTACCAAAAGTATTTGGTACTCCTTACCAAATACCGTTGTAATGACTTTGTAAAACTTTAATGAGCAATTAAAATACATACCTAGTTGTCTCATCCTTCTATACTTTTTTGTTCTGACCTGATAATCTGGACTGGAGGATGGAGGGGCGTGGTTTTTTTTGTGGTCGAAAGGGGGCGCGTCTCAAATAAGTTAGGGAACCGCTGTTCTAAGGTATTATTGGTTACCAAGAACTGCTAACGTCATAATCATAAAAAGAGTTTCATGTTAATAGAATCGGTTTAGCCTATAGACCTTTAAGATCCATAGTAATGGGTAATGGGTAATATTGGGTAATGGGGCCATATGATCTAATGGCACGATATTGGAAGAATATAATCTAGGTTAAGGTTAATTAATCCAGACGTTTTCACCCGACTACGGCAAAAGAAGTGTTATGAAATTGATGGAAATGTATGTATTATTGTGTATTGTGTATTATCATATCACGAACACCCTATATTATTATACCTACAGATCGATAGTGTTAGTGATAGAGATCAAATCCTCAAAACAAACATAGTGAGAGAAATGTATTTTTTTTTTCATAAAATGCATTATGTATAGAGTCAATTTTATAAAAGCAGTCTTGCAGCAGACTACTGCTATTAGCAGTTACTGGGAGCAACTTTATGAAATAGGTAGAAAGTACCTAGTTACCTACCGCTGTATCCACGCAACTTTTTTGTGAAAATAACACTGAATTGCATACCACTAGTTTCGTACTGTAAACCCCGCTTAACATGTGCTGAGTTAAGGTATCGTATCGATTAGGTATGTGTATGTTATATCTTAACAAGAATGTTGTTCAAAAACATTTACCTACCCATTTGTAGTCTTGCTTGACTTTAAATACCAGGGGGGTTATTCCTGTGTAATTGTCTGAAATTTCATTTCAACACCATTGCGATTGCAAACAATACACATAAAATGAAACTATAAGGTCTGCATTCCAAACTTTATTGACTCAAAACGTATGGAAACGGTATTCTTCAAAGAAAAATTATTAAAATGGTCAATAATTATTTGACAAACGTCTTAATTGAATTTCAAGATTAACTGCAATGATGTTGAAATGATATTTTGAATAATGTTATTATGAGAATAGGCCATAAGATCTTTTGGTACATTGGTAGGTACTGTTCAATGTGAGCTTGGCGTTAATAATTTATTCAACTGTCAGATTAATTAAGTATAAGATAACAAACAACATCGACTTAATGCAATGACCAGACATTTTGATACAAAAAATTTACCAATATTTTAGAATCTTATCTGCTTTTCGATACAGTGTGCCTAATAAATATAATCCTTAAATTCAAGGACAATATAGGCATTTTTGTTGACCCAGTTACTTTTAAAACAGGAAATTAAAGGCTTTCGAGGTTTGAACAATCATTTTGGAACTGCGACTCAAAATTTTGTTTACGATTTTAATTATATATACCTACCTACATCTTATTGACAATTAGCCGTACTCCGCGGTTTTACCCGCACAAGGCCCGATCCCGAGGGATTTTTTAAAAATCCTTTCTTATCGGATGCCTAACCTATAGAACACACCCCCCTACATTTCAGCTCTCTACCATCAGCGGTTTAGGCTGTGCGTTACTAGTCTATCGGTCAGTCAGAACAAAGCATTTTATAGATATATAGATTACTCCCCGATAATGTAGCTTTCTTTTTGTGAAAGAATTTTTAAAATCAATCCAGTAGTTTTTTAATTTTGTTCATTACAAACATACAGACACACCCACAAAAAGTACAAATCTTTACTTTTTATAATTTTAGTGTAAATAGGTAGATTAAAAAAAATCGGCCAAAACATTGTTTGTTTTGTTATCAACAGGAAAATCTTAGGTACTTTGAGCTCGAGAAAAAATATTGTCTCGGAATGGACATATAGGAACTAACCAAACAAGTTTAAATGTTTGTTTTCCGGAGTACAAATTACGATTAAATATTAGAACACAAACACAAGTAGCTGATTGAACTTTGATGGACGAGATGTTATGTTTGCAAACACATTAGAGTAAGATCACTCAACGGGTAATTAACCTAAATATTTTTAGCATCCTTAAGCTGAGCAGTGACGAAATAAAACGACGGAAACATTCTTAAAGTAATAAAAATAAAAAAAAATGATTAGGTAAATAACAAACATTATTATATAGACTAACTGATTCCCGCCACCCGCGGTTTTACACGCATATGTCCAGAAAGACCCCGTGGGTCACATAAAGAACTCACTCTCCAAAGGAGATCGGCAACTCTTCATAGAACCTCGGGCGGAAGGTGGACTGAGATGAACAGTATCAGTTTGGAATCTAGATTTATTACTAATTATACAAAAATCTGTTTTTCTAACTCAAAACTCCGGAATAGTGAGATATTTGGACTTTACTTGATCAACTAATTGTCAATTTAATAACCTTAATTAATGTAATAAGTACTTTCCAAATCAAAATCCAGGAATGCCAAGTTTAGTCGTGTAAGCAAGATCAATCAGTCCGTAAACGTAGCACTAGGTTGTCGATTTGAAAAAAACTCGAAAAACATACAAAAATACACCGAACACAAAATCCTCAAAACAGAAGCTAAGAGAATGACAGAAAGCGAGCTGTCAATCAAACACTCGAACATCTGCCACAGATACAATATCGATCTGACATTAGGGCATGCAATATCGGAAGGATTTTAATCTCGGGACGATATCGATATTAAGAGCTCAATCCCGGGATCCCGGGATTGATACTGAGATTTTAGATATCGTTAAAAAGGCGAATTTAATACAATAAAAATGTGTTAAATTTAAAATATTTAATATATTTAAGACTCTAGTGGTTTCATTACGTAAATAAGTTACCCCGAGGGCCGTCGACCCCATCATTTTGGAAATATGGCGGACAAATACCCTAAACCCGAAAGTGTCTAAACTTTCGCGCCAAATTCTAGGCGCACCACTAAAATGATGTTAGCAGAAAAAAATTGCATGCGAGCTTGTATAAAAAATAATTGTCTTAAAAATTGCAATGAATCACGTTACTTTTATTGTTTTAAACATTTTACCAATTCCCTACGCTTCTAAATCTCTACAGATCTCTTCCTCAGGGGTAGACTAATTTGGGTTTAATTTTAATAGTTCTATTCAATCATTCCATGAGGAAAAATATAGCTAAAAACCTTAATTTATACCCAAATAGTAAATTGCTCAAATCTCGATATCGGATCACTCAATCCCGGGATTATAATACCGAACTTTTGCGTCCGAGATCCCGGGATTACGATATCCCGGGATCCCGGGATTCATGCCCTATCTGACATCGATTACTAAATCGATTTTTATTAAATTATTAAAACATTTTCTCATAGTTCTCTAGTCATTTATTTATTGAATTATTATTATCAAATCCAATAAAACGTCGTTCACAAATAGTTACGATAATAATTAAAACCAAAACAAAGAAGACAACGGATTATTTAGGTACATTATTATTGATTCAAAATCATTCGATTATCGACACAGCAATCGTTTTAATAAATGGTAACTTTTGGAATATTGCCATATCTGAAAGGACCGAAAATGGTAGATTTTTATTGAGGTTTTTTACGATTTTATGGTAAAAAATCATTCCGTAGTTGTAGGAAAAATCTAAAATGCTCATAAAATAAAGAAAAATACAAAATATTTTATGAACATATCGAATAACTTGTCTATCTCCGCCCAATTCAGCCGACCTCCTTTCAGCTCTCTACTGTAAGTGGTTTAGACTGTACATTTGATAGATATAGAAGATAAGTACCTATAGTTTATTTGGAGAAAAACAATAATAAATTCTAAAAGAAATACACGTAAAAAAATAATAGGTAAGTAAATAAAAATTGTTCAATTAGGCGGCTTGGACGCAATATAGACCTAGTCATAAAAGAAAAAACTCTCCTTGGATTTCCAAGAAAATCACGAGATAGGCAACGGTTAAAAAACACGTGGTTATTCTGCTGATAATCGGTGAAATTGGCATAGAGCCATTATTTGAAACTGCAAAATGAATACCCAGAGTGTCTACAGCCTGGTCCGCTTTCTCCGTCAAGATAACGCATGCCATGTGAACTTCTAAGTATAAATGTAATTTAAATAACCATACCGGTAACCTAATCAATGACTCTGACTGTTTCATGGATATAGTTGAATCTACCTATTTCTACTTTATATAACACCACATTCAATCCTGAAGAAGGGACCTGGAAAGGTCACGAAACGTTGAGCGCTGTAACAATGCTAAAAGTAATTAACACCACGCGACTCAAACCGAAAAATGACTTTCATTTCAACACCACATTTATACGCCGAAATGGCCGAATATAGCTGAGCAAAATGTGTATAAGCCATAATGTATTTTTTATGTACGTGTACCTATATTCCTTGAATTGAATTGAATTGTGACTACTGACCAGTCCATCCAGTTGAGGTATTATCGGACATGCATGAATATATTTAATAATCAGTTAGATACAGTAGTTAATTCAAAGCTTAATGATAAATTATAAGGAATTTATGATATCTTTAGAACACTGCAAGGATTTATAGATCCTATTTACAAAAATATCTAAAACGTAATAAAGACATTGGACATAATAATAAAAAATAAACGGGGTAAATTTGTTGATTTTTGTCTATGAAAATGCAATGGATTTACCGCACTGAATATGGTATAAAACCTAGATGTACAACAGAGATTTAAAGCTAAATTCTATCACCTGGCTATTTTGAGTATCAAAAATCTTACATAAATTTGTAATTTTTGGAAAACGTAGAAACGGAATGAACAGCGCTGGTAGACACATTTTAAAATATAGAAGTACTTGTTCAAGTACGTATCTACTATTACCAACCAATGCTATTGTTTACAAATAGCTTTAGTGGATTGGTGCGAATGAGTTAAGTATGTATTTACATTCGTTGCGAGTACATTGTAAATCTTATAAACCATTAAAATAGCTTTCGAAACGTTAGAGTCGGGATTGAATGCATTAAAAACAGGTTCCTGGAAATCATGTCTATTGGGAATGCTCGTGGCTTAAAGAAATTATTAGAAGAACTTACATGAAGTCTTCCAAATCAACGATGTTTGTATACTGGCAAGGTTGGCCATTAACGTTGAAACACATTCTGTTGTAATCCCAATCCTGCCGTTCATGGCAGGGAAGTTCGGGCACGGGCACCATCGGCTGCGGCACATGCCGCACCGGATTCTGATACACATGTTGTGGGGCACTGTAGACAGGAGGCACACTCTCAGGAACATACGCGTAAGGATTGTTCCGGTAGCACTGCGAAGGATATTTCACATAGTTCTGATTGTAAACACCGAAACTGCACACGTTTTCAGGTTTCTTTGACCACTGACCGGACACTGGGCACTGCAAATTCCATCCTGTCTCCTCGAACTGGCCTACGACCGAGCACTGCGGCATAATGCCGTTCGGGAACCCGTCGATGAACATTTTGGAGTTCGGCTCCTAAAACCCGAAGAGGAAACAATGGAACAGTCCATCAAGGTTCGATTTCAACGAACGACTGATAACAAAAAGATGCTCTTATCTAGACTGCGAATGGAAGCTAACAGCGAAACTTGATAAAACAAAGTTGATAACATAACATTTCGACCCTGGCGATTGTGGCCCGGTGGATACTATAGTATATCAAACATTTATGTAATTTATCTTTGAATTTGTGGATTACAGATTTAATAGAAGAACGATTTTGGTTTATTCGAATACGTAAATTGTTTATCAGATAAAACTTTCCGATAAAACTGTACCTAAAAATATTTACTTATAAGTAATGCGAATGTGCACTATTTTCTATTGCTCTTTGGCCGTCAGATTTTATTTACCTATATCTCTGTAAAACGTTATCATCAGGAAAAACAGTGTAAAAACTAAGGGACCGATATCGATGAATAGGATTATAAGAGATTCGAGTCTCGCGGCAACGCCTAAACAAGAGATATTTGTTACTTCTTCAAAAAACTACTGAACCGATTGCGATAAAACTTGGTATGTAGGTAGATGGACATCTTGACTAACACATATGCTAGTTTTATCGCGATATTCCCGCAGGATCGGCACTTACGGGGCAGTATTCATACAAAGTTGTGTAATTAGATTCTATGAATGTGTCTATGACACATTCTAATCAGCCGATGGAAAACTAGCTGAACCAATCATAATAACACTAGACTAGACTAAAATCTGTTAGGTAAATCTAACCTACTTCTCAAATTACAAGTAGGTTTTTTACTAATTAAATATTTTATAAACTTATACATTCCGTTGATCAGAGATTCTGAATTTGTTTTGTAGTTTATTCGGAACAATTCAAATGATTAAGTTCGATGATGAACAGGAGTTCAATGAAAGTGAATAGGTATAGCAATGCAGGAAATCATTGATCAAAACGTTTATCCTCATAAATTTAGTTTTGGTACGTTATATATATATACTTAGTTTATAGCCTTATAGCTCAACTGGCTAAATGAAGCAACAAAACAGGTTTTAGACTACCCAAGATCTGATTTAATGAAGTCGGTGTAAGAAGCAGATATAATATTTACCTAACACTAGGCTATACAAAAAATACTTAAATAACTCTAAGTATTTTTGTACCCAACAAATTAAGACCAACAATTTGAAATCTAAATGCTTCTGAATGTTTACCTCCATAGGGGACAAATATTGGAAAATATATTTTAAATCTAACACAGACATCTAAGTAATGTAGATTAGATGGATGGGTAGGTAACCTTACCAATTATAGAAAACCTACCAATTTAAAAAACAACAACATCTAGTAGCAAAAAATACGGAAGAGCTGGGCTAACTAGCCCAGCTAGTTAGTTAGTTAGCTAGTTTTGTCAGTGGGAAAACTCTCCCACTGACAAAAATAACCATCATGCTGTCACGCAAAATTGACCCAATTTTAGGAGGTCTATTTGCGGAAAACGAGCCCGTAAACAATTACAATTAGGTACCAATGAAGTCCCGAAACGGTAGGATATTATCAAAATACAAAATTACCTATGCACCTGTTTGTAATTCCATAGATCATCACAATCAGTTCAGTTGTTTACAGTATAAGTGTAAGTAAAAAATAAGATTGAATCGTTATATGCACGTGTAAAATTAAAAGTCCTGACTGATTGATTGATTGACTTAAAACTGTATAATAACTACCTAATATAATATCAACGCAGAGCCCAAACTGGTCCTACTGCTCCCAGAGACATGAAATTCGGAGAGAGTGTTCTTTGTTATGTTTGTAGGTATCAATTAAGAGGTTTTGGAAAATCCCGCGAGATCGGGACTTACACGGATGAAGCTGCGGGACGCTGCTAGCTGATGATAAGAATTGAAGACAAATGAGACAACGCATTATCGAAATCCTATGTCCGAAAATAGATCAACAAATATGTATATTTTATGGAGGGACAAATATATTGAACAAAGGACGAATTAATATAGTGTAGAGTTCGGATGTAATAATGGGTACCTACTAGATACCAGAGCTATTAAAACGTCCCCCGAGGCTGAAGTCTCCATGCAAGCGTAACCTAGAATAAGACTTAGGTATTTTAGGTTGTTGAATAACAACCTAAAACAACCTGTTGACTTGGCACCAACTCAACAAGGGTTTTGGATTTAGACACTGGTTTTTCCCTTATCATTCTCAAATATATTTCAGTTTTATATAGGTGAATGAATAATCAGGGAAAACATATCAACTCCTACGTAAAATACATAAAACACCGTTTCTAAAAGTAAAATTGTTTTGGTATTTAGATAGCAGAGTCCCGCGGTTTTATCCGCGTAAGTCCCGATACCGCGGGATACACACCACAAAGATCACACTCTCCAAATTTCATGTCTCTAGGACCGGCGGTTTGGGCTTTACGTTGATATGTACCTATAAGTCAGTCAGGATTTTATATGTATAGATAGATAGATGTAAATTTCAAAGTCCATAAGCCTCTTAATTCTGAATATTTTTAAAGAGTATCGATCGATTTTCCGATTGCAATGATAAGAGTTTATTTGTCAATATTATCAGGGAAGGTCGGGGCTATTGATAACGTGTCGCAGTTAGACACAGCGTGGGCATTTTCACCCGAATGCAAGGAAATGGTGGCTTATTCCATTTTTTTTTCCTATTCGGGCCAAAACAAAATTTCGAATACCTAATCTTTTTTCCTGAACGGGCCAAAATGTTTCAAGTACAAACAGCAAGAAAATACTGAGAATTTGTTTTTTTAAGCTATTGCATAGCTTTTATCGTGGGCCTTGAGCTTTGATTGAACAAATTTCGTAACGAAAAAACCTAACACCCCCCACTCCGCCTACCATGTTTCCATGGTTACCATGTAGCTATTTAAAATAATAATCGCCCGAGGATTGACTATTTTACAATTTTTTAAATTAAATAAATAGTTTTTTTTTTATGACAGCCAGACTGCCTGTCAAACTTGAACCGATAATATCTCGGAAACTATTGACCCTAGACCACTACTTCCTTAGGATAAGTGATAGTGCTCTTCAAGATCTTCATTTCGGATGACAGCTGTCAAATTTTAAACGTCAATATCTCGGAAACTATTGACGTTTATATTTAGACGACGATTTTGACGACCTCTGTTGCGCGTCGGGCAAATATTCGACTGCAATGCAGAAGGTTCGATTTCCGTCTGGGATAAGTAGGTATATAGGGTTAAATAAAAATTAATATTGTTTCTGGTCTGGGTGTCTGTCTCTCTCTGTAGAATAGCAGTTTCACCAGAATTTATTTGCTTTTAGTTTTTTGCATAAATGTACCTATTTCGTACTAATTCTTTCGAATGTAACCTACTTCAACAATTATTTATTACCTGTCTATGTTGCTTTTGTGATTTTTTGAAAGATTTCTTTCAATATCGTGCGTCATAAACATGAAAGATAAGAGAGGTGGGCATGCGCCAGAATGACTGGAAAATGTAACTTACAAGGCTTGCTATTGTTTTGGCCCGATTGGAACTCAATGTATGGAAGCAAAACAGTGAAGGAGTGGCCCGATTGGGAATAAGCCTTGCCAACACAAGTGTATTTAACCGACTTCTAAAAAAAGAAGGAGGTTATGTTTCTATTTGGAAAAAACTATTTTGTTTCAAAAATAAGTGCTCCCTGCGGGACTTGAACCCACAACCTTTCCTTCTCTAGCGGGGTGCGCTATGCAACTACTCTGTGGCGCGTCGTGCGAGAGCGCGACTGCAATGCAGGAGGTTGCGGGTTCGATTCCCGCCGGGTGCAAGTATTTTTGCTTAAAAATAAATATTTGTGTCTGGTCTGGGTGTCCTTCTATGTATAATATGTATGTATTTACAAAAGAAAAATAAATATAAGTATTATATCCGTTGTCTAGTCACCGTAACACAAGCTTAGTCGCTTACCACGGGGCTAGATGGCGCTGTGTGTTGTTCGCAGAATTTATTTATTTATTTACTCCAAGTGAGTTTAAGAGACGGGGTTGAATATAAATGTCGTAGGATAATTAAATTAGATAAACAGGTTTTTTGAGAAAATGTTAGGTTTTTTTGCAAAAAACCGAATAATTAGACATTGGCTATGATATTTCTCAATCTTACTAAAATAAATTAGGTTTTAGCAAAAAAAAAACTCGTTGCTTTAGTAACACTAGGTGCTTTAGGTACTTATTTATGTTGAAAAAACATATTTTTTTAAAAACCAAAGATAACAGATTCTTTATACTAACTAAGTAATTATCTTCAGCTAAACAGTCAGTTATTTATTTCAAATGATTTGCAGAGTTTATTCGTGATACAATAAATCATTTCAAATTATCTACCGTAACTACTAGAGATGGGCCGACTAGTCGCCGCGGGAAAGCCGACGAGTCGGCAAATCTGCCGACTAGTCGTCAATTAACAATTATTCAATAAAGCCAATATTTAATTGAATTAATAGTAAAGTAAGAAGGTGGGTAGTCAGAAAAACGTAAACAAAACACGTCATAGCCTACATACATCAACTAAACATCAAACATCAAAAATGTCATAACTATGCCTCAGCTCCATGAATTTTTTTTTAACTTTTATTTTTATTTCAACATTTTTTGGAAGTTTCGTTACAGCTTTCGAAGTGCAAATTTATCCAAAAATACCGAGTGGTCATGATTAACCCAAATATCTGGGAATTATAGTGATCTGCATTGCCGACTAGTCGGCCGACTAGTCGGCAATTTTGGAACCGACTAGTCGGCTAGTCTGCTAGTCGGCAGAACCCCTAGTCGGCCCATCTCTAGTAACTACCTATCTACTTATCTACCTACTTTATTTTTGGCATTTCTACTTTGCTGATAAGGCTATGACGATTGTTTTTTAAAGTGCAGTGACTAATTTTTGGGGTAGCGGGCGCAAAAAAGCATTTTAGAAGATAGTAGCTGACCCGACAGACGTTGTCCTGCCCGTTAAATAAAAAAAACCTAGAAGGGTATGGCTTATACTACCTTAGCCTGCCACTACCCTACCCTACAACTTCTCTCTAAAAATCCCATGTCCGTCTCCTGGTTCTAAGTTATCTTCCCACCAATTTCCAGCCAAATCGGTTCAGCCGTTCTTCTGTACTAATATTGTATAGAGGAATTATTTTTTGTGTGTGTGTGTGTGTGCGCGTCTGTATGTTTGTTATAAATTCAAAAACTACTGTGCCGATTTCAAAAATTCTTTCACCATTAGAAAGCTACATTCACACTGAGTAACGTAGGCTACTTTTGATCCCGATATTCCCACGGGATCGGGACATACGCGAAGTGAAATCGCGGGACGCAGGTAGTGAGTTATAAATAGTGTAACTAGTAACACGACTTTCTTTTATATGAAATCGCAGGGCGTAGCCAGTTAGGTATATTATAAATCGCAGGAGTCTATATCAAAAGGCTACGTCTACTCTAAAATAGATAAGACGTCTAAAAATATCTGCTACGTTTATTGAAGTCCTCCCTATCAATAATCTAAAGAAATCGGAACTTATGAAGGAAATGACTAATGACTGAAACCCCGGGGCGCAGCTAGTAGGTCCAAAGTTCCTTAGCTAAATACGACACTGACGTCAATTTGATAGTAAAACATTAAAACCTAGTTATTTTTCAGAAGCAACATTAAAAGAGCAATTATTTACACAGTTGTAGGTTAATTAAAATGGTAAGATATTATCTTAAAATATGACTACAATTACAGTAGGCCTATTTAAACGTAGAACACATGCATCGGAAAGGCAGTAGTCTTTACGCTTTATCTTTTACTAGTGTGTCTTGCGGTTCCTGATCCCGTGAAAAATCGGTATAAAAAATTCTATATTTCTATGAAGATTTCTATACCGATCGGTATAGAAATCCCCAAGGATGTAATGTATCAACATATCAAGTTTTATCAAAATCGGTTCATTAGTTCCGAGGATTACCTTGATCCAGACATCCACACATATCCTATTTATAATATTAGGTTGGTACCTAATTTATTTGCCCTAAAATGCGTAGTGTCCAACTATTGTTAAAGTTCTTTGGAAGAAATCGCTTTAAGCGATAAAGCCACATAAACAATATATTTTATATGGTCTTAAAACCAATTAATAAAATGTCCTTTTTTGTTCTGAATTAAAAATGAATTTGACCCTGAACATTGATTAACCACCTACTTATTATTTATTTATTTTGGTTGATTCCATAATCCATAATCAGACCAGGATGTTAGCTATACCTACCTAACAGTAACGAAAAAAATGTGTTTTTTTATAGACAAGTAAACAACTTAATAAAATCTATCTAGGTAGGTAGGTATATCTGTAAAATGCTTTGTCTTGACTGACTGACTAATGGATCAACGCACATTCTAAACCGCTGATAGTAGTAGAGCTAAAATTTTGAGAATGTCTTCTTTATATTATGCAGGCAGGCACCCAATAAGAAAGAGTTTTTCGAAATTCCCACAGGATCATGACTTAAGCATGTGAAACTGCGGGCAAATTCACCAAGCATTTATTTATTCACAAATAAAAAGAATAAGAATGTCTTTGTGTTTGGGACATAGGTACTCACTCATGGGAGTAACTCCCATGAGTATGTCCCTTGTCAAGATTAGTCTATATAATTTAAAAAAAAATCAAATAAATAAATTCACCTACCCAAAAAAAACATTGACATTTTTTACAAACAAACAACCTAACCACCTACAGAAATAAGTGCACTATCACAATGATCAAACACAAAATGTTTGCATAAATTCAGTTATAAGGTATATATATTTTATAGCTGCATCTAGCGGTTTCACCCGTGTATGTCCGGATCCCGTGGGAATATCGAAATCAAAAGTAGCCTTATAGCCTTCCTCAATAAATGGCCTATCAAACACTAAAATAATTTTTTGAATCGGACCAGTGGTTCCTGAGATTAGCGCGTTCAAACAAACAGACTCTTCAGCTTTATAATATTAGAGATTTATAAAGTAGCGTTCAAATTAAATTAAATCCAGATTAAAAAGGAAACCCATTTTACTTTTTAATGAATTATTATAAATACTTAGGTTGCGTTTCCACCAGAGATGCGTGAGGATGCTGATGATGTTAGGAACTAATAGAATCACTCCATTTACCTAGCCTCGCTTCGCTAAGCCGTTGCCACCAGAGTTCTCCTAATCGAGAATAGGTAAATTGAGTGATTCTATTGGTTCTACCAAAAAAACGCATCTATAGCTATGTGTGGTATCTAGAGACGTGGAAGGCATTGCATAATTATGTAAGCTACAAAAAAAGAACTGTACTTATACTCAGTTACTCATCTTACTTACATTAAGTCTAGGATTCAGACTACCTCCGACTGGAGTAAGCAGAGCCTAACTCTTCGACTGCTGAAAACATAATGTAGGTATATGTTTTTCTACTATATTTGTCAGTGCAGTAGACACACAATAGGTATGTTTTTTTCCCTGGCATGTGTATACAAACTGCACCCAAGGCTATTTGTTATTTTGGGCCCAGCAACAGCAACATTAGGTAAGTCTTCATTTGGTCAATGAAGACTTACCTACACTTACTGTAAATGTTTACATGGCCAGCCCGACTTTTCGTGGGACTATGTAGTTTACCTGCCACAGCACAGAACTCCAGGTTCGCTAGTCATTCCCACATCCATTATTCACCATTTACAACACCCATTAGAAGAGATGTGGTAGCCCTAGTCAATAGCAGGGCTCCAATTTTTACTAAACAATAATTGTGAATCGGCACCTTAATTTTTTAAAAATGTGTAATTTCAGTAATAAAGAAATATTTCCATGACCTCTACTATTAATCTTTGAGATAAAATAAACATTGTTACTTGTGTGGCTACAATAAAATTAGTTTACTTGAGGATTAGGTTACATTTTTATCTTTGTCAAAATCATTTATTTTCAGTGGAGTTCAGTAAGTAGAGGTAATTTTATTGTGTCCCTCTACAGTTTCTTGAGGTTTCTAGAGCATTGTACGTTGATAAATAATTATTTCTTACGATCGTACCTAAGTACCACGGAAGTAAGTTTATTGTGATAAATAAATAAACTATTGGTTGGAGAGAAAGTTCAATCGAGGTGACACTTGGCAATGATTGAGTAAAATTAAATCTTATGTAAAACGCACATGCACCTCTAATTTTACAGGTCTAAAGGTTGAGGTTAGAAGAATAAGTTACCAAGAATATTTGACATTGCTTACCTTCGTTTCTGGTTAGCTGGTTTTGAAGACATTTCAATTTTTTATCATAGGACTATTATGAAACTTCGACGATATGAGCACAATCTTAGAACACTGCCAAGGAGAGTATCATATCGCTTTCCACTGTATCCTAGTAGTTTTGTCACCGTTTTATCCACAAAATAGTCTCACTTATCACAATTTAGGTCATTTTATCATGCACTAACACTCGAAAATGCACTTTGTCGTCAAATCTTGCACGATAGGAGAGAAACACGAAATTCGACAGAAAAACAATTAATTTGTTCTCACATTCAAATTCCAATGTCCATTGTGGTATTTATTTATCATATCCTATTGGCTAATTACAATTCTCTAAAAGATATGACCAATCACGATTTTTTTCATGAATGATGGTAATGAAAACATGCTATCATTGTTTTCCACATTTAATCGATAGATGGCAGCATTTGCATTTAGGCAGGAAACTAAACAAGATGTCGCTAGTTTCTTATTATTAAACAGCTGTTTTCTGACCGACTTAGTTTCATATTGTATTGTTAGATGGCACTGCTTGCATAAAATAGAATGTTTTTGGCAGGTTTAAAACTCTCGTAAGGTAAGTACTATATATATTATAATGAAAATAATTGTTATAATTCCGCAGGGCACCCCTCGGCCCCGCGGGCCTCCGAGTGTTCCGGAGGGAATTTTCCATTCCTCACCTGTCACCCCCAATGTAGGCAGGCTGTGCCTCTGGCTTGCCTTAGTTAGCTGGTCGGAGTGAACACTGACGAAGAAGGGGTCACCCGCCTCTGGCTTGCCTTCACCGGCACGGCGGCAGAGTGGAGTCGCGAGAGCAGAAAAGCTCGGAGCATGGACACCTCGCGTCAGTGATAGATGAGTTGGTCCGCTCTCTGACATAAGTAGGTTACCAGTGATGAATCCAGAAATCCAGTGAGGTCTC
This sequence comes from Idaea biselata, assembly GCA_958496205.1. Classification (NCBI taxonomy): domain Eukaryota; kingdom Metazoa; phylum Arthropoda; class Insecta; order Lepidoptera; family Geometridae; genus Idaea; species Idaea biselata. The sequence goes on from OY292402.1 coordinate 4,894,182, forward strand.
TTCACCCTTGAGCCTCTCACGTCCCTGTTGCTCCCTTGCTATGACGGTTCATGAGATACTTACTCTACTCACAAAGGCATTTCACGACGCGACGATGAGACGGAACGGCGACGGACGACCGAAAAATGGGCCTCGTCTTTGGCCTTGCCGAACCTGCGAGGTAAAAGTGGGTCTAAATAAACCTTATAATTTTATACAGGTACCCTAGACTTAGTATATCTACCAATGCCGGCATGGGGCATAGAGTAACATTGGACCCCGGACGACCCCGGTCAAGCTTTAAAAGATTGAATGCCTCGAATCAAAATTCTTTCTTTTTCAAGGCATTAATCTAACAAATGAGCTATATTTCTCTGAGCCCTCCCAGGCTCCCAGATGGATTGTAGATTAGATAAAAGTTAAGATTTGGATAAAAAACAAATTATTTCGTTATTGAACCCATTAATATAAGTTGGTTTTGGATTACCTAAATTATTGGGGAGTTTAAGAGGTCCGATTCTGGTGATACATCACACCGGACCTCGCGGAATTCGAATTCCATATGGTCCATAGGTTCTACCATTAAAAACTTACCAGTTTGGGTGTGTGTGTGTGAGAGAGTAATTTAATATTGTACGTGGTCCGTTTTAGTCTTAAATTATTATTGTTATAGCATGCCACCACATGTTCTAAGTATGTATATCGAATTAAAATGTGTCAAAGCATCATCAAAAATTCTCGCGTGACAGGGTTCGAACCAGTGACCCTCGGTAACCACTGCTCACTGCTACACTCGCTCAGCAAACAAGGGGTTCGAATTCTCTCACGGAAGAATTGTTAATGATGCTTTTCACGTCTCGTTGTAAAATATTTCTAGTGAAATGCCTTGAGCAAACAAAATAAATATTCATTGAAATATTTGTTATTTAATATTTATTTATATGAGGAGTATATACGCCAACGACCTTGAAACTGAAAATCCCTGTCGGGCTCATCGAAAATTGTTGATTATTTCATGACGGAATGTCGTAGAACTTTTTTTTGTGCACAGATTGTAGGTGACATTGTTTCCTACATTTTGGTGTAGTTTTAAGACAAGAACCTCCTATTGATGCAAAGCCTATCCAAATTTTAGACAAAAAATGTCTGATTTGGCTAAAATGTCGATAGGCTTCAATACGTTTAGACATATTTGTATGGAAACTGCACTAAAATATCGGAAACAATGTCGCCTACAATCTGTACACAAAAAAAAGTTCTACGACATTCCGTCATGAAATAATCAACAATTTTCGATGCGCCCGACATGGATTTTCAGTTTTTCAGAATAGGGCCCTTAAATACAAACAAATCATTTTAAAAATCAATAGGTATGGAAATTCTACAATGGAATCCACTCTCGTTTCCTACCATTCCTACCTTATCTACAGATATTATTCTAGGTCATTGTTCTATTAATTAACTTAATTGGTAAACTCAATTAGAACACAAAATATCATACCCGAATAAAGAAATACATTGTTCTCATGAAAATATCTAATCAGTGCAGTGCAGGGTCAAATGAAGATAGAGAATAAATAAATTCTGTCAACAACACACAGCGCCATCTAGCCCCGTGGTAAGCGACTAAGCTTGTGTTACGGTGACAGAGGTACCTGCCTAAAATAAATATCATCGTTTTTAGGGTTCCGTACCTAAAGGTAAAAACGGGACCCTATTACTGAGACTTCGCTGTCTGTCTGTCTGTCCGTCTGTCCGTCTGTCCGTCTGTCACCAGGCTGTATCTCATGAACCGTAATAGCTAGAAAGTTGAAATTTTCACAGAAGATGTATTTCGGTTGCCGCTACAACAACAAAAACAAAATAAAACAATTATTTAAAAGGGGCTCCCATACAACAAACGTGTTTCAGAAATAACAAGGAGTCGCGGGACAGGAACAGGGACAGGAGTTGGTCATGGAATTCAAAATGGCTGTCCTATCTGTCAAATATACCAGTCTGCCTTCACTTACCAAAGAGTTTCTTTTATGTTTCAGATTTTCTTCGTGCCAAGTTTTTTTTGAGTGATTCGGTCGTTTGATGGGAGTAAGAATCGAAGATAAATATTTCATATTTTCCTATTAAATTTAAAAATTGGTTGTTGTAAACCATTTTAGGGTTCCGTATCCAATTGTGATAGTGGTACGGAACCCTTTATGCGCGAGTGTCGCACTTGCCCCGTTTTTTTAATTATGATTTACTAGCAGATTCCCGCGGTTTCACGGGAATCTGCTAGTAAATCGGTAATTCGGTATTGGGATCAAAAGTAGCCTATGTTACTCAGGGTGAATGTAGCTTTCTAATGGTGAAAGAATTTTTGAAATCAGTCCAGTAGTTTCGAAGATTACCCCCAATATACATACATACATAAGTACATGTTACCAATGTTACCTCTTTATAATATTAGTATAGATTGGGGTAAGTACATAGAGTTGTTTTATTTAATTTTATGAACAAATATATTTACTACGACTTATCTAATATTAACCTCAAAAAACAAAGAGAGAAAGGAAACTAAAATTAAACTTTAAAATTGATCTGTCTATCTATCAAGGTTCATGAAATAAGTAATAAGTACTTACAGCTGGTGTGGTTACAGACGGACAGCAGTCTTAGTATTAAAATATTGTGCCTTTTAAAAATGTGTACTGGCGCGCGGTAATACCGCATGCGTTTTTGCAACCTCGTTTTAAGTAGGTAGATACATTTTTATGAGGATCGTAACGAATTTACACGCTGCTGCGGTATTACCACCGTTTTTTATCGAATCGGCTAATCGGGACGCGTTATCGTAATTAGGCATGCGTATTACCGAGTACGATTCCCGTGCTCTATCGCATAGGTACCTACGTTTTTGCAGGTGCAAAAACGTATGCGATAGCGCACGTATTGACAAGAAGCGCATGCTCAGATGCTGTGTTGTCCCTGTAGCCGCATTTTTTAACCACTGGAATTGAATTCGTATGCGAAAGTTCGAAATTCGCATGCTTGCTCCCGCTCGTTGTGTATGTGCGTGAGCAAGACCGCGTAGCCTATCGCATACGAAAGAGTTTTCTAACGGTTCAAAAATACCACTCCTTTAAGGGTGGAGTATTGCACTTGTCACATGCGATGTTATCGCGCAATATAAACGCTAGCGTGTAGAGTAGCCTTAACGCGGGTGAAACCGCTAGCGCAGTTAGTTATTCACTAAATAACACGCTCTTCCAAAGAACTAACCGAATCCAGTTAGTTAATGAGGGTATAAATCAGTCCTCAGTTTTATGACTCCCTTGTTTTACTGTACAGTACAATATACAAATAACTTTTACAAATGACACGTTTACGGTGTGACGGTTACAAAAAAGATATCGTTTTAGTACAAGAGAACACTGCTTAATTAATGTAGTAGGTATGTAGTTTATGCTAAGTTACAGAGAAATGTACGTAGAATTTAGATTATTTTATGAGTAAGCACAAAGAGAAATCTACATTCATTTATTCAATTTCATTTTGTGCTTTGTGTACACACAACTAGATTTTCGCAGCACATGCTTATAATGGATTATTATAATTTGTTTTGTTATGACTATTACTAATGTGTTTATTTCTGGTGTGCCTGTCTGAATTAACGTACTTTCATTCTATCTTTTTCTTCTGCTTTTCTTTATTTCCTCATTTCTTTCTTACAATCTAATCTAAATTACATTAAAGAGGAAAAGTTTGAAGTAAGGTTTGAACGTACCTACATTTGGAAATGAAAGTTTGTTGGAGGTAACCTCCGGAATCAATAAACTAATTTTGATGAAACTTTATATTTTGGAAAATTAACTAATGGTTAGCTCTGTTTTGTATTAAGGTGGTGTAACCGACTTTACATCGAAATCCAACAAGTGGCAACGAATAATCATTTTACTAATAAATAAATAAAGCCTTTATTTCAAACTTAAATTAACTTAAATAACATTTATATTTGTAAATATGTATATATTATGTTTTTATGTTAGATAATTATTATTTTTTTCTACAAGTATTTAATAGTTTTTTTAATAGTTTTGGTATTTTATTTTGTAATTTTTTCATATATTATAATGTTGATTTAATTTTCATTTAACTTTTTCTAAGTTTGGCACCCATATGCGGGTATAGGCCTCCTCCATGCGTTGCCATGTACGTCTGTCTTGCGCCTGTCTCGTCCAAGTACTCCCAGCTGCTTCCACGATGTCATCTCTCCACCTGCGCCTAGGTCGACCTCTGCCTCTACCGCCGTCCCTAGGGTACCAGTGTAGGATGCGCTCTCCCCATCGGCCGTCGGTAGCTCTCGCTACGTGACCCGCCCACTTCCACTTCAAGCGGCAGAGCATCGTAGTTGCGTCTAGTAGTTTGGTTTTCTTTCTTATATAGTCGTTCCTCACCTTGTCTCTAAGCTTGATGCCGAGCAATGATCTCTCTGTGGCTCTCTGAAATGTGTTTATTTTAGAAACAATTTTTTTGGTGAGGGCCCAAGTCTGACAACCGTAGAGAAGTGATGGAAGTATTGTGTTGTCCATTAGCTTCTTTTTGAGACGGATGGGTGTTCGGCTCTTGAAGACGTCTTTGTGCATCCAGTATTTCTTCCAAGATAGAGCAATTCGTCTGTCAACTTCTTTGGATGTTGTGTCTTGAAAAGAAATAGTTTGTCCGAGATAGACATACTCCTTCACATATTCTATTTCTCTACCTGCGTGTAATGGTATTGGTTCACCGTTTGTCATTGCCTTTGTCTTTGAAATGTTCATGAAGGCCTATTTCTTGACTCGCCTTGTCTAGCACGTCGATCATGTGTTGAAGACTTTCATGTGTTTCTGCAATTATGACAATATCGTCTGCAAAACGTAGGTGGGTGAGACGTTCTCCGTTGATGTTGAGTCCATGGTTTTGCCAGTCTAGACCTCTAAACATGCTTTCTAGGATAGCTGTGAATAGGTTTGGTGAAATTGGGTCTCCTTGTTTCACTCCCCTTTTGATTTTAAATTGTGGACCAACAGTTTCCAGTCTGATCTTTGCTACAGAGTCGTTATAGATGTTCTTCAGGATGTTAATATATTTAGTATGTATCCCTTGTTCTTCAAGACTCTTCCAGAGGTGCGTGTGCGAAATAGAGTCGAAGGCTTTAGTGTAGTCCACAAACGCCAAGTATAGAGTTTTGTTGTACTCGTTACATGTCTCTATGCACTGTGATAACGTGAATATGTGGTCGATTGTAGAGTACCCTTTCCTGAACCCGGCTTGTTCCCGAGGCTGCTGTTCGTCCAAGGCTTTAGTGATACGTGATAATATTACCGACGAGAACAGTTTGTAGAGTGTTGGTAGAAGGCTGATTGGTCGATAATTATCCATTAAATTCGGATCGCCTTTTTTATATAATAAGGTAATAATCGATGTATGCCAGTCCTCTGGGATTATATCTTGCTTGATAATTTCGTTGAATAACATAGTAAGGTGTGGCGCCAAGGGTTCTATCATTGCGATCAATGTATCACTAGTAACTCTATCTTCACCTGGTGTTTTGTTCTTCTTAAGTCTTGATATTGCTCGCTCTAGTTCGCAATTAAGAAATATTGGTATCGCGTCTTCATGCAAAGTATCGCTTGCTATTAAACTCTGTTCTTTACTTGAATATAGAGTCGAGTAGAAATTGGTCGCTAAATCCAGGATTTCTTTCCGGTTCGTCGTCTTTGTTCCTGAAGGTGCAGTCAGAGAGCTAACCCACTCTCGTCTGGAATCGAATTGTCTCTTACTGTGTTTTGTAGAGTTTCTTGTTTCGAGTTCTTGTTCCATGGCCTCTAATCTTATTTTGTGACTGCTGTTTTTGACTTTTTTCCTTATTTTTCTATGTAGAGTTTTCAGTCGTTGTCTTTGTTCTAAGGATCTGTCGGTCAGCTTCTTTAATAACTCTCTTTCTTGGATTAGCTTCTCTATTTCTTGTGATATTTCGTTCTTTTTTTCGTTTTTGTCTTTTGGTATTTTCTCGACACAGTTTTTGATAGCTTGCACTGTTGATAAGTAGCATTGCGGTATATTCTGTATTTCTAGCTCTGTCGTTTCAATTTTGTTTCTCATCAGGTTCTTTAGTGCTTTATTTTCAATAGGAGTGAAGTTTTTACTTTTTGTTCCAAAAGTCCTTCTATTTTTCTTTATTCTCGCATGAATAGAGTATGTGGCTCTTATCATTCTATGGTCTGTAGAGAAATTTGTTGAGATAACTTCTAAATTATGGACCTTATTTTTCTGTTTTGCAAGAATAAAGTCTATTTCATTTTGTGTTTGGCCATCTGGCGATTTCCATGTCCATTTTTGTTTAAGATGTTTTTTGAAAACAGTGTTCATCACCACAAATCTATTTTCTTGACAAAAATTTAATAATGTGTCACCTCTTTCGTTTCTTACGCCGTATCCATACGATCCACACACTCCGTTCTCTTCTGGTAGAGGGCATCCAATTTGAGAATTGAAGTCACCCATAACTATGGTATCTTTCCCTGTATTTATTAAAGCTTTCTGTAGATCTTTATAAAATTTTTCAACGTCTCTATTTTTTGCCTTTTCTATCGGAGCATATACTTGGATTAAATAGAGTAAAGTTCCATTAATTGACATGTCTAATCTGCAGACTCTATCCGAGTATGTTTTAAAATCGGTTATGTATCTCTTTAGGTATGGTTTTATTAGAAATCCTACACCATTAACTCCTTTTCTTTCTCCATTGTGCATAAAAATTAAATGATCTTTCTCAACTATAGACTTGCCGATTATTTTAATCTCTGATAAACCAATAATATCAAAATTAATGTTCTTGAGTGCGTGCTCCAGTTCTATCATTCGGTTACTGGCCTTAAGAGACCGAACATTGTATGTACATAATAATAGCGGTGTCTTCTCGATTGCTCTATGTTTGTTTTCTGTTGTTTGAGTTGCTTTTTTCTTTCCATTTCTGTTACATGGAGGGTTGTGGTCATTTTCTTCCGCGGCGACCACCCGTATCGGAAGAGTTGTGTTTAATAAGGTTCGTTCGTGTTTTTCTTGATAAGTTTTTGTGTTCCGCGAGGCTGGTTTTCCGTTTGTGGGTGCCGATGTTAATTGCTACAAGTTAGGCTGAGGATTCGTTCCAGGTTTTTCGGTCTGAAGTGTTTTCTTCAGGAAGGATGACATTGTTTGAACTGGCCTTTGGTTGGATTTTGGGGTTTTGTTTTTATTTTCTGTTGCGGAGCTCGTGGTTTTTGTTTTCTTTGAAGACTGACTCTCTGACTGGCTAGGACTTGACGTTTGCAAGGGACTGGTTGTAAGTGTTCTCTTATTGTTTTGTCGCTCTTTTATAACTATCTTGTCATGTTTAATAACGGCGTTTATGCCTTTCTTCCTCTGTTCCTGTACTTCGGATTGTAAAGATTTTCGAATTTCTAGTACTTTAGGTGAGTAGTCCTCTTTTATATAGGAACCTGTACCCTCTAACGTCTTTTTCCGTTGTAAAATAACTATCTTTTTTCCGTACGTAGTTACGGTTAGCCTTATAGGTCTAGGTTTTAAGCTCTTCTTCCCCATTCTTCCTACAAACTCTATCTCTGCCTTGTCACACTCGACCTCCAACTTGTGATTTATAATCTGTAAAACCAATTTTTCTAGTTCTGAATAGTTTTTTTCTTCTTCTGCAATTCCAAATATGATAAGATTGCGCTGTCTGAGTCTTCGATCGAACTCTTCTAATCTCTGCTCCTGGATGTTTTGTGTTTCTTTTATAGTTTTTAATTCTCCCTCTATTTCGTTAAATTTTTCCTCTATTTTCTTTGTTAGGTTTTCTTCAACCTGTTTTAAACTTCTTTCATTGTCTTCTCTTATTTGAAGGCGAAGTGCATTTAACATATCAGACAACGAATTATTTTGCTCTGCCATATTAATTTAAATACTCGTGCTGCCTCAGTTTATGGAAAAATCTCGGAATGTTCCTTCGAATTTAATCTCGATTTTTCAGTAAGTTATTTTACACACCTCTTCTTTGTTTTCACTCACTTTGACGATTTCACAGTTCCTGTACACTTCAACACTATTTCCAAGTAATTTATTGGTGTTATTCTGTTTTTAACAATTTGTGTATTACGGAGCCTTCAAACAGCCGTTGCCTCGTAGGGTTGCCAGCGCGGAACAATAATTATAACTACCTATTAGTATCATTTTACTAATAGGTAGTTATAATTATTGCGATTACGATAAAACTTAATATTATTATTTTTACTAATACTAATATTATAATTATTATATACAATAATTATAATATAATTATTAATAATAATAATTATAACATAATTATAATTATTCACTCATTTATTTCATTTCTTAAATTTAAGTTTTTATAAAAATAAACTACATACAAAATATACACATTACTACAAAACCTATAAACAAAATTCCATCTAAGTAACAAACTTGTATAAAATTCTATCCACAAGTCCTATAAACAATGTATAAATTTTGTACAAAAACAGTAAATTACTATAAAAACCTAAACCTAGAAGCCCGTCGGCAGCGGGGCAGGGCCCAGGCTACCGATGGTTAGGGACGCAGAGACAGGAACCTTCTGACGATACGTGCCGTATCAAGGACGACTGCCTTCTTAATCTTATAATAATAATAATAATTATTATGTAGATAGCAGTGGATTTGAATTAAACGTAATATGTTAATCCAAATCCAATGCTATATGATGCTATTAAAAAAGCTATAATATAGCCTTATTCCCGGAAGTGAAACTGTGGGGCACGGCTAATTAAGGAATACAATCATCACTTCGATAGTTTAAGGAAACCGCAGTGTCCCCTCGGCCTAAACGTTTAACGTCATAAAATTGTTGATCAGAAATCGAGGTGAAAAGGTTCTTCCGTTTCCATACAATAAATAACAATCGTATTTTACTCTGAAACAGACATGAAGTTTAATGAATCATAGATAATTTATTGATGAGTAGGAAAATACATCTTTTTAGACGGTGTTGACCTAGTCAAAAGTAGGTAGAGACATAACATCGGCCGCTTTCGGCCTATAATTCGACTGTTACAAGTCAATTAGCTTCGTTAAGACTATTAATAAATAGAGTCTGAACAACACACAGCGCCATCTAGCCGTGGTAGCTGCTAAGCTTGTGTGCATATACGTTATACAAAAAGAGACCGCCAGACCAGAAACAAATACTTAATTTGAGGCATAAATACTTGCACCCGGCGGAAATTGAACCCGCAACCTTCAGAATTGCAGTCGGGCATTCGCACGACTCGCCACAGAGGTCGTCGTAATACAGAGGTATTATTTTAACATTAGTCGAAACGTTGAGGTAAGAAAATAAATAAAAATACGCGAATAAGATCCGAGAAAAATGTTTCTAATTCAAGCTATATTTTAAGAGGAGTATATACGCCAACGACCTTGAAACTGAAAATCCCTGTCGGGCTCATCGAAAATTGTTGATTATTTCATGACTGAATGTCGTTGTACTTTTTTTTTTGTGCACAGATTGTAGGTGACATTGTTTCCTACATTTTGGTGAAGTTTTAAGACAAGAACCTCCTATTGGTGCAAAGCCTATCCAAATTTTAGACAAAAAATGTCTGATTTGGCTAAAATGTCGATAGGCTTCAATACGTTTCGACATATTTGTATGGAAACTGCACTAAAATATCGGAAACAATGTCGCCTACAATCTGTACACAAAAAAAAGTTCTACGACATTCCGTCAAGAAATAATCAACAATTTTCGATGCGCCCGACATGGATTTTCAGTTTTTCAGAATAGGGAATATTCAGAATAAATTAAGGATTCCTTTTTTGAGGTACTGAACCCTAAAACTCCAGAAAAATGTGAATATTTTACTCGAGAACCCTGAAATCAACAGACACAACTGTTGTATTTTTTATGTAATGTAGGCAGGGCAGGATTAATAAAAATGTAGGTTTTACCAATAGCGGATGGATACCATAAATTGAATCCTCGTACTATATAATTATCCAGCCCTTTATTAAAAGATAGAAAAGGATAGTAAAATCAATGGCTTTTAGTCCACCGTTTGTTTTTATACAAAGAAACAGCATTGGAACTATTATAGGTATATCAGACAATGTTTTATTACTATTACCCTTTCGATAAGTTCCAAAACGTAGGTATTTATTATGTTTACAAAACATTAATAGGTAACAATTAATATAACCAATTTGAAAACGATGGAAAATTTTAGTTAGATGAAAAGGGCTTGAGTAAGTAAGTATACAGATAGTAAGGTTCTCCATCATCGTCGTTATATATTATGGCTTGTAGGCTTGCAGATGTTTAGGGCACCAACAGTTAAAACATCAGTTTTTGAGTGACAAGTTATTTTTCAATATTTTATCGCACGACGTTATCAATATATGTAGGTCATTGTAGGTATCCAAAGTTACAGCTTATGCAAACAAAATTACAGCGACTCTGAGCTAACATGGTACACCAGATGCAGAGCCAAATTATTTATTTTTCAGTCATTATTTTAAAATCAAACGAGGTAGGTACTATTTTGAGGCCCTATAAATAAACCTAGCTCGCTCACAGAAGAGTCGATGGCGGAACCGAGCGAGGCGCACAACCCCTTTGTCTATTGTCTATTCTGTAGAAATTCTACAATAAACAAATCAGACAATAGTTACAAAGGTATCTCACGTTACCTACGCTTCCCACTCCGCCTAGAATCTTCTGTGAGCGAGCTCCTTTAGGACCGGGCGCACTTTGGTACGTTTTCGTCCGAATTTCATTCGTGCGCTATCGTACGGAGACGTAGAACAATCCTATACTACCAAGTACCTACTATGGAAGGGCGCATACTGCATTCGTACCTACGACTAATTCGTATGCAGCCTATGCGCTTTCATAGTATTTTGAAGGAATGGATTGTTCGTACGTCTTCGTACATAAGCGCACGAATGATTTCGGACGAAAACATAGTGAAAGTGTGGCCGGCCTTACCCGTATCGTTGCGATAACAATTAATTACGCCATATAAAATTAATTCAAACTTCACATTAAGATATTAATTGGATAACATAAAATTTATGCCATAAAATTACCAGAAGCTTTTATAAAAAACCTTGTAAAATGTAAAAAAATATGTGAAAATTGGAGATAAAACGGCAAGAGGTTTGGTAAACGACCGCAAAGAGACAAAATCAGACACAATAAAAATTATAGAGGCAACATCTGAATAATTTTCCAAATTATAATTTCGTCAGACTACAGACTTTTTATCGACCGATAGTTTTAATAGATTGATAGACTAATTATTGTTTATTGTACATATCAAAAACAAAAAAAACTGGCCAAGTGCGAGTCGGACTTGCACACGAAGGGTGTAAGGGGCGAAGGGTCCCTACCCTACCATTATTACAAATAATCACATTTGTTGTATGAGAGCCCCATTTAAATCCCAATTTGATTCTGTTTTTAGTATTTATTGTTATGGCGCCAATAGAAATACATTATCTGTGAAAATAGCTACCTCGCTATCACGGTTCATGAGATACGGACTGGTGACAGACAGACAGACGGACAGTGGAGTTTTAGTAAAATGGGCCAGGTTTTACCCTTTGGGTACGGAATCCTAAAAACATATGGAATATTCTTTAGATTTAATATATAATATTAGGGATACCAGGTCTACTACCATTTTTTTAAGCTTTCAATTAAGTATTAAAACGACTTATAAAAATAAATAAGAAATTTATTTATGAAAAGCATCATTTCAAATCCAAAATCAAAGTTCCTTCTTTTCGATTAGAGTAATTGAAATATCTTTGTTTAACTACCTCATCCGATATCTCGCCGGGTTAAACGTAAAAAGAAATTGGTTGCAATGTCGGAGATGCACTCACAATAGCATCGGACGATCGTTGGAAATTACTCTATCCTTTACTACAGTTTATTTTATACACAATAAGTTTCCTCATGTTCCCTCTTTTCGATGCGGGTAATTGAAATATCTTTGTTAAATGACCTCATCGGATATCTCGCCGGGTTAAATGTAAAAATAAATTGGTTGCAATGTCGGAGATGCACTCACAATAGTATCGGACGATCGTGGGAAATTACTCTATCCTTTACTACAGTTTATTTTATACACAATAAGTTTCCTCATGTTCCCTCTTTTCGATGCGAGTAATTGAAATATCTTTGTTTAACTACCTCATCCGATATCTCGCCGGGTTAAACGTAAAAAGAAATTGGTTGCAATGTCGGAGATGCACTCACAATAGCATCGGACGATCGTTGGAAATTACTCTATCCTTTACTACAGTTTATTTTATACACAATAAGTTTCCTCATGTTCCCTCTTTGCGATGCGGGTAATTGAAATATCTTTGTTAAATGACCTCATCGGATATCTCGCCGGGTTAAATGTAAAAATAAATTGGTTGCAATGTCGGAGATGCACTCACAATAGTATCGGACGATCGTGGGAAATTACTCTATCCTTTACTACAGTTTATTTTATACACAATAAGTTTCCTCATGTTCCCTCTTTTCGATGCGAGTAATTGAAATATCTTTGTTAAATGACCTCATCGGATATCTCGCCGGGTTAAATGTAAAAATAAATTGGTTGCAATGTCGGAGATGCACTCACAATAGTATCGGACGATCGTTGGAAATTACTCTATCCTTTACTACAGTTTATTTTATACTCAATAAGTTTCCTCATGTTCCCTCTTTTCGATGCGAGTAATTGAAATATCTTTGTTAAATGACCTCATCGGATATCTCGCCGGGTTAAATGTAAAAATAAATTGGTTGCAATGTCGGAAATGCACTCACAATAGTATCGGACGATCGTTGGAAATTACTCTATCCTTTACTACAGTTTATTTTATACACAATAAGTTTCCTCATGTTCCCTCTTTTTGATGCGAGTAACTGAAATATCTTTGTTAAATGACCTCATCCGATAACTCGCCGGGTTAAATGTAAAAATAAATTGGTTGCAATGTCGGAGATGCACTCACAATAGTATCGGACGATCGTTGGAAATTACTCTATCCTTTCCTACAGTTTATTTTATAGACAATAAGTTCCCTCATGTTCCCTCTTTTTGATGCGAGTAACTGAAATATCTTTGTTAAATGACCTCATCCGATATCTCGCCGGGTTAAATGTAAAAATAAATTGGTTGCAATGTCGGAGATGCACTCACAATTAGGGCATGAATCCCGGGATTCCGGGATATCGTAATCCCGGGATCTCGGACGCAAAAGTTCGATATTATAATCCCGGGATTGAGTGATCCGATATCGAGATTTGAGCAATTTACTATTTGGGTATAAATTAAGGTTTTCAGCTATATTTTTCCTCATGGAATGATTGAATAGAACTATTAAAATTAAACCCAAATTAGTCTACCCCTGAGGAAGAGATCTGTAAAGATTTAGAAGCGTAGGGAATTGGTAAAATGTTTAAAACAATAAAAGTAACGTGATTCATTGCAATTTTTAAGACAATTATTTTTTATACAAGCTCGCATGCAATTTTTTTCTGCTAACATCATTTTAGTGGTGCGCCTAGAATTTGGCGCGAAAGTTTAGACACTTTCGGGTTTAGGGTATTTGTCCGCCATATTTCCAAAATGATGGGGTGGACGGCCCTCGGGGTAACTTATTTACGTAATGAAACCACTAGAGTCTTAAATATATTAAATATTTTAAATTTAACCCATTTTTATTGTATTAAATTCGCCTTTTTAACGATATCTAAAATCTCAGTATCAATCCCGGGATCCCGGGATTGAGCTCTTAATATCAATATCGTCCCGAGATTGAAAACCTTCCGATATTGCATGCCCTACTCACAATAGTATCGGACGATCGTTGGAAATTACTCTATCCTTTCCTACAGTTTATTTTATAGACAATAAGTTCCCTCATGTTCCCTCTTTTTGATGCGAGTAACTGAAATATCTTTGTTAAATGACCTCATCCGATAACTCGCCGGGTTAAATGTAAAAATAAATTGGTTGCAATGTCGGAGATGCACTCACAATAGTATCGGACGATCGTTGGAAATTACTCTATCCTTTCCTACAGTTTATTTTATAGACAATAAGTTCCCCCTCTTTTTGATGCGAGTAACTGAAATATCTTTGTTAAATGACCTCATCCGATAACTCGCCGGGTTAAATGTAAAATAAATTGGTTGCAATGTCGGAGATGCACTCACAATAGTATCGGACGATCGTTGGAAATTACTCTATCCTTTCCTACAGTTTATTTTATAGACAATAAGTTCCCTCATGTTCCCTCTATTTGATGCGAGTAACTGAAATATCTTTGTTAAATGACCTCATCCGATAACTCGCCGGGTTAAATGTAAAAATAAATTGGTTGCAATGTCGGAGATGCACTCACAATAGTATCGGACGATCGTTGGAAATTACTCTATCCTTTCCTACAGTTTATTTTATAGACAATAAGTTTCGCTCGCTTAGTTTTAACCGTCTGTGTATTTAGAAGGGTCTATTTATTTTATGGTTTGGAAATTGTAATGCATTTTTTATTTATTGCCAATTAGCAAAGCACCTAGCTACTTTGGCGAATACGTCTAGGTACCTATTCGCCAAAGTAGCTAGGTGGTAGGTACTTATTTTTTATTTATTGCCAATTTAGCAAGAGTAGATTTTCCCCTTGTACCTTTTGCGAATACTTAGTAAATAGCGACCTACCAATTTACTAAGTACAAGTAAATTGGCCGGCAGATAAGTTGAAAAATTTAGACGTGGAAGGGGAAAGTTTTCTATGAATAATCGACTTCTGCGTATCCGCCATTTTTTTTTCAACTAATCTGCCGGCCACTTTATTTGTCTGCGGATATTTCGTGGAAGGAAAATTATGATAAGACGCGCCGAGGCGCCAACACTAGATAAACTGTGGTATTTATTTCATCCTCGTGTTCCTTTAGAACTAACTCCATTACTAGTAGCAGCAGAAAGTGCGCGCGGAGAGATAATTATCTTTAGAGATAAATATCTTGATATCCCCGGTACCTATATTTATCAGGAGTATTTACTAATAGAATCAAGATAAGCAAGATAAAACGGCATGGCAGAACAAGAATCTTTGAACATATAAATTCTTGTTTGATACAAGTATATAAAATTTGACGAAAATTTTAGAACTTATTTTTTAACGGGTATGCTTAGTGTTTCTAGTACCTAATCTAAGTATTGGTATCTATAAAATCTACACTAATATTATAAAGAGGAAAGATTTGTACTTTTGAGTGTGTGTGTGTGTCTGTATGTTTGTATCAAATAAACTCAAAAACTACTGTGCGAATTTCAAAAAATCTTTCACCGTTAGAAAGCTACATTCACCCTGAGTAACATAGGCTACTTTTGATCCTGATATTCCCACGGGTTTGGGACTTACGCGGGTGAAACCGCGGGACGCAGCTATATTATGTAAAGGGTATGTGTGCGAGTGTGTTTGTTGCTCCTTCGTCCTCCAGCTGACCTCTGAACCGATTGCGATAAAACTTAGTATATGGATAGCTGAAGACCTAGACTAACACAAAGGTTACTTTCAATTCCGATGTTCAAGCGGGATCGGGAGTTAGTTAAAACCGCGGGGCGTGCTGCTATAATGTTCAATTTTCAAGACTGGCTGACTTTATCAGTTCCTATGTACTTACAGACAGAGTATGAATTCGTACAATGGTAACGTGTTATTCCTGTATTAGAATCATCCAAAATTTCATTTCAACATCAATGCAATTGCAATGAATACACTCAAAATGAAACTATAAAAGCAATTGCAATCGAAACGAAATCGAAATCGAATAGAGTGTATTCTCCAAAGAATTTTTGAATTACCGATTAACGTCAAATTTTAAATTAAAGATTGGCTGGAATGATATTGAAATGATATTTTAAATAATTTTATAACAAGAATAGGCCACCTGAACTCTCAAATATTGACTACGAAGTTAGAACTAGGTTAGAGTTATGTTACAAGGTTCTTCACAAATTCTTAATGAAACTTCAGAACCGAGGCACTGTTTAATTCTTATGAAACTTCATCAAAGCGAGCTCAGTCGTTAAACTGATGTACCTTCCTTCCTCTACGTCTATATATCTATCTATAGGCCTTTTACAGAATACGGACTTTCTGTCGGACGACAGATCGCCGTGGTTGTAAAATTAAATTGTGAGATTTGAGCACAGAAGTGCATTTTATAGAATGCTTCGCTTTTGTCAGGGTTTGAACCACAGATATCGGAATATTCTGCACTGTGGTTTGAACTCATAGGTACTATTAGGTACCCTTCGAGTACGAAAGCCTTCCTTCGACATCGTCGCGACGAATTGTTCTGTCAACATCGAAAATATTGACGTCGCGCCTAAAAACAGTGACCTTGCTATTTTAAAATGAGTTTTAAGGCCTGGCCTTAAAACTCATTTTATAATATCAATGTGAGTGTCTCCACGGTCCACGCCAACCCTCGAGTTGATTCACGTCGGCCGTCTATAGGGTGAGTGCCATAGGATCTCTGATTAACTTAATTATTAGGTACAGTTATTTCTGCTACAACTAATGAGCATAATATGCCGCCTTTTAGAAATGTCAAAAGCAAACGTTATTAGATAAAACTTTATTAAAATCGCCGCATCCTGACGGATGCCACCGAGAGATAGACAGACAAACACACACAAACACCCCTCTTTTTCCATCAGAGTTAATAATAAATTACTTAGTCACTACAAAGTGAAACAAAATCATCGTCCAATAGAAAGTTTTCAGTCTACAAAGCAGGTCTCTTTGTGCCATACCTCTTTGTTCTCGGTCTATTTCGTAATGTACCAGACGATAGATTCAGCAACGTGAAGCCGTGTTTATGAGATTGCAGTCTCTTTAACAGTTGCTATTATAGTCACTTGGAGTTCAGAGGACAAGATAGCTACCTAAGATCCTAAGCTCAAGATTGGACTTCGAAGCGCTGTTAGAGTCATTTGTTTATTAGGTACTATCAACAACGAAAGTGGGTATACACCGTATGGTCTACATTCGCTTGCAGAGTCTATCACTGTACGGATTGCTTTTTATATTAAAATCAATGCAATAAGACCGCTGTGCTAACTAGACACTTACGCATTGAGTAGAAATTTAGATACACAATAATTGTCACACACTTTATATTTATAGATATATCTATACCAATGCGTGTATAATATGCTTATTCCACGCTCGGCGCTCGGTTTAAACGAATCTTTTGGCTAACTGGATACCCACTTTTGTTGTTGATAGTACCTAACTACTGGTATATTGTAGGAAAATAAACTGTGAGTTTAGCTTGGTTTCGCATAGTTCAGCTAGTTTTTAGGGTTCCGTACTCAAAGGGTAAAAACGGGACAGTGAACAGGTGTTCACTTTGCGTGCTTCATCTTAAGCTGCATCTACCTACACTAACAAACTCGTGTGGTAGTGGTCAAATGCTACGTAATAAAAAAAACTCACTACTATCAATAATTGGCAAGCGGAGCTAAAATAACTTAGTTTATTTGGCGGAGATTGAGGTCTCAACCCTGTAGCAAAATAATTATATTGGAAAAAAGGTGAGAAATTAGAAAAGAGAGTAGGTACGAAGTAGGGTTATTCTACTTCGTACTCTCTTCTCTAATTTCTTCGGTAGTCGAGTAGAAAGGCTTCAAATCGTTTTTTAAAAAGTACCTACTAAGGTTCTTATACTAAGCATGTCAGAGCTAATTCGCGTACAGACAGACATACAGAGGGACATAGACATGACTAAACTATAAGCCAACTTTCTTGTAGACTTCCCCTCTTACTTATAAACGATGACTAACTTTATGTAACGTTTGTCTTTAACTGTGACATGAAGTTTCAAAGTTAACAGACAGTGACAAACGTTACATAAACTTAGTCATCGTTTATAAGTAAGGGGGTTAATGATTGTTTCAAAATTATCAAAAATTTAAAACATGAATTAGGTACGTAGGTACGTATAATAAAATTACTAAATAGACTTAGGTACCTACAGTAAACCACTCACATAACTTCCAATCATAATAAAAAGTAACTCAGTGAATGTATAAATAAATAAACAATAAATAAACTAAAATTCTCCATCGTTTTCAAATTGGTTATAATTAATTGTTTCCTATTAATGTTTGTAAACATAATGAATACGTTTTTGAACTTATCGAAGGGGTAATAAATAAGCCAAAATGGCGGAAATTAAAAAAAAGAAAAGTTTTAACTTAGTAAGAATCTACTTAGTATTCTGTTGCCCCGGGGCCCCGGGGTAACGTGCGGTGTAAAATGATTTGTAGCCCCATAAAAACGCCTTGATGTAAATCCGATGGGAAGTCCAGTAGGGACATGCCTACCTATACTGGAATTTGTTAGAAACTTCCTGATGGCCGAACAATTCTTCACGCTATTGACGTTTTTACTGCGTTATGATGAAAAAACTAGAAGAGACTTTCGTTGTTAAAGAATTAGAACTGCGTTGCGTCGCAGAATTGAAGGTAAGAGTTTGATTCTTGGGTTCTACGATCGCACTAGGGCTTTTCTAATTAATTAATTAATTAATTTGTTAGTAGGTATATATTTCATTGTGTTAGTCTTATTTTCCTATCTCACTTTAACTTAGGCTTGCCGCAAACGAGCGACCGACCACAGCCAAGTGATCAGCGACAGCGATTATTAACATACTTTTTCATATATTTTACATAGACGCGCCGAACCCGTGTAGTCGGTAGCGGCCACTAGCTACCCCAGTGAAAAAGTATGTTAACAACTTAACTGTCCCTCTACAATAAACCTCTTCCCCACGTCCGTCATTTTATCCCATTTGAAAGTCTATATAAAATCAATATTTTTTTTCTTTACGTTCACATATTTGTCTTTAGTATTTATGCTACGCTCATAACAAAAAAATGTCTCAAAATTGTATCAAAAAATGAGTCACCCGTGACTCCTGAACTTATTCCAAAAGTTCGGCGTGAGTCGTATGTGACTCACTGGACAGTTAAGTTGTTAAGTCGCAGTCACTGGCCACTAGTGGCCGTGGTCGGTCGCCCTTTTGCGCCAATCCTTACCTATTTTAAATAGTGACAAGAAAAAACACACCCGCCTGCGTGTGCAACACTTCGATACCGATTCCTTACACAGCTTACATTGCTTACATTTACGATGTCAGCTGACAAACGACCTCTCGAACGTTTATTTTTATTCGATATCCCAAATCTAGTAATACACAAGTACCTGAACGTACATCCATGTTTTTTACCACGTTTTTACGGCGTACTTCGAGGAAATAGCAACATAGCACGACAAGGCCAGGTACTCCGGGCCATTCGCTCCGCCATTCCAGCCGTAATACGGCCTATACTTCTACAAACAGCTTCTGAGATTTACAAGCAACGCCTTCTCTCACTCCATAAATAACAAGGTATTTTAACGGAATAAGCCCGGGTACATACAATACTTCAATATTTAAGTCATATCTATAATATCTTTGTTCGTCTGGCTGACCATCAACGCACAGTCTAAGCCACTGGTAGTAGAGAGTTGAAATTTGGAGAGTGTGTTCTTCATGTGATGTAGGCATCCGATAAGAAAGGATTTTTTGGACATATGCTGATATGACCGCGGGATACAGCTGGTCTATACTAATATTAAAAATGCGAAAGTAACTCCGTCTGTCTATCTGTCTGTTACGTTTTCACTCCCTAACCGCTTAATTGATTTTGATGATTTGCTCATTTTATGATTTAGGTTGAATAAGGAATACATTAAGGTTGAGATAAGAAAACTTTTTAAAATAATTCAATGGGTTGAGCTAGGAATATAGTTTTAGACGAGTTAAGAAAATTATACCTAATAGGATGAGTTTCATAGGTTGAATACGGCATTACCCGAATATTGGCATGGAAATAACTGGGACCTTGGAAAACGACAAGCTAGTATTGATTCCGACATTCCCGCGGGATCGGGACTTACACGGGTGAAACCGCGGGGCGCAGCTAATAATTCAGAAGGTAAACATAAACTCTATAAATATCTTACTTACCCAACCTTTTCAGAAGTGCACTCGTCGTTGTTTGGCGCCCGCCATGGTGTGCAAAGTCATTTTCAACGGAGATTACAACGTCGACGCAACTTATTTGATGTCAATAGTTGACCTCTATACAATATTTGATGCCCATGAAGTATGTGGTAAGTAGTAGCACTGCTACTACTTAGTTCTGTGATAGTAGGCATCTATCTAGTACAGCGGTTCCCTAACTGGGGGGCGCAGGCCACCTGTGTAGTCAGGTATAAAAACCTGGAGAATGCATTCCAGACTGCTCTATACGACCAATTAAATTATTTGAAATTGACGCCTGTCAAGAACATGATCATATTGTTTCCTCAGTGGGCGAATGTTAAAACTTTATCAGCCTCTAGACTGGCCCCGAACCCGCGGCCACTTCACGGGCGCTATCAAAGGTATTTGGTACTTACCAAAAAACCCCTTATATGACTCAAAGGTATTTGGTACTTACCAAGTATCCCTTGTATGACTTTGTGAAACTTTAACGAGCAATAAAAATACTTATTAAATACTTATTTTGTTTTTGAGTACTACTTTTTTTTTATCCTGACCTGATAATCTGAATTGTAGGAGGGGGGGGGGGATTTTTTTTTTATGGTCCAAAGGGGGCGCGTCTCAAATAAGTTAGGGAACCCCTGATCTAGTAGTATATAGATACACGTCTAGAGCTGTAGAATCGTATGTAGAGCTTCAAACCTTTGCTTCAAATAGGTACATGATGACACTTTTAACGCAGATTTCAACGTCGACGTAACATGTTTGATGTTGACCTCTATACAATATTTGAGACTCATGAAGTGTGCGGTAAGTAGTAAAGCACTACTAGAAGAACAATACAACATTCTAACTAAATAAGTAAAAGCAGTACCTAAAAATCACCAAAATTGTGACTGTACGCGTCCGTGCTGTCTTCATACAAAAGTAGCCCGTCCCCGCCCCGGCCCGGACACGGCCCGGTCTAGCATAAATCCTATTTATGTATTCTGTGCTACTACTATATTCTGTGATAGTAGGTATCTAGTAGTATCTACAGACAAGATGCCTGTAGAGTCGTATGGTAAAGCTTCAAATACACGAATTTACACGATGACATACTTACACTTTACCTAAAACATACCACACCTACACCACACATAATATACATAGAAATTCGTGCATTTATGCTCTAGGCGTGTCTGTAGGTAAAATGTAAGAAGTGTAACTGTCGTCGTGAATTTGAAGTCCAAAATAGTCCCCCGCTATTCCCGCTAATAGCGATGTGTTTTACAAAAGAAATACTTCCCGCTAGTCTAGTTTGGCCGCCTATTGTGCCACTATAGATTAAGATTCTTTGTACTTTATTTTATTGTAATTTATTTTTGGTGAGAACAATAAAGCGTTCTATCTATCTAGTTTGGCTCAAATCCTAAACAAAGGGTCGGTACAAAAGTAATTTTAAATGAGGTCCGGATTGTTAGGAAAACAAACAAAAAAAAACAATATTAAAAGCAAAGTCAAATCAAGTCTTGTAAACAAGATAGTAGGTATTCAGAATAAAATAATGTCGAAATATAAGGCTTCGCAAAATTCACTAATACAAAACCGTGATAAAAAGTCTGTTTAAAAAACTTAGTAGGGAAATAAACATGTCAGTTTAGAAACTATTTTGGTCATCATAAGTTTTCTACTCTTCAATATTTGGCAGTCCAGACCGATTCAAATCTTAGATTAAAACAAAAACCTAAAGATACGGTACCTAGTCTCGGAAAATGAGACAATAAAAATGCGTCTAGCTGACGCACTAGCCTCAGTCGTATGTCGAACCGTTGCCGCGAGAGCACGTGCTGTCACACTGCGATTATCTTTTTGACATCCATAAGAATGCCTTTTTGCTTTTTTACAAAGCCTGAATCATTTTTAAAGACAAATATTTTAAAATACAATAATTTTATAAAAACGCATGTAGGTGTTTCTAGCTCATTTTTCGCATTTTTCGCCGAATACGCAATGTTGGAATATACCGTATCTATATTTTTGTTTTTATCTAAGATTCAAATATGGACTTCGGCCCGCCTCTTGCCTACCGCTCAACTCTTTCAATGAAAATAAGTAGAAATATGTAAATAAAGAGACTCTCAAATTTGGATCTCAAAAGAATATGAAAACCCCTAAAAACGTCTTAGTGAAAACCCTCGCAATATGCCCACTTCTTCTTTTCGTATAATGGTGTGCTCACATGAAGTTAGAGTTTTCAGTTCGCTCTAAGACCTGTAACCCTAACGACTGCTATCAGAGATAACAACCGAACCAACAGTTTAACGTGCCTTCCGAAGCAAGAAGGAGGTCGAGAATATGATTTGTGCCTCACAAATTATCTGTCACCAAACGAAGTAATGACCGCGCCAAACATTGGTTAACACGCACGACCATTCGAGCCCGTGCAGCTAGGCCAATAAGCCTCTCAAAGATGTCCACAAAATGCGGACACATGCGGGCAAATACTGCAGGAAAAACTTAATGACTCCATAAGACCCCAGCCATCTAATCGCAGTCAATATAATCGCTCTCCAAAATGACACAACGATACAGTAAAACTTCAACGCAACATAAAACCATTTTACTATACTAGTATTACGACATAGGAATAAAGTTCTAACAGTCCCCTGGCTCGTAACGAAATAATAGCTCTAAATTAGGAGAAGCTTCTTGACCGATATCTGTGCTGTATTGACGGGAAGGTCGTCCGTGACCAAACTTTTTATTGAAAACGGAGTTTCGTTCACTGGAATGAGCTTTTCGGTCTGATCAAATGGAAAACGCCCCTCTTAGCATTTAGGAGCTAATTTAGAGAAGACGTCATTACTTTGCACACTTTTAGCGACAAATATATTACAGATCATGTAATTAAGTGTTATTAAAACCGTCTACCTACATTATGCATTTTTGCTAAGCAACACTTGGGAATCATACAAAAAAGCGACCAAGTGCTAGTCGGACTCGCGTGCTAGAACCCTAAAATAAATAATGGTTCAATCGAAATCCGTGAACGCAACGACTGACTGACACTGACGCCAGTTTATCAGTAGATGGCACCAGTGGTAAAAATAAATCGCGGTAACGCTGCCTAACGAAATCGTGGTAAGTTTTAAAATCACGTTTGTTGTATGGGAAATACATATTTGTTTTATTTTGTTTTTAGTAGGTATATTGTGAAAATTTCGACTTTCTAGCTATCACGGTTTATGAGATACAGCCTGGTGATAGACGGAGAGACAGACAGCGAAGTCTCAGTAATAGGGTCCCGTTCTTACCATTTGGGTAAGCCTGCGTAAAATTTATAACCTTACGGATACAGACACATTAAGGGTTTTATTTAAAAATGAGAAGTACCTAACACTCACGGCTATTTTCATCCTGGAAATATGCTTATTTGTAAAAAATAATCACGAATATTTTTTTAATACTAGATCAAGCAGATTAGACAGCCTACGCAATAAACATAAGCATAATATATACCCCAAGTAAATAACAGTATGTTTTATAAGAGTGCTTACTATACTGCTATTAAAATATATAATAAATTACCAACTTCATTGAAAGAATTAAATGGTTTAATATTTCAAAAGAAACTCAAACAGTGGCTCATATCTAAAGTGTATTATAATATGAAATATTTTTTTGAAGACACTATTTAGAGCTAATTTTATAAGATTGTTAGCTTTTAGTTATTATTTGTAACCCTAGACTTAAGTTTAATATTGTATACTCGAAAAGAGTAAGCTGTTGAGACTAAACTATTTATAAGAACCTTTGTCACAACGAAACAATAAATATTTAGATACTTTACTTTACTTTACCTAATAGGCTCGACTTTTATAGCGAGTCCATACTGTTAAGGTACGAGTTGGCAACGGGCGACATAAGACGGCAACGGACGACGTGTCGCGGCGACACTACTGGTTTCTAAGAAATTCTCTACGCTCGCTCGACGACGACGCTTCGCTAGCTTCGTTTCGCTGACTACGTAGGAAAATTAATAGAAATACATAGAAACCAGTAGTGTCGCCGCGACAGGTTGTCCGCTGCCGCCTCATGTCGCCCGTTGCCAACTCGTACCTTTAGATAGTCTAACGGCCGAATCCGCACTTATTTGAGGGCTAAATAATGAATTGGGCAGCTGCTAATTGCAAAATTAGTAAGGGATTTTTTTGTTTGTATAGGAGCTGCTTAATTGCCCTCAAATGTATTTTGGTATTTTTACATTTTTTTTTAAATTTCGTACCTATATTTTCACAACCTAATTTCCTACAAAAAATTACTCAAATACGAAAGAGACATAAAAAAATATGATTCAAAAATTATGTATAAACGTGATTCGTACGAGCGTACACAAGAATGTTATGGGGCATAAGGTGAGGATATGAGATATGGGGCAGTAAACATTTGAAGCGGGACCCGACAAAGATATCTACATGTTTTTATGTGAGGTCCTATTATACCAAGTGTTATCGGGTGGACCTTGTATTCAGGAAATGTGGGACTGGTACCGAACGCCACCGGAATTTGACGAGAACATAAATTTCTTCAAAGGATTCTGTTCCTATATTACCTACATTGTGTATAATGGTATTGTATTGTATTTGCCTCTGTGGCGTGTCGGGCGAAAGGCCAACTGTAACGTAGAAGGTTGCAGGTTCGATTCAAGCCGGGTGCACGTATTTATGCTTCAAATAAAAATATAAATCAATAAGTTTCCTTCTAAACTCACACTTTGTAAGAGAACCAATATCTAGACATTTATTAATTTTATGAAATAGCTTATCAATCACAGCGCCATATTGGTTAGGTAGGAAAATTAGTCCTACATTTAGAAACCTTTACATTTAGTAGGATTAGTACGATATTAATTGTATTATTGGTTCACTAATCCGATTGATATCGTTAAACTAATTTAGATGACTGCTTTTGAAAAAAATACTTTCAAAAACTTTAGTATAGTTCACGCAAAACTTAATGGCCCCTGTGATCTAGGCGCAGGTAGTTGTGCAGAACGCGAATTATAGATGCGCCAGGTAAAGGTACGGTCGTCGGGAGGGGACCGACCCTCCCCGCGTGTCGCTCGTTCCCCGCGACCATCAAGCAACGCATACAGCTGTGTGAGTGCTACGTTCCTAGATCACAGGGGCCATTAAGTTTTGCGTGAACTATACCCGGGGGGATTCGAACCCGCAACTATTGGTAATCCGAAGCAACGCGTTTGACGCTTCGCCACAGGTAGCCCTCCCGCCAGGTCGTAATTAAGAAAGCACCTCCTCGTGTGTTCTTACGAATAAGACCTCGTAGTGAAATCCACTGACAAACTTTGTAGTTCAACTCGGCTTGTAACTTCCCATATTAACATGGAAATGATTACAATATAAAATGACTAATTGACTGACTGATTTAATTGGAATTAACTTGTTACCTACAATTGTTGGCTCCTTACTTCGAGATCTTGATATAGAGACGTAAGACGAGCAAAGACTTCAAAGTTCCGCCGCGCCCTTCCACGCGGTAAATTGAAATGCGTGAATCCGTGAAAACTCAGTAGGTATGCGCGAGAAGAATTGTTATTTTATCCGTTTGTTGGAGAAGGCCCACAATAGACTCTTTCTAGCCCGTATTTCATAATGTAGTAGATGCTTGCTTGTATTTTGCCCAGAAAATAACTATTTGTTTACAACGGGGCAATGCAGCCAGTATTCTGGGCACTTTTTCCTCCACCAAGAGTTTAGCTGATGTAGATTTAGTTAGTTTTATTTTAATCAGTTTTAGTTTTAATTTTGTTTTTAATATTAATTATGTTTTATAGGTAAGTGTTTGGTTTCAATAAATCAGAGTGTAGATGAAAAAGATGAAACTACTAGCTGCGCCCTATGGTTTTACCCGCGTAAGTTCCGCTTAGAGACGCAAGTTTGACCAGAAGCTTTCACGCAAAAATACTGAATAAATTTTAT
The DNA here is from genome assembly GCA_958496205.1 of Idaea biselata. NCBI lineage: Eukaryota > Metazoa > Arthropoda > Insecta > Lepidoptera > Geometridae > Idaea > Idaea biselata. The sequence goes on from OY292402.1 coordinate 4,920,306, forward strand.
TGTAATTAAATTAAATTAGCTTTCTACGGGTATATTGGCCCGTGATCCCCACTAAAAGGTCCCCACCAGTAGGGATTAAGGCATGTTTCAAAAACAGATTGGCGTTTTCCCCACTACCCTTGTTAATACGGTACCAGTCTGAACAATCTGGTGGTGTCACTTTGGCACGTGGTGTCTCACCTTATAGAGAACCGAACCCAGCGTTTGGGGACACGATCTCTCTATAACAGATCCCTGACGGTTGCTCCTCGGAGTGGCCTGACGGTACAGCGGACCCCTATCTGCATATCCAAAGTGGTCATAGTTGGGGACGCTTTAATAAATAGGTTTTAGTCGTCCGGGGTCCCTTACCCTTGTTAAGGGCCCTATTCTGAAAAACTGAAAATCCATGTCGGGCGCATCGAAAATTGTTGATTATTTCATGACGGAATGTCGTAGAACTTTTTTTTTGTGTACAGATTGTAGGCGACATTTTTTCCGATATTTTAGTGCAGTTTCCATACAAATATGTCGAAACGTATTGAAGCCTATCGACATTTTAGCCAAATCAGACATTTTTTGTCTAAAATTTGGATAGGCTTTGCACCAATAGGAGGTTCTTGTCTTAAAACTACACCGAAATGTAGGAAACAATGTCACCTACAATCTGTGCACAAAAAAAAGTTCTACGACATTCCGTCATGAAATAATCAACAATTTTCGATGAGCCCGACAGGGACTTTCAGTTTCAAGGTCGTTGGCGTATATACTCCTCTTAATCCTGGTTGATGGGGATTATGCCAATGAAAATATGGTGATTGTAGGCTACTTTTAGGGTTCCGTAGCCAAAGGGTAAAAACGGGATCTTTTTCGCGATCACGAAAATCGAATCATGATCGCGAGAACAGAAAAAAATAAAGATTTTTTTTCATTTCTAAACATTAGCATTTATATGAATGTAAGTACTTGTACATAAAGTTAGGTATTTGCGATTGCGTGAGGTCAAGTGTCTGTCAAGGCGATATTTAAATAAGCTTTAGACGGTTGACTGAGTTTCAGGAATTTGTTCAAGCATGTGAGGACACAGCATTGCTGCCTTTTCGCCTTTTGCCTTTTCAAGTAGGTCGGCTACGTTATACATGGTGTTGGAGTTTGTGGAGCAGCTGGTTATATACGTTGTTCTACACGTCTAGGCGAATAACTTTTTCTACTACGACTTTTGGCAATTCGAAGTTATTTCCGAAAATTTTGAGCTTAAAGTTTACTTGAAAATCAGCTGTTTTTGAGAGTTGTAGGTCATTGTCTTTAAATTGTCCTTTTTAGTTTGGATTAGGTACTACAATCTAAACATTAATTGCCTTTATTTAAAAAAAAAAGCTGTTTTAGAGTAAAAAATAAACTCAGGTGAATTTAAACTAGTGCTAAAAATTATAGCGGCTACAGAAATACATCTTCTGTGAAGTCAAGCGTCTAGCTATTACGGTTCTTGAGATACAACCTGATATGATGACAGACGGACAGTGGGACAGCGAAGTCTCAGTAATAGGGTCCTGTTTTTACCCTTTGGGTACGGAGCCCTAAAAAAGGTAAAACGTGGTTCGCCTGGATGTGTAGAATAAGCAGCTGCTCTTTAAACTCCAACACCCTGTCTATGAAAAAGTAGATATACAATATGTGATATGGAGGAGGATTTAATATGAAAGGGTAGGGTAGCTACTTACCCGTGATTGATTCCCTTTTTGCCTGTAGATTTTGTGTCGTACCAAAATAATGTTTTGTAAGCACTTTCGTTATAAATGAGTTGTTTGGTAGGAATACTTAGAGTGGCTACTACTTTTGTTACATTGAGGAAACGTCCAGAAGAGAAACAATAAGCTTTATTTGACGAATGAGACGTATCAAGCTAATTTTTCGTGAGTAGCTTCATTTTGATGAGACGCCCAACAATTTCCTATACGAAACTCTCGATTGTGGTAGATAACAGAGGTAGGATTCTGTACTACTACTTTTGAGCGTAGGACTGGGATAACGTACCTACCACGCAATTCGTAGGACAATATGACTGTTAAATTGTATAAATAAATACTAACTAAGAAAAATAAAAAAATCAGCTGGTTAGTAATAATTTAGGACCTTGGAGAAGGACATAGGATATTTTTAATCCCGTGAATCCGGAAACCACGTGGCGCAGCTAGTATTAAATAAAATAGTAGGTACCCAAACTGAGTTTATACTGTGCTTAACAAGTTGTTCTCTTTATGTCTGTCATCATCATTTTAATTTTGAAATATAATAAAAGCGGATGTTACAATGAAAACATGTTCCGAAGTCAAAGACTTTTAAATATTGATAGAAAACAGAGCAGACAATAAAACAAATCTTATGTTTGTACGTCTTTGCACGAGCTAAATAGTCACTTAGATTGTGTAACTTTTGTATAAGTAGTATAAAATAAATTCGCGTTAGTTTATTTTATACTTCTAATACACTATTTATAACTCAACAACGGCTGCACCGATTTGGCTCATAATTGGTTAGGAGGTAGCTTAGAACCAGGAAAAGGAGATAGAATTTATATTTTGCCTCTAAATAGCGGAACAAAGTTCACCGGGTCAGCTAGTTAAAGATAATAATAATTATGAAGTAAACACATTCGTATTCAAAATCGTCTTATTGACCACTCTAGAGTCCGAAATGTATACTTTTAACCAAAATTATACCTATATGTATATAACATTCAGCCATAATATCCTCAGATCGTATTCCAAAATTTTAATATCATAAAAAATATATTGCTATCAAAAATTATACAAAACGAAGTCTCCATTGTTAAAAATCTAATTTAAAAATATCTTCTAGGTTAATGGGCAATAAAGAGAAAATATATGTGACTTTAACCAATTTTCTCAGCATTTCCTCAGTGAGCCGCCACTAGGTATTCGCTATAGAAATTTGGAATGCTAATTATGATAATACCAATTAGATAATCTATAAATAATCCAATAAAAAGTTATAGTTAAACGCGCATTAATAAGCAGAGAAATTATTGGTTCTAACACTTGGATATTATATTAACATGGGTTCAGCACTTGAATAGAGAAAAAATGTTCAACATGACGCCGCGCCGTCACAACAAAATGCAGCTGGTACATGAAAATACATAGCATCAGCTATGGTATTCTGACATCACTCAACTTTACAAGCCTAGTTCTTCCTCTTTTTATCGTGAAGTGGTGTGGCTCATCTACCATTAAAGTTGTTGAGATCGCTCTAAGGCCTCTAACTTGACCTAACGACTGTTATCAGTGATAACAACTGGGACCAACTACTTAACGTGCCTTCCGAAGCACGTAGGAGCACGAGAAAAAAAAAATTTGCCACACACATTACTATCGGTCACCCTTGCGTTGCTTGATCCCCACAACCATTTAATATCAGTAATATCCCACATCTTTAAGAGGTCTAAAAAGGTTCTCTTTAAACCTTTTAAGGTCTTCTTTTTAAATCTTTATTCAAAGGCAAATTCAATTCCAAAAAAATTCAAAGGGACCGGCATCAGAATTGCACCAATGATTTTCTAAACGTTGATGCGTTGATATAAGTCAGGACTTTGAATTTTATATATCTATATAGATAAGCAACACAGAAGTATGTATAAAACACAGATAGATAAGTAGATAGATAGAGATCCGTGGTATGAAAGCACCCATACGAACGTGTCTCGAATGTTTCGAAGCGCTTAACACGTAACTCGTGTCGACGTACGAATTTACATTAATGAAGCTCTATCTCGTTGGAAATTCCAGTGATGCTGTGAGAAATGGTATTTAAGAATGGATTCGTTGGTAATTGTACCTAACGAATTACCTAGACTGTGAATTAGTGTTTATTAGTCAGTCTTTCCCTGAAGAAGAGGTCTGTAAAATCTGGAAACGTAAAGGATTAATAAAAATTTAAACCGTCTGCCTATTACGGTTTATGATATACAGCCTGGTGACAGACGGACAGACAGACAGAGAGATAGACAGGGAGCCTCAGTAATAGGGTCCCGTTTTTACCCTTTGGGTACGGAACCGTAAAATAGATAAAACGGTAAAATAGATTTTTAATCTATTTTACTATTATAAAGCGGAAGAGTTTGTTTGTTTTTTTGTTTGTTTGTTTGTTTGTTTGAACGCGCTAATCTCAGGAACCACTGGTCCGATTTGAAAAATTCTATCGATGTTGGATAGTCAATTTATTGAGGAAAGCTATAGGCTACTTTTGATGCCTATATTCCCACGGGATCGGGACTTATGCGGGTGAAACCGCGGGGAGCTGCTAGTGATTAATATAATAGAAGCAACGCGTTGAAAAGGAACCGGAAAAATGAATTTAATTGCAATTGTAGTTTGTTTTACCACGAAGTATGCTCGAATGCTAGCATTGCTAAAGTCGCAAATCTTGGTGCAGCCCATTTGGATGATTATGCAGGAACATCAGCATTCACCACGGTATCCTTCATAGCAGCCACCGTACCATCCAACACACATCTATAAAAGGATAAGACTGTAGGTCCTAAAAAAACCAGCCAAGTGCGAGTCACACTCGCGCACGAAGTGTTCCGTTTGTTATATGGAATTAAGATTAGTTTGGAGTACGAAACCCTTAAAACGACTATCGACTTATTGACTTTTAATCGACATAGCGAATTCGGGGTGAAGTGAAAAACGACGAAGTGAACTGCATTCGGGGCGAAGTGCGAACAAGCCGTTGTTTGATATTAGTTCATTACCCATTCCACTTTTCCGGTGAAAACAGAATCATGCCACTTTTTGCGTTATAAAAACGATCCTTGTATGTATTTCATTTCATGTACCTACCTACCTCCTTATTTAATTTTCTAATCTGCTAAGCAAACACGGTTTAAGTTTTGCCAATTTCTTCCCTACGCGACACCTTTCAAAATGCACAGTTCACAAAACCAAATATTCAACCGATTGAAGCCATAAATTTAAAAATCGAATAACTCACACCTAATGGCGTCTAGAAATGGTTCTCATACATTTTCGTCACCGGCTCCTTAGGGCCGGCGCAGACCTGACGGAGCGCAGCGCAGAGCATGCCCGCGTAGCCGAATTTCTTACCGGAAAATACGCGCGGATGCGCGAGTATGCGCGCGGATTTATTTGTTGTGTTAACTGATTTTGAATATTATTTTAATGAGAACAATGTCGATAATATTATGACACTCAAAAATTCTCTGCGCTGCGCTCCGTCAGGTCCGTGCCGGCCCTTATTATGGGCCTTCAAAGACGCAGGTACTTTAGGTTCCAAGTCGTTCTGCGGAATAAATTGCCGTAATCTAAGAAGCTAGTTATCGTAACAGGCCTAAATAGGCCCTAATGATTTATACGGCGACAATCTGCAGATATTTGTTTCGTGTCTGAACGAATACTATGTGCGTCTCGCGGTTTCACCCATATAAGTCCCGGTCCGGTGGGAATTTTCAAAAATCTTTTTACATCGAATGCCTACATCACATAAAGAATACACTATCTAAATTTCAGCTCTCTAGTATCAGCAGTTTGGGCTGTGCGTTGATCCATCAGTCAGTCAGGACAAAGCCTTTTTATAGGTAAATATTAGGTATGTCTTGTTAGGTTTAGGTAGGTAAGTCTTAGTTTTCGCGAAAATCTAACCCCCTAACTTTTTATACTACCTCAGTAGGGTATAAATTTCAACTTGATTTCTTAAAAAAATGGGTCGTGACAGACAGACAGACGTACAAGCGAGTGATCTTATAAAGGTTCCTATTTTACCTTTTCTACCTTCTTAGGTACCTCACCTATAGACCCTAAAGAATAACTTATTCAAATAACCAGCCCCTAATCATCCCAAGTGCAAAAAAAAAAAAATTGTTTGACATACCTACCTACCTATATTTATTTATTTAATTTGACATTATTTCTGTAAAAAATATGTACGACAATTAAATCTTGCTTAGAAGTTTGAGTGACTTATATTTAAAACTGCGAAAATTTCTTTTCATTTTATTTTTATTTATAACAACTTAAAATAAGCTTATAAAACATTATGCAGGCCATAAATCCCGATGATTTGTCTGGCGTGCTAATTTTAGTTAGGTACGTGACCGCATTCAAATAGTCTAAGGTACATAGTATAGGTAGGTATAAATGTTATTTGTAGTCTAGAAAGTGTGTAGGTACGAATAAATATTAAATTATTTATTCTCCATATCATGAAACTTGTGGCCTGAATAAAGAATTATTTAATTAATTATTATTTTTATATTGTTTATGTTTATTCAATAAGATATTGACAGATCATTTTGAATCGTCACTAATCTAGTGCGTATTCGGAACGCGATCTCCAATGTACACATTAATTTGGAAATAAACTTATTTATTTAATGAGAAGTAGACACAAGGGCCTTTTTTCCGCCGTTGCAATACGTAAAATACGTTTAACGTACGTGTTTAACGTCGTTTTACGTTTACGTATGTACGTTTAATTAATTTATTATTTTGTGCATTGCAAAGACAATGGTATTTTTCGTCCAATCACGATATTTAAAGAAAACAAAAATCTTCCTTATCTCCTTTCTAAACAATATTGTGAACAGCTTGTTAATAAAATGAGGGACAGGACAAAATATCAATAATACTTATTTATTAGGTGAGTACCAACATTAAGGCTCCCTTACCTAGTTAGCTTCTTAATTGAACCCGCTTCGATCTCCCAAGATCGGATTAATGAACGAAGAATAGATAGGAAATGGGCAGATCAATCTAATAGATAGAAAGGGAACAGAATAGTTGATTACGTACATTTTTACCTATCTATTACAGAAAAGTTAGGTTTACCGGGGATTAGGTTGGTATTATTTTTGTCGAATCTTATTAGAGTAGATCTAATTAAAAATATGCCAGTCGATTTAAGGTCTCTGCATACTGCATACGTAACATTTCCCGGACGGGACAATGGGGGGGAAGACGGGATTTTTGTATGTAGCTAGGTATATAAACAGTTGTAATTTTTCCATATGATGTATTTTTTAAGAGGATAGTCTCCATTCTCATCAAAAGGTAGATGCATTGTCATGACAGATATAGGTTTTATGGCATAAACATATTTGCTCTAATGTCTTTATCCAGGGAGGAAAATTTAAACTGCGTTTGTATGGAGAAAGAGAATGGAGACTATCCTCTTAAGCCGCTTCAAATACAAATAGGCCTATTTCATTTCCTATATAATTAAAACCCTTTCTTAAATGATACCTACATCATATTATAAACAACACACTCTCTAAATTTCAGCTCGCTGCTATCAGCGGCTGATCCTGAAATCTCCAACACGCTCACCACTATACAAAAGGAGGAGAGTCCAGGACAAATCCTTTTTTAAAATTTAAAATAAAATTCCAAACATAATCTAAAAATTAAAAATAAATAGGATGAAAAAATATAATGTACCCAGATAGAATATAAAAATATGTAGCTTGTAAAGTGTCATAGGCATAGGTAAATATTAGGCCAAGTTATTGTATATGTAATTATTATAAATCTTCTGAGCTGACACAAATCTAAGATTCAGATATAAATGTAATTTAATCGAGGAGACGAAATTATTCAACGAGCTGAGTAATGGAATTACGCGGTTTATTTTTAGGGTTCCGTACCTCAAAAGGTAAAAAAACGAACAATTCATTACATTGTTTCAAGTGTTTCCTACACTTGAAATGAATTTTACAAAATGTATTTTTTGTAAATATGCTTTCAAAGATCCTGCACGCAACAGTCTGAGCAGGCTTGCCTCTTCAGTTTAGCCTTAACTGACGTGACTTAGGCAAGATTTAGGTAGGTATATGATTTTATAGTGTTACCCGTATATTGAGAAGGGGAGGTTGCGGGTTCAAATCCCACATGGAGCAAAAAGCATTTTTTTTCTTAATTCAAATGTCAGCTATATCTCAATTTTACTCATGAATCTCCGCCTTACTACATTGTAATACAGAATTCGTTTATTTTTAAATTCCAAAATAACTCCATTGTTTTGTCGAACAACAAGCAAAACAACAGCTTCCCTCGCACACGTTCCACTAATATTTCTATTAATATTCCTCAAAGGAATTTACCGTTTTCAATTTATGGCTGGAAATATTTCGCTGGCTTTAGTCTGCGGTACCATAAAAGTAAGAACCATTGTCCACGTAAGCCCGCACGTCGTACGCAGGCTATCGTCAATTGGCAACTGCATGACGAATGACGATTGCTTGCATTTTGCGTAAAACAATTCCTGTGCCGACGGAGCAGCGCCGGCGCGCACCGCAAGCTGCTCCGTCGTCATGTAATCGTCAATTTGACGGTAGCACCGTTTGCTACCGTCAAATTACGTGGACAATGTCTCTAGTAGTTACCTACTCTTGTTCTCATTTGAGCGATGTTCCCTGTTGCATTCTTCTCGGGAGTCTGGGGTCCGCTAAAATCCTAAAATATGTGGACTCGGCATGAATTTCAAAACAATTTATGTGTCGACAGAGCAGCCAAGCTTCTCCGTCGTCATGTAATCGTCAATTGACGATGACATGCGGAATACGTGGACAATGTCTTTAGTAGATAACTACTCTTCTTTTCATCTGAGCGATGTTCTTTCTTCGAGCGAGGTTCCTTTAAAAAACTAAATTATGTGGAGTCGGCATTATTTTCACGAACTCCTCCTTGCTTCGGCGCGGCCCGTTAAGTAGTTGGTCCCGGTTATTATCTCTGATAGCAATCGTTAGGTCCAGTTAGAGGCCTTAGGACGACTTCAAACACTAGGTGAGCCACGAAAAGAAGAAGACAGGAGTCGTTTATAGCCGCACAAAACACGAACAGAAATTAACTGTAAAATACTGGAGTTGAAAAGGTATTTACCCACAGATATCTGAATATTTATATGCTCTGTGGTATTACCCCTAATGTTAAGGTTATATGTATTATCTGCAGTTATATCATGCGGTCCACTACCAATATATAGGTACCTCCCGTTAAAATAGTTTCCGTCTAAATTGAGTTAATTAGGTAATAAGTAACAAAACGCACGTATTTGTAGTAAAACTAGCCCATAAACCGTTGAAATGTCCTTCTGACGTTTATCCATTACGAAATGCCATAAAATTTTAATTAAATAATAAAAACATCGTTAAAAAGGAGACGAGTCCTTTAATGTTGCCGGTCTGTTGGTACCTTTATTAAGATTACGTTAACTTGTTTCTGTGATAACTTCGGGCCTATTTTGTTTTGACGGAAGATGGTTCCGTATACCTACCCAATGGGTAAAAACGGGACCCTATTCACCCTATTACTAACTCTAGCGCTTTTCGTCTATCTGTCTGTCACCAGGCTGTTATGTCTTATGAACCGTGGTAGCTAATCAGTTGTAAATTTCACATAATATAACTAAAAAGTTACGTTATTATTTCGTTATTTTAGTCATGTATCTACTTCTTAATAAGGTTCTTCTTTCTACGGACGAACGAATATTGTATGACGAAAGAGTGTCAGAAGAAAACTTTCAATTTAGGAAAAAAAACAGTTTTATCACAAGTGTCTCGCCCGCAAACTATATCAGCTATACTTACTAGCTTGTTTGAAAAATTGGCGAGCCAAGCTAAACTAACTTAGTTTAGTCGGCGGTGCTTCAGCTTAGGTTGGGACAAGATAGCGCTAGGCGCATGCAATGTTGTATTCAAATGCCATATTTATTTTACTGGTTTTATTCTGGGTCTGATTGTTCATAAATAAATTGGATACGAAGTTATAATCGGTACATAATGATACGCTGCCAATTGCAACTCCGGTTATTTCTTTAGGGTTATCAACAGTTTTGGCTCTTGTTACATTTATTACCCGACTACGGCAAAAGAGTTACGATTTTGACTGCGAAGTTTGCATGCATACAATAGGTAGGTAACATCTGAACTATCAATCATAATTCAACGTTATAAGTAATCGTCCGCTGGTCTATTATAGGCTTTGTTCTAACTGACTGACTGTTGTATCAATGCACAGCCTAAACTGTTGATTGTAGAGGGCTGAAATTTGGTCATTTTTTCTATAAATGTATGTCGGCATGGCGGTTTGTATTTTTCTATTAGAAAGGATTTTTTAGAAATACCTACGGGATCGGGACTTACCAGGTAAACCATGCATGCGGACACGGCTAGTAAGCTATATCAGACGTCACAAATTAATTTATTTAATGTTTACTATTTAAGTAAGTGTACATAATTAGAAAAAAAAACAACAACCTTTTATTGTATCCGTGGCCTAGAACCCATATTACCCGCCTAAGTTATTTTGCTTGAGGCTAGATGGTGCTGTGTACAATGTTCTGTAATATTTATTTATCAGATGACAGAACGGTCCTAAAGAATCCTAACCCGTCACAATAGTCCGCGATTCTATTGTAGAAATAGTTTTGAATGGGAGTATTTTTGATGAAGAGCTTTGTTGTTTGGGCATAACAGCGACACTTTTGATAAGTATTGTGTTAGGGAAACGTAAAATTGAAATTATTATTATGTAGTTCATGTTTTGGTATGGTTTGTTAAAATAAGTAATTCTAAACTTGTTATAAAAAACTAGCTACGTCCCGTGGTTTCACCCGCTTAAGTCCCGATCCAGGGGGAATCCTTCTCCTCAAAAAACTGCTTAATAATGTAGCTTTCTAATGCTGAAAGAATTTTTAAAAATTTGTCCAGAAGTTTTGGAGTCTATTCGTTACAAACAAACAAATAAAATCTTTTTTTTTTATAATATTAGTTAGTACCTAGAGTAGCTACCTATAGAGAGTAAAGAAAAAAATAGACACTGAGGTTAATTACCTATTAAAACTGTGCGGGGCTAAGCGAAACTAACTCAGTTCTAAAACACATTTATCTGTGACGAAGAGGCACTGAAAAGTCCGAAACGTACGGCGATAAAAATCTTTAAAAGTTAAAGATACAAAACGCATTTCAAACTGAAAACCATTTAAATTTTTTAAACAATCCTACCTATCTTTTTCATTACCTACCTACTAAAGTGGTAACCCTAGTGCCCACACGCGTAAAGCCAAGCAGCTGTGTTTACAGCATGTCGGTCTGTGATAATCACCATCCAGTAGCCGTTCGAGTATGCACTTCACTGCATCATACAGTGTAAAATTAGAATGTATGCGTTTTATACTGGTTTTATACAGCGGCGTGTTCCGAGGGTTTACTCGTAGAGAAATTGCGATACAGAGTATTTGCGTGAAAGAGTTAAAACGGCGTATTTTTAAGCATATCAACCAAACAGAATCAAAGCCGCAACCTTCTGCATTATAGTCAGGCATCCGACGGTCGCGCCACAGAGGCCGTCTAGTAAGTAGGTAGGTACCTACATTTCAATGTTCCTAGGAAATCGTAAATTACTTTGGAGTGTAGGTACTCTTACAGCTTCGTCATCATCATCCGAGCGATTTTCTTGGTTGCGTCCCTCTCGAGGTACTGTACTCTTACAGCTTACAGGGCTATTAATAAATGGTCTAAGGTCGCTGGACCATGTTTTGTCCTTTACCGTGATAATATCCTTAGAAAGAACGAAAGATAATAAGTTTATTCAGACAAGCACACGACTAAACATCAACAAATATTTAAAAAAAAAGTAGAAAGTTTACATACAGCCTTGTATTTGTATGTGTTTGTCATTTTAATAATACGCAGGTATATTAAATTCCAACACTTTGAAACGTTATTAAATAGATATTAGTGATTGTTTATCAATTTATCAACCATGGGAATCTCAGGAAATTCGAGAATTCACTCATTAAAATTATCTTCATTGACACTGATACAAATCCATAATAATAAACGTATATATTCCAATTAGACCCTATCTAACCTAATAAACACATTCAATTTCTTAATAAAGAAAGAAATCATGCCACACCGTTTTAACAACCCATGCATTTCAAGTTACATGTCTTACTAACTAGTTGTACATGTATAAATGCACGGTTTGTAAAATGCATGTCGGGCTCATTCCAATGTTATCCATTCGATATCCATATCTAAGATATTTCCATTTGTGTAGATAAACCTGAGTCGAAAATTAAATGCTCATTACATTTTATGAATCTGAGTAGATATAGCAGGTGGACCAAGTATACAGATTTAAGGGTAAGATATACAATCAAATTGAAGAACACACGGCACGGATTTATGTCCGTGATTTTGTTACCAAAAAAAACCGACTTCAAAACGGTGAAAACAAAAACGCACACTGCTTGCTCGTAAATCGTTTTTGGAGTTAGTTTTTATTTTATTATCAGTTGAAGTCGGTTTTTAATTTTTTTTTCATTTCATTTCTGCTGTCACTAAAAATAGTTTTGATCGAAAGTGGAAAAGATAATAAATTTTGAGTAACAATCCCGTTAATCATTCCGAAGATCCTCTTCAGATCCTTGCCAAAATTTTTATGGGTCCAACTTGGAGCTCCTCTTTTAATTAAAAAAAAATCTTTTAAATCAGTCAAGCCATCTATGAAGAATCGGTGAACATCCCTAAAAAAATAAACGCGACGAATTGAGAACCTCCTCCTTTTTTTGAAAGCCTGTAAAAATGCATTTTTGATTTTTTATCACCAGTTTCGTATACCTTACCCTTAACAACATTTAAAATGCAGTTTTCTTGTTATCTCTCCTAAAAGTAATAAATCAAGATTGATTTTTTTTTTGTTTAAAAAGTGTAATGTCGTTACGCTTTAGGTAGTAAAGGGCGAGCCCATGGGAACCAATTTATTCGGCTTACTCACATTTTAATGAACTTAGCGGAACTGTAGCAAAAACGTGTCTAACTTGATTTAAAGCCCTTTTATGTTTTACCTCCGTTGTTTAGGAATTTAAGAGGTATTTTAATTGTTATACCTGCCTATCGATTGATTTGTAATTGTAAAGTTTTTAATTGTAGGTATATCCATAATAGACTATTTGAACGGTTCCCAAGTAGGTACTATCTAGCATTGTAAAATCTCACCAGGTGATAGCCAATTTTCTTACAATGAAAGGCTGGGAATGGAAGAAAAATTATGAGGTACAGTTAGTTCCGGGTCCTGGTACAGCGCGAGGGGGCCCCCTACCCGATCCGCTGTCACTGTGCCCGAACCCTAAGGCCTAAACTCACTTATAAGCTGCGTTTGTTTCTGATCTGGGTGTTTTCTATGTGTAGTTATGTAATTACAAACAAAAAGTAGGTTAGTAATATATCCGCTGTCTAGTACCCATAGTACAAGCCTAGTGCTAAGTTTGAGGATAAATAGCGCTGTGTGTAACGTTAGGCAATATTTATTTATGTTATAACCACAGAATAGTCACAACGAAATTCGTGACGTAAAAACGACCCGCTTCCGGCATAGCTTATCAATGTGCGTGTAGCCTAAAATTACTGAAAATCAGCAAGGAAAACCTAAAATAGAATTCTCTGTTATATCTACCTTTCATTATCTTTGTCTTAAAATATCTATCCCAAGTGTTCGAGCGGTCTTCGATATTAATATTCATTCATCTTAGTCTAGTTCGGAAACGGTTCATTTAAATCTTTCAAACTTTGTGCTATTGTTTCAAACTTCTTCTGATAATAGCTCCCTGCTGGACCATTTTTACACTTTTACGACCATTATTTTTTTAAATAGTGAGGAAATAAGAAGAAGCCTCGCGTACATTGAAGGCAGATGATGCTATGCGCAATATAGCCATTATTGTCTGTTATACGTCCAGTATCACGGAGCTATGGAGCTCCCGTCTTTTGGAAGGCGTGCGTGGAGCCGAAGCCAACATGTAGAGGCCCTTTTCAATAACAATTTTGCTTTCAAACTATGATGCAGTGGACACCAAGCCAGTGATTATCCCTGTCTGCACTATAAAATGCAGCCAAGGACAACCACCGGATCGGATAGAACTATTGAGAAATCTACGGATAAAAACAACATAGGCTATAGTGATGTGATGGTAGTGGATAGGCTACTGGGAGAACTACGGTGATTATGGCGCCTGCCGTAACAAGGTCTAACAAACACGTAAAAATTAGACATTATTATTATTTACCTAAGTTATAATAATTTAACAACAAAACTTAGGAAAGCAAGTTCCAACCTACTTAGAAACCTATTTTCAATAAAAGAAGATCCGGAAATTACAAGCCACGCAAACTTAAGGGGAATGGATACTAAATTCGCGGGAAATTGTTTTTTCTTCTTTTATCTTTTTTGAAGAAATGTGCCCATTGGAAAATTAATATGATTATGCTAATCTACGACACTAAAACGCATTTTCCAAATTATATCCAACGGGGTAATTATAACGACAACCTTATTTTTATAATTCTCGACGCCTCAGAGACGAATGCGTTTGAGGTAAGAGAAGTGTCGTTGGGTTAGTCTGTCAGCATTTGTTCTAGAAACGGCTAAGCCGATAATGAAACGGTGTTTTACATTGTATAGTTCTAATTTTAGAGCATGTTCTTAGCAAAGTATTTACGTGCCAGACTGCTAGGTGGGATTACAGTAGACACGACAGAAACCGAGGTGATTTTTTATAGTGGCAGGGAGCCCAACACACCGGGCCGATTTCCCCCGAGAGTGGCCTGATGGCGCATAAGGTGCATAGCTCACGTGAAAGACACGACAGAAGCCCATAGAAAAATGAAAAAACCCACGACGAAAAAAAACTACAAATTAAAAACCCTAAAGCATAATATTTGCCATCCTGCGTGACCTATTGCAAACTTTCCAATAAATTTACTGTACTGACACATTACTATTCACATTAGTCATACACGATGGCAAATATTCTGCTTCAAAATTTGTCGTTTTTTCTTTTGTGGGTTTTTATCATCGTGGGTTTTCGTTGCATTGCTTCTCCTTAAGGGCTGATCAAATTATGTCCGTACTTTATGTCGAAAATGCGAAAATAGTTTATTTCCACGAATTAATGACTAAATCTTTTTATAAAAGTTATCTTGCTCGCACAATCGTAATAAAATCAATCAAAATGATCGAATTACTGCGCATTCAAATTATTTTTTAAATTATATTTGTAGTAAAATTAAAATCGTATATTAAACTAACTTAGTTAATTGAACGGTGTACATTTAGCTTTATATTCAAACGGAAAACGATATTTCGTTCAAAACTCGATTGTCCTTTATTTAAATAATTAATGGCACTATAACGAGGTGCCCAACAGCGATTACTGCTTATCTAATTACTTGGTTATTTCACGTTAGTTTATAGGGGAGAGTAACCTATATCGGACCACTTTTTACATAATGATCGGTATCTCCATATGTTTTCGCGATTGTAAATGAAATATAACTTGGATAGCAATTAAACTCATTTTTCGGTTTTTATCGAGTGGTGTTTATTACTTTTATTTAGCATTGTTTCAATGCTCAACGTTTTGAGACCTTTACAGATATTTCTTCAGGATTGACCCCAAACCTATTTATTATATATATTTCAAAAATTAAACTCATAATAATGCTACATTCAGTGGCTATATTAAATTAATCAGTTGATATTATAGCATGGTTGCAATTGCAACACGTAAACAGACGACCTCAGTGGCGCGTCGGGGGAATGCCCGACTGCAAAGCCGGAGGTTGCGGGTTCGATTCCCGCCGGGTGCAAGTATTTATGCTTAAAAATAAATATTTGTATCTGGTCTGGGTGTTTTCTATGTATCATATGTATGTATTTACAAAAAAAAGTATAATATGTAGTATATCCGTTGTCTAGCACCCATAGTACAAGCCTAGAGCTTAGTTTGGGGCTAGATTGCGCAGTGTGTAACGTCGTGCAATATTTAAAAAAAAAAAGAAAAAAACAATAACGGTTTAGTTAAGGTAGTCGTAAACAGGCCATTTTTTTGTTTTCGTATTGATCAGTGCATTGATGAGTGAATCCAAAATGGGGGAGTGTTGGTGGCGCTGCAGACGATTCGTTTTTGTTGCCAGAACAAAATAATGTAAATTGGTAGAAATACAGAGGTGGAATTTCTATACAACATTGCGAAAACAGAAGAAAAATCTAAAATAGAGCTGGTTCAATAAAAGCGCCGCGCTGGTACTATATTGGTTACTCTCCCCTACTTTCCTTTCCTTTCAACAAATATTTGGGTTGTTTATTCCCAAGTTTCTATACATTAGAAATGTTTAAACATGAGTTGATTCTCAGTCTTAATGAGTTCATTACAATAATAATTAGGATTTGAAAGTCCTTGTATAATTAGTAAAATAATATCATGTAATTGCTTGATATTTAAAAGTTTTGAATATTAAGTTTAATGGCTTAATGTTATGAAGAGATCTAAGTTAAGATGTTTTAAAAAGTTTCATGTACCTATCCATAGTACGGTTTTAAATTTCAGACTAGGTATAATCTGACGATTTGGTTCTTTATTATTTGTCATTTTTTCAAACGGATCGCGAGAAGACCGAAGAAAAGAGAAGAGAAGCCGAAACGTTAAAGTAATTCATAATTATATCATCTATAACGCGATCTAGACCCGTATTTCTAATAATCGT
This sequence comes from Idaea biselata, assembly GCA_958496205.1. Lineage (NCBI taxonomy): Eukaryota > Metazoa > Arthropoda > Insecta > Lepidoptera > Geometridae > Idaea > Idaea biselata. The sequence goes on from OY292402.1 coordinate 4,936,870, forward strand.
GTAAAAAAAGTGTGTAACTATCTTAGTTTAGTTGATATAACAGTTATAGGTACCTACCTATAATAGTGTTGAAACTGTAGGCATCCAAATAAGTCCGTGTTAGCAAACCCCGGGAGTTAAACCTACCCAGTCTGGCGCAAGCTAGCCTAATTGCCAGAGCTCAAAATAGCCATTTTAATTTAACCAATGACTTCATTTTGTTTTTTAAAGGTAATATTTAAACTGCTAAAACACTCGAGTTCAAAAACATTTTAAAATCGAATTACTTGAAAGTAAATTACAAGGCTTAGCTATACCTAGAGGTAAAATATTTAATAGAGAGTACATTTTATCAAAAAAATCCAAATTAGAGTATCAAGCACTCGAATGTAGTCGAAAGTACTTCATTATTTTCAGCTAGGTCATACTTATCCTAAATTATATATCTCCTCCTCCTCCTCATCCGAGCGATGTTCCCGGTTGCATCCCTCTCGGGAGCCCGGGGTCCGCTAAACCCCAAATGTTTTTTTATTTGGGGTCGGCCCAGTCGGTAAGTCATCATTGACCATATCTTCTGCAATTAGATTTGGCAATCTTTTTACGGCCGGCCGCCTGCCTGACACCAACCCTCTCATCAAGCATCAAGCAGTTTATCCGCCACCGCGCGGAGAGAACTTAAGGTTTGCTAGTCTCACTCAGACCTCTTAGTCGCCATTCACGACACCCACGAGAAGAGATGAGGTAGCCCTATTCAATGCGGGGACTACACGGCTTAGAATTAAAATAAAAAAAACAGCGAAATTAATAACAACAAACTAATCAGCATAAATGCTCTAAAAATATTATATCTCTACGAGCTTAGCTGAAATAAATTACTGTGACGATAACTTGGTACTCGAGTGTCCTTAATTACCCTCGGTTCAGGGAATCTACGATACAATCTAGCTTTATTGAAGCAATAATATGCTATCATTAAGATTGTTTCTCCAATCAAGTAGGCAGAGAAAGGAGGGACATTTACACGCTATACTGTCTATCATTTGCCGCTGTGGCGGACGCCTAAAGCGGCTCCTAGATGGCGTTGCTAGTATGAAGTCCTGAATCGCGCAACGACATCCTTTCGGAAATAAGCTCTTATACCTGCAACTCCCGACGAGAAATCATTCTTCCGTGGCCTACCTGGCAAACTCACCTGCGCAAGGGAATATCTTTTCTTTGGGGGTACACACTACCCTGAACTCCAAACAGCTACCTATATTTTTAGACTAACAGTGTCCTGCTGTTTTACCCGTGTAAAGTAAGCCTTAATCCCGTGGGAATTTCGATAAAGTAGAGTGGATATCAATTTGTTAGTGGATATCTTTACATCACTAAGAAGAACACACCTCTCAAATTTCATGTCTTTAGGACTAACTGTTTAGGCTGTGATGTTGAGGTCAGTCAGTCAGTGAATAAGACAGGACTTTAATCCCGTGGGAATTGCGAAGATCCTTTTCTTAGTGGATCACAAAGAAGACTCCATCCAAATTTAATATTGCTAGGATCAGTATTTTAGGCTGCTGTACCTTGATATTTAGATCGGGTCCGTAATTTTTTTGCGAAAAACATATGATCGATTAAAGGATGATCGACTGAACGATTGTTCGAATGGAATTTAGTGCGAAACAATTTTTTGTCGAAAAATCGCATCGATAGAACAATTTATCGAAAATGTATTGATCGAAGGACTGCTCTTTCGACAGTTACTAATTTCGATACGAATTTTGCCATTAAGACCAAAATGTTGATTTCGTAAAATGTTTAACAGCTGTGAAGTCTGAAGAAGTGTGTTTTTCGCAAATAAATTACGGACCCTCATAATTGGGTCTTTTTGTCTCTTTGTCTTAAATCTCGATGTATCGGAAACCATAATTTAAAAGTGTTTTCAGTATAGCTAGGTTATCAGTCAGTCAGTGAATACGTCAGGAATACGTATATTAGTGAATACGTTTGCATGTGCAGATCTATGAGCTATTTACCCTATGTCGCTTTCCAAGCTAGTCGGTCCATAAATACTAGGAATATAATATCAATATCAATTACTTACCTCTCCGGTCTCTGCAAAAAAAAAACTTTTTCTGGAACCCGCTTCCAGCAGAATTTGTTTTTCCTGTTTTTCTCCGTAATTACTGCATGCACAAATTAATTTATAGCAGATTGCTCACTTATTTCTCTACAAGCTTATTTTGTTAGGAGTTAGGTTTTTGCTGGGATGTCGCACACGACATTAGTTAACAACCGTCCGTTCACACGATGTTTTTTTTATTAGCTTATCCAAGCCACTCCATTAAACCAAACCAGAATAAAGGCACCGTGTGAGTGGTCAATGACATGCTTAGCCCAAATAACTTTGGCAGACAGTACCTAAACATGAGTTTACAAACTTATATCCATCATTGTTCTTCGGAAGGCATGAACCTAAGTCTTAAGCTGAAGTTATAGGGTTCGTCAAGTTACTACAAGTATAAGGGTAATCGTGCGATCTTAAAACTTTAACAATGGGTAGAAAACACCCCTATATGAGCAGATTATTTAGACGTACCTACCTAGGTAGAGGCACCTATATAATTAACTAGCTGCGTCCCGCGATTTCACCCGCGTAAGTCCCGATCCTATGGGAATATCGGGATCAAACGTAGCCTATAGCCTTCCTCAATAAATGGACTATCCAACACTGAAAGAATTTTTCAAATCGAACTAGCGGTTCCTGAGATTAGCGCCGAGATTAGCGCGTTCAAACAAACAAACAACCAAACAAACTCTTCCGCTTTATAATAATAGTAGATAGTAGAAGATAGAATAGATATAGGTACGGGGTAAATAAGTGATAGGGTCTTTGGGTAAAAACGGGACCCTATCACTTAGACTTCGCTGTCTGTCCGTCTCTGTCTGCCCATCTGTTACCAGGTTGTATCTCATAAACCGTGATAGCTAGACAGTTGAGTTTTTCACAGAACATGTATTTCTGTAGGCGCTATAGGTACCTACCAGAAATACTAAAAACAATTAAAAAAAAAAACAAATAATTAACTCCCTGACATAAAAACGCAACGATACCGCGATGTATTTTTACCACTGGCGCCATCTAGTAATGGAGTGATAGTACCTACTAACGTTCGCGTTCACGAATTAGTTGGTCTAGTGTTCATTTTAGGGTTCCGTATCCAATTGTGATAGTAGTACGGAACCCTGCATGCGCAAGCGTGACTCGCACTTGGCCGGTTTTTTTTCAAGTTGTATTTTTTATTAGATCTAAATAATAAGAATCAAGTAGGTAGGTCCTTACTTTGAACAGTTCCAAAAAGTATATAGAATGTAACTCGTGAGACCGATTCAAAGCTGCCGTCTTGTGATAAACTCCGAAGTACGAGGGCCTATTATACAATCCTTGTTATTATGGGTAAAAAGGGCCGTATCGTAAAGTTATATGCAAAGAGATATGTTGCAGGCTCCAGACTTGTGGTCGGCCGATGGATCTTCTTAACTATTGATAGCTAATCGTCCCTTTAATTTAAAAAGTTTTAATTTTTTAAGGTTCCGTACCTAAAGGTAAAAACGGGACCCTATTACTGAGACTTCGCTGTCTGTCTGTCCGTCCGTCCGTCTGTCCGTCTGTCACCAGGCAGTATCTCATGAACCGTAATAGCTAGAAGGTTGAAATTTTCACAGAAGATGTATTTCGGTTGCCGCTACAACAACAAATACTAAAAACAAAACAAAACAATTATTGAAAAGGGGCTCCCATACAACAAACGTGTTTCAAAAATAACAAGGAGTTTAGTACAATGTGAGGTCGCTTCTGATTGGTCAGGACAAATCGAGTTGGTCATGGAATTCAAAATGGCTGCCCTATCTGTCAAATATACCAGTCTGCCTTACTTACCAAAGAGTTTCTTATAAGTTTCAGATTTTCTTTGTGCCAAGGTTTTTTTTTTGTGTTATTCGGTCGTTTGATGGGAGTAAGAATCGAAGATAAATATTTCTAATTTTCCTATAAAATTTAAAAATTGGTTGTTGTAAACCATTTTAGGGTTCCGTATCCAATTGTGATAGTGGTACGGAACCCTTTGTGCGCGAGTGTCGCACTTGCCCCGTTTTTTTAAAATTAAAGTTAAGTCCTAGGTAGTAACTTTAGCTTAGCTCGGTAGTTTTTCAAATAAGTAAGCATACTCCACTGATAAGTCAGTATCAGTGGACGCTTATTAAGAGAACAGTCTCCATTCTCTTGCTCCATACAAACGTAGTTTACATTTTCCTCCCTGGATAAAGACATTAGAGCAAACAAAAGACGACAAAAAAAACCGATTCGAAATTAAAACAAAAGACTATAAAAAATTATCGAAAAACCGAAACAAAAGATCCAGAACCCCATTTCAATAATACGAAACAATCTAATAATAACAATATCGGAACTACATATATCTCGTTTGAAACACGTTAATTAAAATGTCCGATACTAGTTCACTAGTAGATAGATAGAGAGTAGAGAGGCATCGAGTTAGATGCGCGAGCTGGCGGCAGGTATGAACGAACAAATTCCAGTGAAACAATTTTATCAAATGCTGGAAATGTTACCTACAGGTTGCTAACATTCGATATAGATTTCTGTCTTGATTAAAATCTAGCCGTGTTATCTGATTTATTAGGTAGTTCCCAGTTATTAGAACTACAGGTCTAGGTGACTTTGTAGATAATTCTACAAAGTGACCTAGACCTGTCAAGTGGAGACGTAAATGTAGGAAAACGCTCCTAAAAGGGATGCAACCGGGAACATCGCTCGGATGATGATGATGACTCTGTTACTGAATTTCGAAGTACGAAATTCCGAAGTTTGTGTGACCAAATGTGTATCAGTGCGATGTTCGTTAGTTCGAAAGTACAATGTCGCGCTGTTTGTGAGATCTATAGTATGGAAGTGCGATGCACGTCATTTCGAAAGTGCACTGTAGCGAAGTACGAATTGCGACGTATATGAGATTTAAATATAGGTATGACAATCCAATAAAACAAGCAAACAAAAATAAAATTATCCGTGATTTATTAATTATGCACTGATACACATTTGGTCTCACAAACTTTTGAATTTCGTACTTCGAAATTCAGTAGCAGAGTCGATGATGATGATGATGAGCGTATGACTCGTCTGCATCGCCGGAGAGGAGACAAATTGCTCGCCCAGCGTTTGTGTCGTCGTCAGCTGACGAACAAGCACATTATGTCTTTTATTAACCTTTTATAATCCATGAAGGTGTTTGCGATGTTCTACATATTTGTTGAGGATAGAATCGGCTTTATTACGGCGGAATACTGCAGACTAGAGCTGTGTAGATCTGCTAGTCTATTCTCGTAAATTACGTTACGATATCGTTCTGATTACAAAAAAATTACACACTAATAGGTTAGGACAGGTATACTGATAATAAAAATGAAATTCGATTACTTACTGTTCAATTTCAAGTTATATTTCAAAGGAAAAACTACATCTACAAAAATGCATGACTGACACTGAGCGGGATTCGAACCACGTGCCTTTTCTCAATTCGCGAGAAACGAATTGAAAACTGATTAAGGATTACTTATAACTGACTGGCATCGGTGACTCACATGTTGAATTTTTGTAATTGTATCCACTTACTGCAAATAAGACACTTTTAAGTTAGTTGCAATTGAAACGCAATCGTTATAATATTGAAAATGAACATTAGACAATTCTAATACGGGAAGCGGAAGGCTGCACTACAGCTCGATTTGACTAGAGTGAAAAGCTTGAATTCAATCAACAGTTGATTAACAATCGGGTGACAGTTAATCACGGAATCACCCGACTAAGAACCTCTCGTCCACAGCACATGTAATAAATACGACAGCCGGAAGCTAAGCCATTTGAGAGGCTACAAAGAAAATAAAAGTTAACCTTACTGTTAGCTTTGTTTAGTTCGTAATCATAGAGAAAGTTAGAAAACTGGAAAAGGGCGACCGAATCATGTTTATTCTAGCAGCGTCCCGCGGTTTCACCCGCATAAGTCCCGATCCTGTTAGAATATCAGGATGAAAAGTAGCCTATGATACTCCTCGATAATGTAGCTTTCTATTCGTGAAAGAATTTTTGAAATCGGTCCTGAAGTTTAGGCGCCAATTCGTTTCAAACAAATAAATAAATCTTTCCTTATTTGGTGTAGATTATTTATTAAAGCCGATGAAAACTTGGATGTTGGAATTAGGTAAAACCTAACCTACCTAAGCTACCTTGGATTAGATAGGTCTAAGTAATATAATAACTAATAGTTTAAAACTTTATAATGACCGTTTACATAATTGTCTCCTTCATTTCAAGTTGTTGGTAGTATCACAGTGTACCTAATAGTTTCTATAGTGATAGCATTTCTAACGAAATATAGATAGGGGTTTTTAATGATCTATAATTTAGTATTGGGGGTGTAGATGAGTCAGCACTCACTGGGGCAACACTAGGACAGGTACTTTAAAAAGGTATAATTTAGTAGATTCTGCAAGCAATTCTGCTGTATATAAGGATGAGGATATATATATATACTAGCAGCTCCCCGCGGTTTCACCCGCATAAGTCCCGATCCCGTGGAAATATCGGGATCAAAAGTAGCCTATAGCCTTCCTCAATAAATGGACTATCCAACACCGAAAGAATTTTTCAAATCGGACCAGTGGTTCCTGAGATTAGCGCGTTCAAACAAACAAAAAAACAAACAAACAAACTCTTCCGCTTTATAATAGTATAATAGATATGAGGAGTATATACGCCAACGACCTTGAAACTGAAAATCCCTGTCGGGCTCATCGAAAATTGTTGATTATTTCATGATGGAATGTCGTAGAACTTTTTTTGTGCACAGATTGTAGGTGACATTGTTTCCTACATTTTGGTGTAGTTTTAAGACAAGAACCTCCTATTGGTGCAAAGCCTATCCAAATTTTAGACAAAAAATGTCTGATTTGGCTAAAATGTCGATAGGCTTCAATACGTTTCGACATATTTGTATGGAAACTGCACTAAAATATCGGAAACAATGTCGCCTACAATTTGTACACAAAAAAAAGTTCTACGACATTCCGTCATCATGAAATAATCAACAATTTTCGATGCGCCCGACATGGATTTTCAGTTTTTCAGAATAGGGCCCTTGGTCCCCACGGGGCTAATGTAGATTGACCAGTACACAGAATTTTTTACCCGACTACGGCGAAGCCAAAAGGGAGGGTGATGTTTTTGGTAAAAGCAAAATTGTTTGTAGAATCTGCTAAAACATCTGGATACCAGGAAATGGCGCCTCCGAAGTTAGAACACACTTTGACAAAGAAATAAGTCACTCGCAAGTTTCATTTCTTTGTGGTTTGATTGTTTTCGTATAGTTTTACTACTATAACATTATTTATGTATTCTGTGCTATAACTAACCGTGTCCCGCGGATTTGCCCGCGTAACTCTTGATCTCGTATAATTTCCAGTTTTTTTATCCAGTTCACATAGAACACACACCCAAACATCTCCATAGGTAGGTATAGCTAGGACTAGCTGTTTGGGCTGGGCGTTCAAATATATTCTGTCTGTGAGTCAGCCACTCGGGGCTTTGAATTTTTTAGTTAAAGGACAATAATAAAACAATTTGCCTTATTAAATTGAAACTTTTCAGACTTATTCAAACAATATTATTCAGAATAGTACAACTTTTCGTTCTACGAGCTTAAACCTAGCCACTTACTATGTGAACCACGCGTCTGTCATGTAAAATACAAATAGCATTTGAATTTCAATTTTTACTTACAGTAGCTGTACATTAGTGTAGATAGGTATACTTATTTTATATTTTACAACCCTTTTAATTTAGTCTACTAATTTACAATCACGAAAGTTTGTTATAATGCTTCTTACTTCTTTACGCAAAAATACTAGACCGATTGGAATGCAACTTGGAATGCAGACAGCTAAAGTTCTGGAATTTCATTCCGATACTTCTTCTTCTTTGTTTCAAAGACTCAATTTTAAATAATATACTTTGAAATTAAACTTATTTTTCGGTTTTAATCGCGTGGTGTTTATTACTTTTAGCATTGTTTCAACGCTCAACGTCATGTCTTTAATTTTAATACATCTGAAGAAAAATTTAATTCTTTGCTCAAAACTTAACGACGGATACAGCATTAGGTATCTGTAGGTACTTAGCTGTATTTAAGTTCTCCTAAAAACTAATGGGACACATGGAGCATACTATGAGGTTGAGGTGGGCCATCGTCTGCTCGGCCCTTCCACAAAGACACTCAATTTTTTTTCGTGACGTCTGTCGCTCAGCAACAAGCGATGGCAGATCGCGGTAAGACTGCATGCATAAGCGTACGCGATTTGCGCCCGCCCGCCCGGCCCGGCCCCAGCCGGCCGTCCCGCTCGTCTCTATACCGGCTGGTACTGCGGACAGGGGCGACTCGCGCGTCACAGCGAGCATCAAACCGCCAGCGCTCATGCATGCCGCACGGCCTTATCCTTGCACTCAGTGTACGTTAGAAACATATGGTGGGGAAGTTTGTATCGATAATATTTATCGATAAAGGGAAGATCAGATTGACGTGTTTTGCACAGGTTATTTAGTAATTTATTTTTATTTTTATGTGGAGAATTGGAATAGATGTAGAATTTTTCAGATAGCTTATATATAAAGACATTGTTTCTAGGTAGACCTATATCAATGTGCAAGTTAAAAAGATTAGTCCGGAGCGGGGTATTGAATGCAAGCTTGAGACATTTGTTTTGTAATACCTACCTGTATTTTGTTAATAAACGTTGTATTTTGTTAATTATTAAATATTGTTAATTATTAACACGACGACCTCTGTGGCGCGTCGTGCGAAAGCGCGACTGCAATGCAGGAGGTTGCGGGTTCGATTCCCGCCGGGTGCAAGTATTTATGCTTAAAAAAAAAAAAATTGTGTCTGGTCTGGGTGTCCCTCTATGTATAATATGTATGTATTTACAAAAGAAAAATAAATATAAGTATTATATCCGTTGTCTAGTCACCGTAACACAAGCTTAGTCGCTTACCACGGGGCTAGATGGCGCTGTGTGTTGTTCACCGAATTTATTTATTTATTTATTTAACAAAATACAAATACACTGCATGCACCCTGGAGGGTTACTGCGGTTCGTTTCGACACGACAACGATACGATAATTTCAGCCGATACGATGATTCTACTGTCACCCTACTATCACAGTGTGACAGTAGAATCATCGTATCGGCTAGAATTATCGTATCGTTGTCGTGTCGAAACGAACCGCAGTAACCCTCCTGTACCTAAAACCTAACTTGCCACTATATCCTATTTCAGAAACTATCAAAAGTGTAAACAAATAACTAGTAAATAAAGGACTTTTTTCTCTTTTAAATAGATGTAAGGAATTTTCTAAAATAGAGTATAGTTTCTTAAGGGCCCTATTCTGAGAAAACTGAAAATCCATGTCGGGCGCATCGAAAATTGTTGATTATTTCATGACGGAATGTCGTAGAACTTTTTTTTGTGTACAGATTGTAGGCGACATTGTTTTCGATATTTTAGTGCAGTTTCCATACAAATATGTCGAAACGTATTGAAGCCTATCGACATTTTAGCCAAATCAGACATTTTTTGTCTAAAATTTGGATAGGCTTTGCACCAATAGGAGGTTCTTGTCTTAAAACTACACCAAAATGTAGGAAACAATGTCACCTACAATCCATACACAAAAAAAAGTTCTACGACATTCCGTCATGAAATAATCAACAATTTTCGATGAGCCCGACAGGTATTTTCAGTTTCAAGGTCGTTGGCGTTGATATTCCTCTTAAAGGTAAAAGTAAATAAAGGACTGTCTCGTTTTAAATAAATATAAGGAATTTTCGTTTACATTTTTGATTTCTAAAATAGAGTATAGTTTCCTAATGTAAACCCCGCTTAACAGACAAAGCAATCAAGTCACTCGCAAGTTTTTTTACAACTAAAATGTTTGCATTTCGTATGGAAATTCGATCATTAGTTATTCAGTCATCTATATTGTGTCATCGATCATTTTATTTGAAATTCGAATCGTTTATTTGTATAAGAAAGTTCATTCACAGTTTACCTAATAGTTGGTGCGCTCGCGGCGGTCCTATCGAATCCTCTTCAAAACACGTGCGTCAAGTGTGCCTCCTATATGAATCTGTATAGGTAGGTATTCCTATTTGTCTCTGCGATAGGTCATATGTACGTAGGTAGGTACTTAATATAGGGACCCAAGAATATTAAACTTTTAACTTTATGTGACGATGGCAAGCGACCCGATGGAATGACGTTGTTCACCCGGAGTCGTGGAAAGCCGCTTGTGTGGGACGCTACTTGCGTCGATACGCTGGCGGCTTCGCACGTTAGTTCTGCCTCCTGGGAGGCGGGTGCTGCGGCGGGGGCGGCAGAGTTTGCAAAACGGCGGAAATATGCTTCCATTGGCGATGGTTACATATTTCTGGCGTTTGCAATCGAGACGTTGGGGCCGTGGGGAACCGAGGCTTTAGATTTTTTTTTAATGTTTCAAAATTATTAGTAGGTAATTGGCTTCTGGTGACCAAAGGGCTGGCGTCTACTTTGGCCAACGAATAGGTATTGCTATCCAAAGGGGCAATGCAGCCAGCCTTCTGGGTACCATACCTAGGGACTCATTTTTGGATTATTAATTTTAATTATTTTAATTTATTTAGTGAATTAAGATGGTATACTGTTGGTATAGTTATATTTACAATAAATAAATGGTACTCTAGAGAACGATTGGATGTACAAAACAATTTATTGTTTTAATATTTTGATAATACCTACTTTATTTGTTGATTTTTAAAACTTTAAAACTTATGTAACTATTTTACAGGTGGAAGTTTGTGTGTAAGTATTTTTGTTACTCCTTCACGCAAAAAGTAATTAACCGATTGCAATGAAACTTGGTATGCATGCAAATTACACGGGATCGGACGAGTGAAACCACGGGGCGACTACCGAGATAAAAATAATACTATAATAATATTAGTAGATAGGTTACCTACTATTAGTACTTTACTAATAAAAAAGAATCATTGCAACCTCAGACCTAACCTCAGATCGCATGACAATTTTTAGGTTAGATTTTTCTTCTGTTTTCGCGATGTTGTATTGAAATTAAAGACATTTTTCGGTTTAAATCGCGTGGTCAGTCTATCCTGAAGAAGATACCTGGAAGGGTCTCGAAACGTTGAGCGTTGTAACAATGCTAAAAGTAATAAACACCACGCAATTCAAACCGAAAAATGTCTTTAATTTCAATTTTTAGGTTTACCCTCGCCGATAGATGTTTTACATCATTGGGAGTCAATTAAAAAATGGTACAATTTACTAAAAAAAAATGTCGTCCGGTCTGTTTCACAGCAACATTTTAATATCTTTGTAGCTACGTAGCGTAGGTAAGTACCTCAAGCTGCTCATAAAGCCATTGACACCGAATTGAACCCCACAATGGCCGTTTATTTAATGATGGACTAGTGGACAAACCTATCGAATCACAACACAACACCATTCGTTTGTTTTGTGATGTAATCGATAGGAACATCGTCAATATCGACGACTAGTGGCGCCCCGCGGTTTCAATACGGTGTACAATTTATAAACTTTTAAAGTGACACGATTGGAACACAATACCTACCTACCTAATTATTCATTGACGACCTCTGTGGCGCGTCGGGGGAAGGCCCGACTGGAATGCAGAAGGTTACAGGTTCGATTCCCGCGGGGTGCCAGTATTTATGCTTAAAAATAAATATTTGGTTCTTGTCTGGGTGTTTTCTATGTATCATAATTTCTAAGTATTTACAAAAAAAAAGCACAATATTATGTAGTAGGTATATCCGTTGTCTAGTCCAGCCTGGTGCTTAGTTTGGACACGTTTGGGGCCTAGATTGCGCTGTGTGTAACGTCGTGCAATATTTATTGATTACCTACCTACCTGAGATCTCTACCTATAAAAAAAAAAAAAAAAATACGGGTTGCACTCCGGGAGTGCCGCGAAAACTTGAGTGAGTGAAAACTTATTTTTCCGCGATATTTCAAAGAAACTAAAAATCACATATCTAAACAACCGTGGCACTCAGGGCACCGGGGAATACCAGCGCGTGACCCAACCCTTCAAAAATGCTGTCGGTCCATGCCCCAAACAATATGTTTGCCGCTGTATCTAGCCTAGTCTCTACCTATTTTGTTGCTGTGTCTTGTTTATTACGACAAGCGTCCTAATAAACTTATTTTCTTTCTTCTTTACAATGGCCCAATTAGGCTACGTACAGAAAACGCCAAGCGAAAACCTTCTAACCTTTTTAACACACTGGTTAAAAGAAGAATCTTCCAAGCCCTTGACCTTCAACTTACAAACAAACCGTATTCCCTACTCCAAAATCCTTTCAACTCATACCTTTCAAGTTTGACTCGTATTTACGTGTATTTATCCCAGCTTTAATTCATTATAAACAGAATGTACTTACAATTAAAGGCTGGAATCGGCTGCGAGGCCATTAAAATGTCATTAGTTCCCCATAAAGGCATGATAGACGTAATGGTGTCCGTTCTAAGGATCACTAATAAAGATGTTATGATGTTTAGATTATCGTTGGTTAGAAACTTTTTGTCAGCCGATTGATCTACCTGCCTGTAACCGATAAACTTAAGAACTATACTAAATCGAGCCATGGGGTTTTTTTACCAATTGATAGAGTGATTCAAGAGGAAGGTGTAAAATTAGTCTTTTCTTCTTATGTAGTGTGACGATAATTTTAGGAATACTTAGTCGGACTGGGTTCCATTTTCAAATAGGTAGGTATGTGATAACCGGAAACCAAGAAGTTTTTTTTTCTCCAGTATGTAACGAAGGGATTCTAGTGTTGCCAGTGTCAAGTTTTTTAAGGCGATACGAAATGGCGCCCAGACGGCTAGTAAAGTTATAAAAAAATAGACTTTCTAACAAGTCTCCAGGTTGGATTGATTTAGTGGGGCATCGCTAATTTTTTTTATCATTTTAAGAGCATTTGATTACTATCTCACCTTATAGATAATGATGTTGTAGTCAAAGATGAAGCATGCTTATCTAGAAGAAGGAAGACGGCGGTGGAAGAAGATCCGACCCGTCTTCCTTAGTGGCTGCACCGGTCTACGTATCGGAACACGAAAGAGGTTACTTGACTTTTTGTGTAGTGGTGTGGCCACCTGGTGTTTGAATTTTCAGGTCACCCTAAGGCCTATAACTTGATCTAATAACTGCTATAAGCGATAACAACCGATCCATCGGCCGACTATAATCCATAGTCTACGCGACACTAATTGATTCGTGTGAGTAATTTAATGTTGATTTTATAAATATGTAGTTAGTAGTTACTGTCAAAGCGGCAGTTAAAGAATGTCTATGAAGATGTTATGTGAACTTTAAGGCCCGTTTAGATTGCCTTGTCTCGGTCAATTTTCTTAAATCAAATTGAGTTTGAAACACGTCCTCTTTGACGTGGGGCCTTAAATGGAAGTACATAATTGACATCGCTATGTAGTTGCTAACTTTTATGAAATTACAATTTCATTTTAAAAAGGCGCTGTAGGTTATTAATTTTGCATGATCGATCTTAAAAACGCCATGTTTTATTTATGACTAGCTGCGTCCCGCGGTTTCAATCGCGTAAGTCCCGATCCCGTGGGAATATTGGGATCAAAAGGATCTTACTCTACTCTTCGATAATGTAGCTTTCTTTTGGTAACAAGAAATTTTAAAATCGGTCCAGTAGTTTTAGAGTTTATTCATTACAAACATACGACACACAAACAAAAATACAAATCTTTCCTCTTTATAATATTAGTGTAGATGTAGGTGTAGACTTGCTGAATCCCACGGTTTCATTCACGTAAGTCCTGATCCCGTGGGAATTTTCGGATGCCTATAACATATAAAAGAACACACTCTCCAAATTTCAGCTCTCTAGCAAGTCCTTCCTATCAGCGCAGCTGTTCAGTTTGAACGTTAATCAGTCAGTCAGTCACTTAGGATTTTATAGATATTAAAAAAAAACTCAAGACAGTTTTTTAAAAAATCCTACATTTTATGTGTGTTCCATACAATTTTGCCTTTTACGAAAACGTGATACGCTCTCAAACAAGAAGTAGGTTTTATTTAAGAACACTATACTCGCTGAACTCAAAATCCCTGTCGAGCTCATCGAAATTTGTTGATTATTTCATGACGGAATGTCGTAGAACTTTTTTTTGTGTATGGATTGTAGGTGACATTGTTTCCTACATTTTGGTGTAGTTTTAAGACAAAAACCTCCTACTGGTGCAAAGCCTATCCAAATTTTAGACAAAAAATGTCTGTTTTGGCTAAAATGTCGATAGGCTTCAATACGTTTTGACATAATATTTGTCTGGAAACTGCACTAAAATGTCGGAAACAATGTCGATTACAATCTATATACAAAAAAAAGTTCAACAACATTTCGTCATAAAATGATCAACAATTTTCGATCAACCCGACATGGATTTTCAGTTTAGCAGCTATAGGGCTCTTAAATAAGTACCTAGCTAGTATACTAGGCTGAAACTCATTATTAACAATATTTTATTGTAGGGTAAGTTAAGTATATAGTACCTATATTTATATAGATACCTATTATTATTGTTAATCATGTTTCTACGAATAACATACTATTTGTCGGTATAGTCATTTAATCCTAAGTATATTAGAAACGAGGTCAGTTTAGTATTTTTACCTTCATACATACCTACCTATTATTCATATTTCAATAATAATATGTATGCTAACTAATTTCCAACTTAGTTAAATAGGTTCCTATATATATTTTAAAAAATAGTTAATTATCTCTGAAAGCAGTCGTTAGTTCAAGTTAGCACGAAATATGGTGAAGAAAAGGACACCGAGGAGTTTTAGTGGGTAAACCTGTGGCTACCTACTATCCTAGGCTAACAGGGAGCCCCACACTAGCGGCGGGGATGTGTAGCCTACACATACCCGCCGCCTTAGATTAAAACAAAAAACTAAAGATACGGTACCTAGTCTCGGAAAATGAGACGATAAAACTGCATCTAGCTGACGCACTAGCCTCAGTCGTATGTCGAACCGTTGCCGCGTGAGCACGTGCTGTCACACTGCGATTATCTTTTTGACATCCATAAGAATGCCTTTTTGCTTATTTACAAAGCCTAAATCATTCTTAAAGACAAATGTTTTTAAATACCTACAATAATTTTATGAAAATGCATTAGGTGTTTCTAGCTCATTTTTAGAATACGCAATGTTAGAATATACCGTATCTACTATTTTTGTTTTTATCTAAGCCCGCCGCTCTCGGAGAGATGGGACAGTGCATAAGGTCGCATTTCTCCTCGTTAAAAAAAAGATGAACCGCTGTCACTTCATTATACGAAAAGAAAGAAGAATACTAGGTACGTATAATGTACGTAAAATTTAACTTTAATTATAAAGTTCCCTGCAGCTACAAGATCGGAAAGCTGCTCGTTATTGAGAAACGTAAAATGTCATCGACTCACTCTAGAATAATTTAAAGTTAACGTTAGTAGATTCAATTTTAATATTAAACCGAAGTTTTTAATAAAGAGTTTGATAAAACGATAGTTTGTTTTGTTGAGCACGATACAGCACCCGTAGGTACTACCTATCTAGTTGATAACCGAGTTTGATAGGCACTTCGCAGTACATTGCTGCTTTGACCTAAAGTGGTAAGTGGTAATGGTGGTAAAGTGGTGATCTAAAGTTTTTACTTCAAAGCTGCAATGTTCCTACTGCATAGTGCATAAGAAACTGAGTTTTCAACTAAATAGATAATACGGGTGCTGGTGTGCATCTGAATTGAGAGTCCACTTTAAAAACCCTTGCGAAACGAAAAAATAACAGCGGTGAGCGAACTAAATCGCCCGCGTCGCTCGGTCACTCATTTCTTAAGTCATATTTTATACGTAAATTTAAAAATATGGATAAAAAAAATGTAGGGGCATGGTCAATATGGTCATTGCTGATATAGGATTTATGGCATATACATAATTATAATTTCTGTAATGTGATCTGATCACAGTCACAGAAACAGTCAACTACGTTTTGTAAAGTTTGTATGGAGAAAAGAGTCGCGATAGATTTTCCCCTTGATCTTTTTAACGTTTACGTGCGAGTCCTATCTTCCTTTTTTACCCGACTACGGCGAAGCCAAAAGGAAGGGTAATGTTTTTAATTGTAGACTACGATTTGACACATGTTCCTGAACAAAAAATGACAAATACAAAGAACCAAAACGTCAGATAGAAGTCTGGAATAAAAAAACGAAGTACATAAATATGTATATGACATGGCAGATGAGGCGAGTTGAGTTGCTGGTGTACGAGCATTTGTCTGTCTACTGGGCATCGACTTTGATTCTACGAACGATTAAACAAAACGATAGTTCCAGAAAAAAACCTGTCATATTTATTTTCTGACGGTTTTAAAGGACGGATAACAAATTTTCTTTCTTTCGTTCGTTCGTTCGTAGAACGCCAGCTCGCACTATTTAACTGGCGTGCGAGTTACTAACGGGCGAGCTATTATTCGTTAACCAAATGACTATCTATGTACCCATTAGTAACAAAGGGTGCGGCCGTGGTTACATACCAACCAATATGTCATTGTGGAGAGTACGCAATTAAGATAACCCTCGTTCCTCTAACGTTTGGTTATGTCACCTAAATCTTGTCTTGGGAGACGTGGACATATTAATACTCTGATAATTATTATAGGTTTTAATTACTTGAGTATTGGAAAGCGCTACAGCGCTGTACAATACTGTTATGTCTATTGGAGAAATGAAATCGCTGCGGGCTCTAAGATGAAGTCGATGAATGAGGTTTTAATGAATTGAGTTTGTGGTACGTTACCACAGTGACTGATTACAACTGTCTTTCTTCTGATGTCATATCTAGGTAAGGTAGGTAAGGATAAGGTTTAAATTAATGTATAGAAATTGAAAATTAGACTGTATTTTTTCTTATATTAGGTACCCGACTGTGCGATGCAAAGAAGGGTTATTATGTGTTGAGTTCTCCAAGAAATTCAAACTATTTTTTTTCGGTTTTCATCGAGTCGCTTTTCAACTTTAAAGCGAGTGCAAAGCAACACGGCTGACGGAAAGTGTCTGGGAGTACCTATAAGGACTTATTTTTAAGTATATTACCTAAAATAATCGTGAAAATCAGCTTGGAGGTTTTTAAGCATCTTGATGACCTGATACCTGAGAATTTTCCGTCGCAGCAGGTTAGCAAGTAGGCATGCGTTCTTAGTGCATGCTAACTCTACTCAATCGACCACATTTTGTTCGTCAGAAAATACGTGATGTCCGCCGGCCCTGGGATCTTGGACTATAAGCATTTCATATCAACGTCGCGAAAACCGAAGAATAAATTAAATCTAAGAAAACAGTAAGTACCTACAAAAATATTGGAAGGTAGAAAAGTTTCAAGACCATAAGTTGATTTGACGTCATTTCTCTTGAATTCACTAACTAAAGACAGATTTTACTGGTTTCTGTTCGTTTGTTTTAACTTTATTAATTAATTCGCAGTAAATATTAAGTTCAGATTAAAATATCGACCGACTAGTCGGCCCATCTCTAGTTATTACATTACCTATATTGTGTTCTCCGAGAAAATGAAACTATTTTTCATCGAGTCGCTTTTTAATTTTCTAAGCATTTCATATCAACGTCGCGAAAAAAGAAAAAAAAAATCTAAGAAAACAGTAAGTACCTACTTACAAAAATATTGGAAGGTAGAAAACTTTTCAAGACCAAAGTTGATTTGACGTCATTTCTCTAGAATTTACTAACTAAAGATTTTACTGGTTTCTGTTCGTTTGTTTTAACTTTATTAATTAATTCGCAGTAAATATTAAGTTCAGATTAAAATATCAAGTTATTTCACAAGCATGTACTTATTCGTTTTGTTGTTTGTTAGCTTCAAAGGAAATAACAATCTCTCAAGTTTACGAATTTATTATTGGTCTGTTGGAATTGGAACAAAGATGAAATACGAAGTCCATCTTCGAGTTACTTTTTATTACAAAATCAATAGCTATTTGAGTACCTGTCTTTGAAATAGGTAGGTACTTTGAATCTTGATAAAGAACCTCGGTCACCATCAAGTGAAACGTCTAACTTTAAGTAAACGAAGTTACCAGGTAAGACGAAATACAAAGTCCATCGTCGAGTTACTTTTTATTATAAAATCAATAGCTATTTGAGTACCTGCCTGTCTTTGTATTAGGTATTGGAGTTTATAAGGGCCTTGGAGACCATCAACCAAGCATCAAGCGGAACGTCCACCTCACAGAGCTGTGTGGCTGTATCCTCTATCATTAATTTGTAGGTATGTCTATGGTCCTCAGAATACGTCCTCCTTCAACGAAAGTAAGTAAAATAACTTATTTAATTAATAAAATTAAAAAAGGTAAATGAAAAAATATTTATTTAACAATAATCATTATACAAACAGATTTTTTTTACATTGACCCTTACATGGCGATCCATCAATTTTAGCCAGTTTCACAATGAATGTTAGGTATTTCATAATTCATCGCAACAAATTATGAAATACCTAATTTGTTGCGATGAATTAATATGCACTTGTTTATGAGATAATGTACTGTACCTACCAGGTCCATTGTGTCCATATTTCATATTTTTCAAGCTTGAAGCTTGATCGTGTGCACTACGCTTTAGTATAAATCCCATCTAATATTTATTAAAGAAAAAGAATTGACAAGACTGAATTAAGTCGAAATCTCAGAAAGGGGTATAAAATTTAATAAAATCGTATTGTTCCGTTCTATTATAATTTTCTTTGTTCGCGTAATAATCTAACGCTTTGTTTTCAATAAAATAATGTAATGGGAAAATTAGGTAGTTATACCTAATGAAAAAGTTGCCTATCTCCTGACAATTTCCACTCGTAAGTGATTTTTATCTTGGAAAATTTGCTCCTTATTAACATAAATTTTAGGAACATTGTAACAAGGTGTAACGTGGAAGAAGTTAAAGAAGTTCGTACTGTGCTAGTGATCCGTAGATTTTGGGTTTTATATTCTACTAGCAGCGCCTCGCGGTTTCACTCGCGTAAGTGCCGATCCCGCGGGAATATTGAGATAAAGTCTAAGTCTCATTTATTCACTGAGAGCAATGTAGTAGTAGCAATACCTAAATGATCATTTTAAAACGTCGACTTAAGACTATGATTTTAGTATGATTTCGGAACGCGCACTTCGATGAGAAGAAACCACAAGAAACTCATGCGATTTTTCTTTTTTTTTGTGATAAATTGAAAGAATTTTAAGAATAATTATAAAATACGTGCTGTGCTGCTTTTAACAATACTGAAAAGGTTGTTTTTGCCTATGCAACTATAAAAAAAACTGCAAGACAGTGTGTAAAAACGTAGATACATATATCACAACCATGGTTCACTTCTTATAAGTAGCTAGGTAGTTAAACAATTTATCAGATTAGTCAGGGTCACCTTGACCCTGAGTATTGTCTAAAGGTAGATTCAAATAATTAACGACAACCCACAAATTAAACAATACAAATTACAAACAAAATTAGCACATACAGACGTGTGCAATACGATCCAAATATAAGAAACTCTTTGGCGGGCGAAACGACTAACGATTTAAGAATAAATTGCATTTATGTCCCTTCAGCTACGTCTACGAAACCGTTGTTTCGTAACTGGTTTCGATGAACAAATTGTTCTTCTATGTACGTTACTAGTTTCGATGGAGGAATTATTCTTCTATTTACGAAACCACGTTTACGTTTCTTGGTTACGTACACAGAATTTAAGTACAACTGGACAAGTCCCTAGGTTATTATTTTAAAAATAACCTCTATATCGTTGACTGGGTTTCCTAAGACATGTTCATACAATTTAGTCTAGCGGATAGGCCTTCCATTAGGTATGCCAAGGCAACTACCACGAAAGTTAACCTATCATTTTCTTATTAGGTACACACCTTACCTACGTACCTACCAAGTTGAATAGATCTTAAGTCAATGTGCTACCCTAGATCACATATTAACTTACCATACGGCATAGTCAAATGGGCAAACGCTCACCTTAAATTACATTTTGTACCTATAATATGTATGTATATACAAAAAAATAAAAAATATAAGTATTAGGTATATCCGTTGTCCAGTCACCGTAACACAAGTTTAGTCGCTTACCACGGGGCTAGATGGCGCTGTGTGTTGTTCACAGAAAAAAACCCAAAAATCTAACGGCCTTCCACTGCGAGCGGAGCGGAGTTAAAAATGTGTCAGTTTAACATCTAACGATTGTTTCCATAGCGCGAAAGAGTTGTATGACTATGAAAACAAACGTTGTATGTTGAATTGACACATTAATGACTCCGCTCCGCTTACATTGGACATAATACCTACAGACAGACGCAACTGAGTTGATTCGCCCGAGATTCGGAGAGCGACCAGCTTCCGTATTGCACGTGCCATAGCGTGGGAATTGCGCTAACTTTACCGAGTCCGCAAATGTATTGTATCAATATTAGTTCGTGTAGGTTGCAGTTTTCGCAACCATCATTATCGGAACTTTATATGCAGCTTCAGGCCTCGCACCCTGACCTACATTTGATGAATGATGAATGTATTATAGAGACAAAAAGTTAACTATAACTTTTATTATAGGTAGGTATTGGTATTTATTACTCCAATAAATACCCACACTGTATTGTTTTGTTACAACTGATAAATAAATAAAACAAAATAAACAAATAAATTATAAGAACATAACACAGCACCATCTAGCCGCATGTTAAGCTCTAGGCCTGTGTTATGGTAACGTAAACAACGGATATAGGTACTTATATTGAAATGAAAGAGGACCTTAGAAAGACGGTTATCTTTTTGTTTTAGTCTCTTTTTTTCAATATCAAATAACATGACAATGTAGAAGAAAATTTCTAATTTACAACAACCTCAACTTTAATTCAAATTGCTTACTGTCCCAAAATGTTGAATTTCCCGAAAATGTTGAATCTAAAAATATTGAATTCCCAAAATGTTATATTTCCAATCATGTTGAATTCCCAAAATGTGGAATTTCCCAAAATATTGAATTCCTACAACGTTGAATATCAAAATTTTGTAAAAACTTGGTAAATCTCGGGTTCCACATTTTTTTTGTTATAGGTAACATTCGAAGGCCCTCTTTGCTGATCTTCTTTCACCATAAATTATGTAATTTTGACACTAAGTCGACGTGGACCTTTAGCTATTTCATGGTTTCGTTCTACCCTATAAAAACCGTGAAAGTAGGTCATTTTCATGGTAATGCCGGTCGGTGTGTCAATCAATTTTGCTTGGTGTAAAAGCACGGCGAATTACTTGCTGTGATATTATTTTTTTGTTTTATCTGCGCTTTTTTCGAGCAAATATGACCTATATTTATGTAAGATACTGCAATTCATCACATAGGTATGTAATTAGTGTTTTCCCCGTGACGACCTCTGTGTGGGCGCGTCGTGCGGAAGCGCGACTGCAATGCAGAAGGTTGCGGGTTCGATTCCAGCCGGGTGCAAGTATTTAGCTTAAATAATAAATATTTGTGTCTGGTCTGGGTGTCCCTCTATATATAATACCTATGTATGTATTTACAAAAGAAAAATAAATATATTATATCCGTTTTCTAGTCACCGTAACACAAGCTTAGTAGCTTACCACGGGGCTAGATGGCGCTGTGTGTCGTTCACAGAATTTGTCTATTATTTATTTATTTATTTATATTATTTGACGATACCTCGATCAAATCAATGCGATAAGGCGCCGTTTGTTCCTTAGTTCAAGTCGTTAGTTTTTTTGTTAATTTTGTGGTGTGTACAATAAATAATTCAATCAATCAATACTTATTAAAAGTAGGTATATTTATATCAAAAAAATAAACTCTTGTCAACATCAGTTTCAAAGTGTTCACGTGATATTGGCCCAAATTGCCCTTAATGCTGGCAGAGAGGCCATAACTAAAGAACTGAACTGAACTACATCTAACTTCTTCTACTTCTTCCGAGCAATGTTTTGCATCCCTCTCAGGAGCCCGAGGTCCGCTAAATATTTATATTTAAATCCATAAATATTTAGGGTCGGCACAGTAGGTAAGTCATCAATGACGAAACCTACTGCAAGCGAATAGATTTGGCAATATTTTTACGGCCGGCCACCTGCCTAACACAAACTAGGGGTCAAGTTTACCCGCCACCGCGCGAGGAGAAGTCAAGGTTGGCTAGTCTCTCTCAGATCCCTTTTACGACACCCACGGGAAAAGATGGGGTAACCCTGCCTGAGGATACACAGAGTAGGTATATAAAATAACTATAAATAGGTTATTAGTAGGTTATTAGTTTTCTCTAATTGGCCATTTCATTGATAAAGCAGATTAAAGGTATTTGATTCATTATTCAGCATTATACCTTAATTTTACTGTATCAATGGAACTAAATTCACACACTACATAATATGCTAAGCACGTATCTAGCAGCAGACAAAATGCATTATAGACAAATTATAGACCTAAAGCTAAAGGCACGTAGGTACCATAGTTAATAATATTATTGAAAAAGGGTTCTAACTAAATAAAATAATATTTCAAAAGTTTGAAATAGGAGATAATAAAATTAAATGAGCAGAAGTTAGTTATTGTAGATATTGTATTCATCTCATTGTATCTAAAATTAAAGACATTTTTCGGTTTTAATCGCGTGGTGTTTATTACTTTTAGCATTGTTTCAACGCTCAACGTTTCGAGACCTTTACAGGTCCCTTCTTCAGGATGGACTGAGATGTGATTTGTCATTCTGATGTATTAAAAAGTTACAGTGAAACTATTGTCTTATCAAAATTATATAAAATCTATACATATAATAAAATCGTAACTCAGCGGTGTCTGTTTTTGGAAGATATAAAAAAAATATAAATTGTATGGGTATCTATGAACGCAGTAGAACCTATTTTTCTGTTTTTCTGGTTGTCTGTTTGTCTGTTTGTCTGTTTGTCTGTTTGTGTGTGCCTTTGTGCCCGCTAATCTCAAAAACGGCTCATCCGATTTTAACCAAATTTGGTATGCAGATAGCTTTAGACCCCGATTAACATATAGGGTATTTTTTATCCGGATATTTAGTCCGGTTATCCGGATAAAGTGTTTTTTTGCTATTACTTAATTAGTTTGAATGTTGTATTGAATAAATATATGGTGTGGAATCAACACATGATTAACCGGATATCCGGTCGAAAATAAAAAAACCGGATATCCGGTTTTTTTTCAGGAAATTCCTCAAATACCGTATACCTATGTCTGTCCATATATCCGGATCCTTTGGACATACGGAAATTCTTTATAATGACTGTTTTTAACCGACTTTAAAAAAAAGAGGAGCTGCTCAATTCTATCGCATATTATTTGTATGTGAATATGTTCACGCCGTACTCCGGCATATAAAGTCCGATTTCGATCATTCTTTTTAATTTGGAAAGTGAGAGTCCCGAGTTGGTCCCATAAATTGTTAGTGAAGATCTGATGAGAACCTTTGGAATGATGAGCAGAATAGCATCTCACAATGATGTTAATTACTAACTTTTGGACTTCCATGAATAGAATCGGCTTATAAAGAACTAGGTACAAATTGATGAACCACCTGAAACCACCTTCTCAAAAATTCCTCAGTGATTAAAGTTACGGTTACAATCTTGAAAATGCAATAAAATGGATTAAAAAAATATATCTGTAATCGGGCAGTTTTACTGGGTAGATGCAGATTGCATGTAGTTTACGTGGCACAATGGCAGCTATGGATTCCGAGTCGAGGGTTCCGCGTTCGAATCACAGACCGGCGCATTCCCTTTTTAAGGAACGGTGGCCTACCGAGCCGAGTGATGGCTTCCGATTCGACGGCTGCGCGTTCGAGTCACGAGTCCCGGACACGACGTTACGTTTTACCCTCCAGATGGTCGTCCACCTTGCCGTTGTGAGGGGACTCAGTAGCTGAAAGCTAAGAGGCGCACGAGGTGGGAAACCGGGCTTGCCTGGCTTCTAATCCGTAATCCCGCGTCAGCGGGCTCGGGGGTCCTTTCCGCAAGAAAGGGCCCGCGTGGTAGACAACCACTATAAAAATCACCTCAGCCTCTGGTGGTGAATTGGGGGGGGGGGGGGGGGGGGAGGTTATCACCGGCTTTGGGGACCTCGAGACGGTGGCGTGACCGTGCCGAGGGAGGGAAGACGGAGAGGGGTTGTCTATGGGGAGATACAGAGATGAGGCTTGAAAAGGCCGTCGTTTTCGGGATGTAGTCCATGACACTTGTGGAGCGAGGGACACCATGGGGGTTTACATTATAAGCCTATGGTAGGGAGCCCAACGAGATTGGCCTGACGGTGACGGACATTAACCACGTAAAAAAAAAAGATATCATGTAGTTAAGCTGCCCGACTTTAGCTTACATAACAGATAAGTCGGTTGCACTGTATTTCGGAGAGCTCAATATTATTGTTTTGTCCTTTTGTTCGAATTCGGATTTCGATTTTTTTTTATTTTTTCGATAAAGGCTACTTCTTATAAGCATGCAACACGTTACCTACCGCTGCGCTGTGCTAAATCTACACTTAAATAGACTCTGCCATGATTATCTTCTGCTCAGCAACATACTTCCTTGGTCGTCCGTTCAAGCACAGCGATGGGTAGGTAGTCCGAAAAACGCTGACGAAGTCGCGGGCACAGCTAGTTATATAATAAAATTAATAAAGGTATCTAAACGTTCCTGTGTACGCAGACTCTAGATTGCAAAAATTAATATTTATTATTAACTATTCCCAAATCACTTTTACAACGGTATGTTTAATCCTATCCTTTAAAAATATATTAAAAAATTATAAATAGAGTCAATTAAAGAATTTCACGACTTATATTTCTTTTTTTTTACTTCAGACTAATCTGACGTTTTGTTTCTTTGTATTTGACGTTTTATCTTAAGGAAGATGTGTCAAATCATCGTCTACAAATAAAAAACGAAGTATAGATACAAAATAATAACAATAGTTTTGTGTGATTCCTTACAAATACCAACAAAAGGAAATGTTAAAATGAAAAACTTAAAAAACAAAAGTATTTCGCCGCGTGTGTAGAACTACGTTAGTAATATGTGACCTGTGGTAGAACAAACACTTTTCGAATTAGATTACCCTTGTTGTAACACCTTGTACTCAAATTGTAAGTAAAATAAAGCCCTACTCAAAGAACCCTAAAAAGATAAGACCCTATGCTCACAAAGTGAATTAAATTATCAAATACCACATAATTTAGCAAATTACCTGCACATAATAGAAATTACGATATAGTTGCTAGCCGCTTCCGGGATATTATTACCAAATTATCCATATTAAATGCATCGGAATGTTATTTCAATAATGCTTCATTGTACGCAGTGTATACGCAGCTTTACTTCAAACTAGCAATGCCCGCGACTTTGTCCGACTAATTCTTTTGAAAATATAATATAGCCTATAGCCTTTCTCAATAAATGGACTATCCAACACTTAAAGAATTTTTCAAGTCGGTCCAGAGCGGTTCCTGAGATTAGCGCTATCAAAGAAACAAACTCTTCAGCTTTTTATATTAGTATAGATTAACTATAAGCTGCGCCCGCGGTTATCCGCGTAAGTCCCGAATCCCAATCCCTTGGGATTTACGGAATCAAAAGTAGCCTATGTCCTTCTCCAAGGTCCTATCTATCTCTAGGTATACCTACCAAAATTCATCAAAATCGGTTCAGCGGTTTAGGCGTGAATGCGTAACAGACAGACAGACAGAGTTACTTTCGCATTTATAATATATTAAAAGTAAATTAAAAAGTATTAAAAGTAAAATTCTACTAAATTTTAGTATTCCATTTTTAAAGAACATAATAAATTGGTTTGAAAAGTAGGTACCGTCTCGTCTGTCTTAACTTTTTAATCTCAAAAACTGCGCGAGCTTTTTTATCCTAATTTGTGAAACTACGAAAACTGTTTTGATAAAGTATTCACTGAAAGAAAAATGAATTTAAAAAGGACGTAAAAACTGTGGAGATATAAAATATATTTTTCCTTAAAAAGATAGTCGAAAGCTGCAACGGTTTTTTGACCACAACTAAAGCTGGCGGACATTGGCTGTTGCATTTTGCTCTTTTTAGGGTTCCGTATTTAAAGGTTGAAAACGGGATCATTTTACTAAAATTCCACTCTTCTGTCTGTCTGTCTGTCACCAGGCCGTACTTACTTACCTGGCCACTATCTCACCTGATGGTAAGTGATGATGTGGCCTAAGGCCTAAGATGTAGTATACGCTAACTGCTCATTTTGTAATAAGCTTACCCTGTGACATTTTTTCTTACTAGGTATCAGTCTTTCTTATGGAAGTTGAATAGTAAGAAAAAATGTCTTCGTTATATACAGGCTTTGATCCACTGAGTCTTATGGCCAACTAGCCTGGGAGGGTCGTAGGTCTAGGTACTGAGCAGGCCTATAAATATCATGGATTAAAGGTTGCTTGGTCTGTCAAATTTCAAATTATTTGAAATTAGATGAAAAGGGCTAAAAATATTTAATTAAACGCAAACAAGTAGGTCTGTATAGGTAACAAACCAAAAATAACTCTGTATATTCTCTTTTATTTTTAGAATGTCTGTCCTGTTTTGACATTCCACATTTATGAAAATCATTATAGAAATCACACAAAATCAAATCATGTGGGCATCGACTTTTGAAGACTTTTTTTGACTGTACTTCAAAGAACAAAATAAAAAAGAATTTCCTACTGAACCTTCAGCTTAAATCAAAACACCAAATAATGTATTTTTCATAGATAATTAGAGCCGGCACCGATACATCGTGTTTATGATCTTTAATGACCAGTTGTAAGCAAAAATATGCCTCAAGCCACGAGTTAAGAGTTAAGACTACGCTAGAACATGGGAATTACACTCGTTAGACACTAAACTTGTTAAATTTGTAACGGGTTGTAAACGAATTAGGTGTGAAAGTTAGTAAGTATGGAATATGGTATGTTAATTTTTAACAAACCATATCCCATACTTAATACATTTATCTGACTTTAATAGTAAAAGCCAGATAAATGTATTCATGGAGGCGCCTTGTTTTCTTCCAAGGTAACGTTTTAAAAAAACTGTAAACGGCTTATAAATAAAAACATGCGACACTCGAGGACTGCCGCGGTAAAGCTATTGCATGGCATTTTTTTTCTTAGGGTACATGGTAGGCGGAGTGGGGGGTGTTAGGTTTTATTTTCGTTACGGAATTTCTTGATTCGGTGGCCGCGCTCAAAGCCCGCGATAAAAGCTATGCAATAGTTTAAAAATAACTGATCCGACTTTGTTCTTAGAGGGAACTCTCCTGGTTCTAAGCTACCTCTCCACCAAATTTCAGCCAAATCGGTTGAGTCATGCTTGAGTTATACTTACCTAAATAATGCAAGTGACACCTCTCCTTTTAAATAAATAGACAGATGTGGATCGCTCACTTTTAAACCCGACTGTACCTACCTACCATTGCAGATAAAATAGACCGGTATTTAAATTCCAATAAATTTCTAAGAATTTTTCTACTTTTCTACAACAGAAGAAAAATAAAAGTAGTAGTAATTTAGTAATTTAAAACAAATAGTTAGGCGTCTTTGCTCTTTGGTTTTAAAATGCATTACTCTTCGCACTTCGCATACAAAAAAGTTTTGCCGTTAGAAGAGTTGTTGGAGGCATCGTTTGAGAAATAACGTAGAGAAGAATAGACTAGAAATGGCTTCCGCGTATAGAGTAAAATAAAATAAAAAGAAATATTTATTCATTGTAACTTTTGAAACATTTCCTAAATTAAGTAATTAAAAAACCGGCTAAGTGCGAGTCGGACTCGTGCACGAAGGATTTCGTACCATTAGGTATGGAATGGGTACGGATTCCTATGTCCACTGAACCAGGCGAAATCCGGAAACGCAACAACGTTTGCAATTTTCTTTACTACTGATGCCAGTTTATTACCATATGGCGCCAATTATTTATTACCTATAGGCCTTCTCACAACAAACACAAACAAACAAATACAAAAATAGGCCTTCTTGTTATGTCAATTTGAATGCAATTTTATATGAATCCTACTAATATTATAAATGTGAAAGTTTGTATGGATGTTTGGATGTTTGTTACTCTTTCACGCAAAAACTACTGAACCGATTGCGCGTCTTGCTTCCTCTTAGTTATTTAGCAATCAAACAATTCCACTCTAAAAATAATAATAATTTCGAAGCCTATCTATACTTGAATCTATGGAAAATAAACCTTTATTTTTAAAAGAGCAAGCATTTCCAATAGATATTTTTGGCGCGAGTTCAAGCTTTGCTGTGGTGCAATGTTTTTTTTAATAACTACCTAAGTCGATTTTTTTTAAATATTTTAGTACTCCCTCTCTCAGTAGATGTAATATACTGCACGTTTTTTATTTATCACTTACCTAACTCTACGTAAAATATACCTATTTACCTAACAAGCATCAACCAAAATTATCAAGTGACCTCTTCCGTACTAATACCCTGAAATAAGTGAGTCGTTTTGACTAACTACCTAGGTACCAACTTTAAAACTTTGTCTCATTTACTTCAAGTACCTATATAAACTTTACAACTAGGGTTTCACATAAAATACGTTGGTATAAATGAGCTCTTTTCACGACAAATAATTAGTTCCTCTATCTGAGACAGACAGCGAAGTCTCAGTAATAGGGTCCCATTTCTACCCTTTGGGTCGGAACCCTAAAAAGTGAGTAGTGGCTAGTAAAAAAAGCTTTATTTTTATTTTAAAAGGTTGCCAATAAATGTCAACTGGGTAATCTGGGGGCACAGTAGTGCCCCCGCCAAGGTGAGCTATAATATTCTTCTTACTATAGCGATGTGCTTGGTTGCATCCCTCTCGGGAGCCCGGGGTGTGTTAAACCCCAATTTATTTCTTTCGATTTGGGGTCGATAGTTCGTACACTCCCTCATTGCGAAAAATACCTAAAGCATTTTATTTCTTCTCTACTTACTAACCTACATCCCAATTTAATTACCAAGTGGCTAAATTAAGATCCCTTTCCACAAGACTAAAAACCCTCTACTATAAAAACAAACATACCAAAGTAATCAAACATCGCTTCCCTTCGTTAACATTATAATTATCTACTCACAGACCGTACCCTTTCATAAATACATTCGTTATATATTATGATACTACAAAAACTTAACATTAAAATAGCTACGCCCATAAGGCTATGCCTCTCTGTGAATCAACCGAGTCTTAAAAAACCGGAACGGAACTCTAAAATAAACACTGGACCAACCAATCCGTGAACGCAACGCAAACATTATAATTTATTTTACTGTCTATCACTCGCATCACTAGATGGCGTTAGTAGTCAAAATACATCGCGATATCGTTGCGTTTTTCTGTCCCTGAATCACGTTTTGTTGTATTACCTAATATTAATATTTGATTTATATTGTTTTTATTTGTTGTTGTAGCGGCTACAGAAATACATCTTCTGTGAAAATTTCAACTCCCTAGCTATTCCGGTTCATGAGATACAGCCTGGTGACAGACGGACAGATTGACAGACGGATAGCGTTGCCTCAGTAATAGGGTCCCGTTTTTACCCTTTGGGTACGGAACCCTAAAAAAGTAATATTTAATGAAGAGGAACTCATTGACCTAGACCGAGAGGCTGGCCAAGTGCTAGTCGGACTCGCAAAGAATTACTCTCCTCAATATTATCTCAAAAAAAAAAAAAAACTTTTTGTTGTGTGGGAGCACTTAAATATGTATTTCATATTTATTTATATGTCCACTGCAACTGTGAGAAAACGGTCTTAGGAGACAAATTTCTAATTTTGAAATTAAATCAAATAAATATTTACCTAAATAAATTATGCAAACTTTACACAGTGCCATCTAGCCCCATGGTTTGCTAATAAGCTTGTGCTCTACTATTTATTGATTATTAAGAAAACTTATAAGCATTCTTCTGCAATGCAATCGGATCTTTTTTTTTCCAAAAAATTGTTTACTTTTTTCTAGATGACTGTACTAAATAAATAAAAAATGCAGATAAGTATTAATTATTATAAATTTAAATTTTGCTTCCGTTTTCGCGATTCAGCATTGAAATTAAACCCATTTAATTAATTAATCACAAAATAGTAATCAAGTAAATTAAAAAAGCTTCCCAAATAACCATTCTGTATAAACTTCAGATATAGGAGGCATTGTTCATATGGTCGCACCGTACCCGTACTTCGATGACTCAGTAAATTCGAACGCTTCGAAGGGTTAATAACAATGTTTAAAGCCTCCGTAATTAAATCGAGAGTAATCAACAGTTGTCATCGCTTATTTTAATTAAAAAATAATTGTAAGGCGGTAGCGTGGAGAATGCATACTTACCTTTATTAATTACTAGCTGTGCCTCGTGGTTTCACTCGCTTTCCGTCCTGCAGGAATATAGGGATAAAAAGTAGCTTTATATAATCCAGTTGCGCCCGCGGTTTCACCCGCGATCTTAAAAGTAGCGGTTTATCGCTTTAGGCGTGAAAGCGTCACAGACAGACAGAGTTACTTTCACATTTATAATATTAGTAAGCTAAGGTAAAGATTTATTAAAAAAAAATGTTTTTGGGTCCCAAAAGAAAGTAATAAAGTGGTTTTTCAGATATCTTATTTTCTTAACATTCAAGATCTTAACGACTTTCTATCTTACACAGTTTTACTGCAATCGGTTTCGTTTCAAACCTCTTTTGTTTCTTCGATCGTCTTTTATTTTGGCTTTTTCATTTTAAATTTATACTTTTTTTTACTGACTATACTAGGTACTTCTAATATTTAAAAAAGATATAATATTTGCGAATATATTTGTACGAAAATAACCAGATCCGAGATAGGCCCTCTAAACTATCGATTCTACTTTCCAGCCATCATAACCGAATCAATTTTAATAAACAATAAAACACGACGCAAACCCATTATTTTCACTATTATTCGACCATTGTAAACAATGACATAAAAACCGACATCACAAGTCGGTATGTTGAATACAAATTATTATTTTATGTAGAGAGCTGTTGTGTATGTATGTGCGCATGTTATGTGATGATGATGACTGTCCAAATTACGTACTGTATGCTTTATGGGCGCTCTGGCATTATGAATAAAAATGTGGGAACAAAATGGACGAGATAAAACCAATGGAGTTGTTAAACGTAAGGCTTTTTTAACCGACTTCAATAAGCCTTCGGCAGTCGGGTGAAAAAAGGACGGTTCTCAAAATCGGTTGTGGTTATTTTTTTATGGATATTCGCCAATTACTCGAAGACTAAGATTAAGATGATTCTTTTTTTGTTAGATAAACAATGAGACGTTACGTTTTTTTTTCATTTTCGAATTAAAAAAGAATAAGAAAAAAACGAAGGGGCATGGGTCATAGCTGATACCTAAAGGTTTTATAGCATAAACATATTTTCTCTAAAGTCTTTATCCAGGGAGGAAACAGTCGACTACGTTTGAAAGCTTTGTATGGAGAAAAAAGTAGGTATCCTTTCCCCTTATTATTCGAACATATGTGATGAAGACGAAATGGAACTATATGTCTAAGGCTTGATTCGACCAAACTAGAATAAGCAACGAATAACAATTCTCCGCATTAATCGTTAATTTTTTGATTAAACCGCTCGAGAATCTTTTAAACAAAAAAAACGATTTACGCGGAGAGTTGCATTGCAGTATTCTACCTAGTCTCTGAAAATGCGACGATAAAACTGCGTCTAGCTGACGCACTAGCCTCAGTCGTATGTCGAACCGTTGCCGCGTGAGCACGTGCTGTCACTCTCTTTGACATCCATAAGAATGCCTTTTTGCTTATTTACAAAGCCTGAATCATTCTTAAAGAAAAATGTTTTTAAATACAATAATTTTATGAAAATGCATGTAGGTGTTTCTAGCTCCTTTTTCGAATACGCAATGTTAGAATATACCGTATCTACTATTTTTGTTTTCATCTAAGGTTTAATCCAGTTTGGTCGATTTGAGCCTAAAACTACTAATAATAGAAGAACTGCTACCAAAAGTATCTACGATATGTAGATGCACCGTATTAAATAAATCAAAAATCATTAATCATTGTACCTTAACAATAATTATTTAATGACGAACCATTTACATTATTATATTAGGGTACCGTTAGTTAGACTATCATGATCTGTAATCGACGGGACACGATCTATGACAAATCGTGCACCAGTTTCTAAGGCGATATTATTGTACTTTGTTCATTAACTTGACGTGACAGGTTCATATTTTTAATGTAGGTAAGTAGGTAGGGGGAATCAGCCATGAAACGGACGGGTTTTCAAACGGACACTATCGAAAATATTTTATGTTTTTTGGGTGTTGCGATCATTGCTAACCATAGACCTGTGGGCCCGTGACCCTTGTCTATGGTCATTACTATCAAACATATTTTATGTCTATGTACTTGTCTATGGTCATCACTATCGAAAATATTTTATGTTTTTTGGGTGTTGGCATCATTGATGACCATTGACCTGTGGGCCTGTGACCCTTGTCGTTGGTGATTAATGGTGCCAACACCCAAAAAACCTAAAATATTTGCGAACAAAAACTTGAAATATCGATGGTGTTCGTTTCAAAACACGTCCGTTTCATTACGGATTCCCCCTACCTTTCTTATCTATTTTTGAACAAAGTTGTGTTTGTTTTTTACCTACCTAGTTTCAGTTTACCTTGTAGTTGGCGCCTCGCCGCTTCTAACTTACCCAGCTTTCATATAAATTTGTTTCCCGGAGCCGGTTACATAAGTTGTAGGAAAGGGCACATAAATAAATATTGCACGGCGTTACACACAGCGTAATCTAGCCCAAACTAAGCACTAGGCTTGTACTATGGATTTGGATAGGTACTAGACAACAGATATTATTATAGAATATTTTTTTGGTAAATACATACCTAGGTAGGTAACATATGAAACATAGAAAACACCCAGACCAGAAACAAAATACTTAAAGTATAAATACTTGCATCCGGCGGGAATCAAACCCGCAACCTTCTGCATTGCAGTCGGACCTTCTTATCGTGCTGAATTTTAGATAATTACAGCTTTCATCTGTTGAAAGATTACGTTTCCCATAATTTATCAAGGGCTATAAAGTAATACCTTTTGATATTTTTAAAATACATAATAGGTACACCTATGAATAGTTTCAAAACTGGCTCCATATGGTTCTTTATCCAAAATAAATAGTCTCCAATATTTTATATAGAGATTGTAGATAAAGCGCCTTCACAAAGTACTGTCCTTCGTAAGTCGTAAGGCCCTAGTTTATTGATTGCTTGTAATATTTTAGACCTAAATCAAATATGAAACCATTTACGTATATTTCATAGAAACAAACCGGTCAAGTGCGAGTCAGACTCGTTCGCCGAGGGTTCAATACAATTCAATTCATTTATTGTCTGTCTGTAAGTCCAGGATTACAATTTTAGTTCTTAATATAAAAATAAGTACGCTAGAGCTCCCCTTAATTTGGTATACAAACATAATATTTACTGTTAAATTAACTAAATAAGAACTTAACTACAATCAATACAATCAACTGTCAAAGGAAAAGTGTTATCATTTTTTAAATGTCATCTTCATTTTTATATTAGTATCTCGGTTACTGCGATACAAGCTGTGCTTAGTATGGAACTGATTTATAATGTAATATGGGAAATGTTTAATAAATTTCATAATAATAAATAAATATTGTATGTCTGTTGTATATCGGTAGGTGAGCTTATACTTTATAGTAAGTAGGTAGGTATAGTATACCTACAATTCCCGCCGTGAAAGGGTACTAAAGAAAAGAATAATAAATATACCTAAGTAATTAGGTATATCCGTTGTCAAGTCACTGTAACACAAGCTCAGGATCGGTATTACACTAAATGACACAAGATGACAATACTATTAGGTTTAGATTTATAGATCTTTATTTCTCTAAGATTATGATTATATCGACACACTATTGTCATTATATCGAGACAAATTTGGTAGACTTCAATAGTATCGTAATGGTGTCTCAGTGGAATTGCAATAGTAACCACGGTAACCAACCTTCTCTGTCTGTCTGTCTGTCAAGTCTGTTAAAAATCCATCCTGTCATTAGAGTTTTGACTATCGAGACTCCATCAGTGGCATCTCAGTGGTGTCTCAGTGGTGTCGCAGTGGGGTGTCGATAGAATAGTTAACATAGGAAACTGCCAAATGTGTCAAATACACGTCAAATATGACGATTAATATTCTATCGACACACTATTGAAACACGATTGCGGAGCGTAATACCGACCCAGTAGCTTACCACGTGGCTACATATTTAAAAAGAAAAAAAAAGCCTTACGTCCATACCAAGAATATACATAGACGAAGAAATAAAAACAAAAATGTCCCCTAATCTAATCCCTCCTGCGTAATAGACCGCTGGACGCTAGGCCTCTGTTATTTATTGCACGGGCAATATTTACGTTGTCCAGTCAACTATCTTTCTTCGGGCGCTATCGCTAGCTCTGTCAGCTGTTTATTTCACTTAAGGACTTTGGAAAATTATCTGTTTTTAACCTTCGATAGAGGTCGCCGCCCACAATACTGAAGCGAAGTATTGTGGGCGGCGACGATATAGGAAAGTAATTGTGTTGGTAGAGCGGTGTTGGTCTAGTGGTAGATACCCCGGCTTTCATTCTGAGAGTCGTGGGTTCGAATCCAGACCGACCGCGCACCAATGTCTTGTTCTTTAAGAAAAAGGTATGTGCGCTAATAACATCGCTCTTACGGTGAAGAAAAAACATCGTGAGGAAACCAACATGTCCTAGGACTCACCACGGTCCGAAGACATGGGATATTCAGTGTTTTATATGTATCATATGTATGTATTTACAAAAAAAAAGTATAATATGTAGTATATCCGTTGTCTAGTACCCATAGTACAAGCCTAGTGCTTAGTTTGGGGCTAGATTGCGCTGTGTGCGTAACGTCGTGCAACATTTATTTATTTATTTGGTATTTTTTTCGTCTTACGGAGAAAATGCTAAGCTGCTTTTAACTACTAAGACCTGACTAATTTTATCACTTTTTTGTTTTTGTCTGTCAACTTTGTAAGTTCTTATCACGGACAAAGCATGTTCTGACTACTCCGACCCTACTCCTTATTAAAAATAATAAGGCTAGGTACATAATAAAAAACAACGAAGAAAAAAAAAAGAAGAATAACCCTATAAGGTACCTACATTTATTTTTTTATGTTTTTATGTAAGGTAAAATACAAATTGCTCTTAATAAAACAAGTTTAAATCACAAGGCCGAAGAAAACACCATTAAAGAATCCCTGGACACTAATTTGTTTTAGTGCCGCTGACCTCAATCATTTGAGGTGGTTGTAAAGTAAAATCGCACTAGATAGGTACTGCAAAATTACTAAGGAGTTATACTGTGTGTAACAGCGAGGGTATAAGGAATGTGTGTTTTATACGTCTTGGTGCAAACTTTTGATCTGTGGGTTTTGATATGTGAATGAAAAATAAATACTTTGGCAGGTACACTTATATTATAAGTAAAGTGTTTATAATCTACACTTTTACATCTAGGTACACTAATATTATAAAGAGAAAAGATTTGTTTTTTTGTATGTGTATATGTTCGTAAATGAATAAACTCAAAAACTACTGGACCGATTTCAAAAATTCTTTCACGAAAACAAAGAAAAATATCACCTCTGTAACACGTTGTTATATAAAACTGTGGGTATAAAGCGTTGTAGGTTATTAAAACTTACCAAAGCCTGAGAGAGTTCAACTTAATGTTGATATAACTAATTAACTCAGCTCTAGTGACAAAAACCTTCAGCTTTGCTGTAACTTTAGCTGCTGTAGAAAATACTTTTCAACTTATTTAAAAAAATTATACAATAAGTTACTTGAATGTATTTTTTTTTTATGTAGCTCAAGGCTATTTTATTTAAGGACCAATTCTGAAGATATATTATTTATTTAAACATTCAAGTACCTATTTAGAAAAAAAATTAAGGAAAAATACGCATTCAAATTTTTTATTAAATTTCACGTATATTTTCATGTTTTTCTAAATACTAGAATAATCAAATAATTATGTCTGATTATGTCCTTATTTTTTTTCTTCAGAATTGGTCCTTTTTATAAATGTACTAGCTGCCACTCCGGTCTCACCCGCGTAAGTCCCGATTCCGGTAGATTTACGGTATCCTATGTCCTGCTTCTTAAGCTACCTACCCACCAATTTGCAGCCAAATCAGTTTAGCCGTTCTTGAGGTTATAAATAGTGTAACTAACACGAATTTTTAAGCATAGCTTTTATCGCGGGCTTTGAGCTCGGCGACCGAATCAAGAAATTCCGTAACGAAAATAAAACCTAACACCCCCCGAGCGTCAACTCGGCCAAGCTACATGGCAGGCAGAATAAAAAAAAAAAATATTAATAATTGCATAAGTTGATAAAAATGCTATGCAATAGCTTTAGCTTTAATAGGCAGTTCCCGAGTGCCACATGTTTTTATACCTACAGCTTATCTTTCAAATTAAAAGAAGTTAAGTACCTATTTATTTACTCATTTATTTACATTCTTACATTTAGGTTTTTATAAAAATAAACTAAAGACAAAATTATATAAATCACCACAAAACCTATAAATAAAATTCTACCCAAATAATAAACTTATATAAAATTAAATCTACAATAAACTTACATAAAATTAAATCTACATAAGTAGATTGTAGATTGTAGATTTAATTACCTATACCTATTACTTCTTTTGAAAAGTTTACTTTTACACTTAAGCCTGTGGGTAGTGATAAGCCGCACCCAAAGCTTCCCACCAAGAAATCATTATCTAACACTTTATGAATGGTCCTCCAAAAACCTTTAAAACGAGTATATTTGTTCAAGAAGAATGAGCTAGTCACTTATATTTGCTTAAAATAAAAGCATTTAAAATGTACTGTCAACAAATTAGTGGACGAACGCCATCGAGTGTCGAGAGACGTGGCTACAAATTTTAATGGTCTTTTGTACTCTTTCTAAAATTAACATTTTTACGAAGAACCGATGGTAATAAGCGGTACTATGCTGTAGTTATGCCGATCATGCATTTTCTGAATAATGAGGTTAAACACGTACTTAATTAGTTTTGGTGGCAATTAATTTTCTTATCTGCTGACAGGTATACGCTTATTTGTCCAATTTGGGAACGACTCTGCATAATTAGGTAGGTATGCATTTGAAAACGTTACCGACTTTAAAATTATAAATTAAATTCAATTATTCTGAGATGTCTGTGATCTATTTGTTAGTAGGTTCCTTTATTTACCGATTTCAAAATAGTTGCCGTATCAATTCGTTCTCAATTCGACAGAATATATATTTCGTTAGTTTCAAAATTATTAGTGGGTACACTGGGAAAAAAAACAGGTGATTTTTAGGTTAATTTTGCCGACTTATTAGGTGAAACGCAGACATTCGACTAAGTAGGCTAATTCTACCTAGTGCACTTGGTAAAGCAAAAGTCGGTAAAATTTACCTAGTCCACCCTTAACCAACTTATTAGGTAAACACTATGATTTGGTAATTAACCTACTTATTAGGTAATGGAATATTCATATTCATATTCATTATACATGGTAAAATCAACCTACTCACTGGGTATATCGACCCTACTATAAAGGTATGACTAACCTACTTGATAGGTAATATACACCTACTCGCTAGGTAGTTCTAGCCTACTAAATAGGTACCATTAACCTACTCACTGGGTATACTCCCCAAGTGAATAGGTACCATTAACCTACTCACTGGGTGTACTCACCAAGTGAGTAGGTTAATGGTACCTATTTAGTAGGCTAGAACTACCTAGCGAGTAGGTGTATATTACCTATCAAGTAGGTTAGTCATACCTTTATAGTAGGGTCGATATACCCAGTGAGTGGGTTAATGGTACCTATTTAGTAGGCTAGAACTACCTAGCGAGTAGGTGTATATTACCTATCAAGTAGGTTAGTCATACCTTTATAGTAGGGTCGATATACCCAGTGAGTAGGTTAATGGTACCTATTTAGTAGGCTAGAACTACCTAGCGGGTAGGTGTATATTACCTATAAAGTAGGTTAAAAATACCTTAATAGTAGGGTGGATACACCCAGTTAGTGGGTTAATGGTACCTATTTAGTAGGCTAGAACTACCTAGCGGGTAGGTGTATATTACCTATAAAGTAGGTTAAAAATACCTTAATAGTAGGGTGGATACACCCAGTTAGTGGGTTAATGGTACCTATTTAGTAGGCTAGAACTACCTAGCGGGTAGGTGTATATTACCTATAAAGTAGGTTAAAAATACCTTAATAGTAGGGTGGATACACCCAGTTAGTGGGTTAATGGTACCTATTTAGTAGGCTAGAACTACCTAGCGGGTAGGTGTATATTACCTATAAAGTAGGTTAAAAATACCTTAATAGTAGGGTGGATACACCCAGTTAGTGGGTTAATGGTACCTATTTAGTAGGCTAGAACTACCTAGCGGGTAGGTGTATATTACCTATTAAGTAGGTTAAAAATACCTTAATAGTAGGGTGGATACACCCAGTTAGTAGGTTAATGGTACCTATTTAGTAGGCTAGAACTACCTAGCGGGTAGGTGTATATTACCTATAAAGTAGGTTAAAAATACCTTAATAGTAGGGTGGATACACCCAGTGAGTAGGTTAATGGTACCTATTTAGTAGGCTAGAGCTACCTAGCGGGTAGGTGTATATTACCTATAGAGTAGGTTAATGATACCTATTTAGTAGGTTGCTAGTACCTATTCAGTTGGTTTAAACTACCTAGCGGGTAGGTGTATATTACCTATAAAGTAGGTTAAAAATACCTTAATAGTAGGGTGGATATACCCAGTTAGTGGGTTAATGGTACCTATTTAGTAGGCTAGAACTACCTAGCGGGTAGGTGTATATTACCTATAAAGTAGGTTAAAAATACCTTAATAGTAGGGTGGATACACCCAGTTACTAGGTTAATGGTACCTATTTAGTAGGCTAGAACTACCTAGCGGGTAGGTGTATATTACCTATAAAGTAGGTTAAAAATACCTTAATAGTAGGGTGGATACACCCAGTTACTAGGTTAATGGTACCTATTTAGTAGGCTAGAACTACCTAGCGGGTAGGTGTATATTACCTATAAAGTAGGTTAAAAATACCTTAATAGTAGGGTGGATACACCCAGTGAGTAGGTTAATGGTACCTATTTAGTAGGCTAGAGCTACCTAGCGGGTAGGTGTATATTACCTATAGAGTAGGTTAATGATACCTATTTAGTAGGTTGCTAGTACCTATTCAGTTGGTTTAAACTACCTAGAGAGTAGGTTGCTGGTACCTATTTAGTTGGTAAGAAGTACCCAATCACTAGGTAGTCCTAACTATCTTAATTGGTACTATTAACTGACTAAATTAGGTAATATCAACCTAGCCGCTAGGTAGCACAAACTATCTCGATTTTTAATGGGTCAGTTCTCACCGAAATGGCAGCGGCCGGCAGTAGTTGTGAGCAGTTTCAGTGCTAAAATTTGCAAATTACAGCAGCATTAATTATAGCAGTTGTGAGCAGTTTTAACTCCTCACAACTACTGCCGGCCGCTGCCATCTCTATGAGAACTGACCCATTAAAAATATTTGTGCTACCTTGCGATTACGGTGATACTATTACCTATTTAGTTTATAGTACCAATTAAGTTGATAAGGGCTACCTAGTAATTAGATAGATACTCTTATGTTGGGTTTTGTAAAGGCCCGTTATATCAAATATCCGACCTAAGTATATAATATTAAGGGGCTTTTATAAAACCCAGCCTAAACGAACTAAATAGGTACTTATCATACTCTACTTCCGAGACAGTTTAAACCAACTGAATAGATCTTAGCAACCTACCTTACACATAGCTCTAAACGTACTAAGTAGGCACCTATAACCCATTCACCAAGCAGAAACGATGCTGAAAGCAAACAAATATTTATGTTACAATTTATTTAAAATCATATAACAGTAATTATTTTGAAACAGTAACTTAAATGTTTTACCTTATAATTATGTACTTGGCTACATAATCTATGTACTTATTAAAGTAATTCACAATAACTTAAATTACAAACTATAACAATGACTATATTTTTACAGTTACTACAAGTTATAACTTGTAACTAATATTGGCTACATTATCACGATGTATTATCGCCTTCATTGGGTGTTTCTTTGAGAATGTGCATATTCGGCTATTTCAAATAAAGCTGCGACAATGTACACATAAACTGTTCTTTACATACTTTTTATATAGTTTAATAAGTTTTATTTAAACATAATCTATGCACAGTCAGATGTCACAAATGTAAATAAGTAACTAAAAAACCTAGTAAGTAATCAATGTTTGTAGAAGGGACAATGATAATATTATTCATTTAATTATTAGAAAGCAAAGTATTTTTTTGAAAATGGTAATTATATCTAAGGACGAATGGTAATTATTACTAAGGAAACGTAATTAGATAATTTAATATGGGAATTAGAAATAGAACAAAAATATGAATCAATTATTAATTTATTTTCACTATATATATTATTTCACTAAATATATAATGGTAAGTAATTAACATAATTATTTATTTATATTGTATAATGTTTATTGCTGAGGGCAAGTTTTAATGGAAAGGAGGTTGCTGTAGACTTTTATAAAATTTTGTTCTTGGACTTTTGTAAATTACCTAACAAAGTATTTTTAAATATTTTAATAATAATTACTACCCAGTCCTACTACTACCCAGCCCTACTACTACCCAGCCCTACTACTACTCAGCCCTACTACTACCCAGCCCTACTACTACCCAGCCCTACTACTACCCAGCCCTACTACTACCCAGCCCTACTACTACCCAGCCCTACTACTACCCAGCCCTACTACTACCCAGCCCTACTACTACCCAGCCCTACTACTACCCAGCCCTACTACTACCCAGCCCTACTACTACCCAGCCCTACTACTACCCAGCCCTACTACTACCCAGCCCTACTACTACCCAGCCCTACTACTACCCAGCCCTACTACTACCCAGCCCTACTACTACCCAGCCCTACTACTACCCAGCCCTACTACTACCCAGCCCTACAGCCCTACTACTACCCAGCCCTACTACTACCCAGCCCTACTACTACCCAGCCCTACTACTCTACCCAGCCCTACTACTACCCAGCCCTACTACTACCCAGCCCTACTACTACCCAGCCCTACTACTACCCAGCCCTACTACTGCCCAGCCCTACTACTACCCAGCCCTACTACTACCCAGCCCTACTACTACCCAGCCCTACTACTACCCAGAAGTACGTTGTTCACGTAACGCCACGCGATGTGCACGTTTTGAGAGAAACACCCCATTACAGAGTTCGTGACAGAACGCACCACTACATTCCACTTGTGTACAGTCGAGGAAACTGAATTACGCCTTTAGTCGCTGAGTACCTAAAACGCAGTCCGCCAATGTCGCGTTATGCCTAGACCTAACAAGATATTGGCATATTGCTATTTAGACCGATTGCGTTTTAGTTGAAAGAAAGTGCCAGACTATATGCTTGGCATCTGGTCTGCGCCCGCCTTTAAGATATATTCGCGGAATGAAAAGGCTGACCAGCTTTGAAATAAATTAATTTATGCGTTTCAAGCACATGTTCCCTTTTTATCTGTGGACCATGTAGTGAAATGACATTCATTGTGACGGAATGTGTCATACTCGGTCGATAAAGCAAATACCAATAACTTATATTGAGCAAAGAAAACCAACCTTTTCATTCTGCGATAGTACAATGATGTATGAAATTGCCTTCGCTATTGGAAGACAGAGCGCACCGCTACATTAAAGTTGTGTACATTTGTACATAAGTCAAATAAATAATTTATAATATATACATCGTTAAGGGTATAGCCTGGGAATGTCCAAAAAAGCATAATACTCGTCTAACAAGTAATATGCCGTTACCTCCTAGTTCAAATAAAGTGAACTTGAGCTACACTATGCGCTACAAATAATACAACGGTAAGAACCATTTTTTGAAATCATAGATATAACTCCAGGGGCGATATTGAAGCCAGCGCAACTTGAACAGTGGGCTCAATATGAGTTGTGTACATTTGTACATAAGTCAAATAAATAATTTATAATATATTATACATCGTTAAGGGTAGTCGCTGAAGGATCCCTGCTCTGCTATAACATAATTAAAATTGAATTAAGAGGATATCCTCCTACCTGTCGCGTGACCCATGCAAAAAACTTAAATTCGAGCCGCCCGCCGTAGTCTCCTATCTCCTCCACCAAATTTAAACCTATATAAATATTTATTCTAATATACAGTAATGAAGAAGTGTTACTATGCCTCTATGTTTTGTTTTAATTGATGACTGGTTTTGTTAATTAACTAGAGACTCCTATATAACGCTCTTTACCATCGTCTGTAAGAGTTAAGTAAACAAAAATAAGAAAAAAAACAGAGGCATAGAAAAACTATTAAGTAATGTATATTAGAAAATGTATTTATATAGATTTAAAGGCAATTAAAAGGGGGACTACAGCGGTTCGAATTCAAGTTTTTTGTATGGGCCGCACGCCAGGTAGCATATTCTCTTAAATAATTCCTCCAAACAGCATGATCCTGCAGCAACGCCGAGAGAAAGACGCGACACTATCCGCTACAAATAATACAACGGTAAGAACCATTTTTTGAAATCATAGATATAACTCCAGGGGCGATATTGAAGCCAGCGCAATTTGAACAGTGGGCTCAGTATGAGTTGTGTACATTTGTACATAAGTCAAATAAATAATTTATAATATATTATACATCGTTAAGGGTAGTCGCTGAAGGATCCCTGCTCTGCTATAACATAATTAAAATTGAATTAAGAGGATATCCTCCTACCTGTCGCGTGACTTATGCAAAAAACTTAAATTCGAGCCGCCCGCCGTAGTCTCCTATCTCCTCCACCAAATTTAAACCTATATAAATATTTATTCTAATATACAGTAATGAAGAAGTGTTACTATGCCTCTATGTTTTGTTTTAATTGATTACTGGTTTTGTTAATTAACTAGAGACTCCTATATAACGCTCTTTACCGTCGTCTGTAAGAGTTAAGTAAACAAAAATAAGAAAAAAACAGAGGCATAGAAAAACTATTAAGTAATGTATATTAGAAAATGTATTTATATAGATTTAAAGGCAATTAAAAGGGGGACTACAGCGGTTCGAATTCAAGTTTTTTGTATGGGCCGCACGCCAGGTAGCATATTCTCTTAAATAATTCCACCAAACAGCATGATCCTGCAGCAACGCCGAGAGAAAGACGCGACACTATCCGCTACAAATAATACAACGGTAAGAACCATTTTTTGAAATCATAGATATAACTCCAGGGGCGATATTGAAGCCAGCGCAATTTGAACAGTGGGCTCAGTATGAGTTGTGTACATTTGTACATAAGTCAAATAAATAATTTATAATATATTATACATCGTTAAGGGTAGTCGCTGAAGGATCCCTGCTCTGCTATAACATAATTAAAATTGAATTAAGAGGATATCCTCCTACCTGTCGCGTGACTTATGCAAAAAACTTAAATTCGAGCCGCCCGCCGTAGTCTCCTATCTCCTCCACCAAATTTAAACCTATATAAATATTTATTCTAATATACAGTAATGAAGAAGTGTTACTATGCCTCTATGTTTTGTTTTAATTGATTACTGGTTTTGTTAATTAACTAGAGACTCCTATATAACGCTCTTTACCGTCGTCTGTAAGAGTTAAGTAAACAAAAATAAGAAAAAAACAGAGGCATAGAAAAACTATTAAGTAATGTATATTAGAAAATGTATTTATATAGATTTAAAGGCAATTAAAAGGGGGACTACAGCGGTTCGAATTCAAGTTTTTTGTATGGGCCGCACGCCAGGTAGCATATTCTCTTAAATAATTCCACCAAACAGCATGATCCTGCAGCAACGCCGAGAGAAAGACGCGACACTATCCGCTACAAATAATACAACGGTAAGAACCATTTTTTGAAATCATAGATATAACTCCAGGGGCGATATTGAAGCCAGCGCAATTTGAACAGTGGGCTCAGTATGAGTTGTGTACATTTGTACATAAGTCAAATAAATAATTTATAATATATTATACATCGTTAAGGGTAGTCGCTGAAGGATCCCTGCTCTGCTATAACATAATTAAAATTGAATTAAGAGGATATCCTCCTACCTGTCGCGTGACTTATGCAAAAAACTTAAATTCGAGCCGCCCGCCGTAGTCTCCTATCTCCTCCACCAAATTTAAACCTATATAAATATTTATTCTAATATACAGTAATGAAGAAGTGTTACTATGCCTCTATGTTTTGTTTTAATTGATTACTGGTTTTGTTAATTAACTAGAGACTCCTATATAACGCTCTTTACCGTCGTCTGTAAGAGTTAAGTAAACAAAAATAAGAAAAAAACAGAGGCATAGAAAAACTATTAAGTAATGTATATTAGAAAATGTATTTATATGAGTTAAA
Source organism: Idaea biselata (assembly GCA_958496205.1). Taxonomy (NCBI): domain Eukaryota; kingdom Metazoa; phylum Arthropoda; class Insecta; order Lepidoptera; family Geometridae; genus Idaea; species Idaea biselata. The sequence goes on from OY292402.1 coordinate 4,981,773, forward strand.
GGCAATTAAAAGGGGGACTACAGCGGTTCGAATTCAAGTTTTTTGTATGGGCCGCACGCCAGGTAGCATATTCTCTTAAATAATTCCACCAAACAGCATGATCCTGCAGCAACGCCGAGAGAAAGACGCGACACTATCCGCTACAAATAATACAACGGTAAGAACCATTTTTTGAAATCATCAAATACCTGCATTACCTAGGTAGCAAGTCAACATTTTATATTATTAACAGTCTTAGTTAACAGTGGAAATATTAAGTTCGGTCAACACTTGATTCACCCCTAGAATGGTCTTATCATTCGGCAAATAAATTTTAAAAAACCCTCGTTGAATGAGAAGCCATACGTGTTCGCACTCCAACGGATACTTTAGGTCAAATGCAAAAAAGATCTTGAAGCACATTTGAACAGCATCTAAAATATTATTGTACCTGTATAAAGGTGCATCGACGTAAACGTATGCACTTGTCACAGCAGCCCAACTCCTGCCAACAGCAATAACTAGGGGTTGAATAGAAGTTCCCTTGGAGTGTTTTCGTTGTTGCAGAATAGTTTCTTCTCCATCGGCGAGAGAGTTAAAAAGCGAGATGAATGTCCTAGCTGCTTCCGCTCTCGACGCTCTTTGGCCTTTCGCATTTACTTTTCCACCCGAAGAAAATAGATATGGTAGCAGCAACAGTGCAGTTTCAGTCTCACTTCCTAAAACAATAATGAAATGTTAAACAAAATCCATATCAATGATCTGAATAATAATATCATAGTATGAAAATGATGATATCAAAACCTACCTAACTTAAGTATCTTTTCCAGTATGTGCTTCTGAGTTTTGTCCCTGAGTTTCGAGTATTTCTCTTTAGCCTTCATAATAATAGCTTGTTCATGTTTTTGTAGCTCTCCAGCCAGGACAGTGTCATCGCGGACCAATGACGAACTTTCTTCGAAGTCTAAATCAATTAGATGTGTTGCGATTGCTTGATTTTTCAATACAGGGAATTTTTTAAGATATTCTTCTGTAGAGTGTCGATTTGCCAAGACAGCGAAACGCTCTTGTCTACTTTTCTTCCAGGCGTCTCGAAGATAGTCTGTGATTTCGTTACCCTGAAAGTCTTCAACAATGTTTAGGCAACTTTCGCGGTCTGCATCTGTAATCTCTGTTGCAGTTATTTCTGATGAATCAGAGCTAGTGCCTCCCTTTTTTGTAAAAGAAATTATGTTTTTAGAACGCAACTTTTTTCGTTCGTTATTCCAATTATCCCAAAGGCAACCATAGTATCGTCTACCTTTTGAAGGTAGCTGGCGACTGCCAAACGATTGCCTGTTTGCGGTTAAGTCTGTTCCTACTGAAAAATAGTAGAATTTCTTGTCTTCCTCGGGAAACAGTTCTATGACATATTGAGCCCACTGTTCAAGTTGCGCTGGCTTCAATATAGCCCCTGGAGTTATATCTATGAGATGTGTTACGACGCATTTAGCTAAGGAGCATCTTTCCGTTTTAGTAAGACGTGTGCTGGATAGCAGTGGTGTAAGGCGGATTTGTTCCTTTAATAGTTTCTTTAATGGATTGCTGCGATCGTGCGTATCTTCTGCGCTACTCTCCGAAGGTACAAACGATATTGTAGTAGTAGCGGAACTTGTTGAAAAAGCCTCCTCTGCCTGAAACAATGATTATTTTAAATTTGGTTAACAAGAAGGTGATTTTGTTTCATATTAATGTCGTTTTCTCATTTGTGACACGGTAGTATGTACCTACAGTCGAGGTCAAATATATATTTACAATTGAGTGTTTCAAAAATACCTTTACATTTAAATAAAGTCAGTTTACGGACGATAGTTTAACGTGACAACAGGCGGTCACCAATACAAATACTGACCGCGCCCGACGTTGCTTCGGGTCGGTGGTCGGTCACCTCGGTGATCGGACGACCCATACCAACCCCCCTCGCTCCCCTCCGCAGTATATCTGTCCCTGTACCGCTCAGTATATCTTTGACCTCACCTGTACGTAATCCTTCGTGCGCGAGTCCGACTCGCACTTGACCGGTTTTTTAATCTAGGCCGACCACCACCACTCAGGCACCATAGTTATTCATTCACATGCATACCTAATACATTAAATTTAGAGAATGCAAACTTGAAACCAGGACCGCAGCGACGACAAAAGTTATGGTGGTGACATCACACATTATACTGGCCACAGATGATCCAGTATACTTGTGCAAACCAGCTACCCATCTCATCTCTTACTTCGTAACAGAATTTGACGGGTAGCTGGTTTGCGCAAGTATACTTGCATCGTCTGTGGCCAGCATTACATGACTTGTCCAATGTCGAAGAGAATGTTAGTATAGAAATAAATTTACCCCATGCACTAGTTTTTCCTTCCATGCCAACCAGCAGACACGAAATTTGGTACGAAGGCCCACTGAAGGTATAAGAACCTTCAAGTCATCGAGCAATAGATTTGGCAGCGCCTCTAAATCCACTTTCTCATCTGAAATATTTGACTGGGTTTATACCATAGGTATGTTGTCGTCAAAACTAAACGTTTATGTGAAAGTTTGGGTACCGTCCTTAACGCATAACTTTTTTGATCCTAAATACAAAAGGTCGAAAATATATGGCATAATTACAAAACGCATAATATTTATAAGGCATAAACTAAAAAAAGCATAAACTCTTTTGGCATAATTTCAATTGGCATAACATACAGAAGGCATAAACAAATAATTCCTAATACTCACAAAGCATAACATACGAAGCGCATAACATTCTAAAAGCCTAACATCAAATACCATAACCTACAAAACGCATAACATACAAAAAGTAAGTATAACATACTAATATTCAAAACTCATAAAAAAACTGTCTATGGAAACATTGTTTCTGGAGCTCCTCTCAATCGATTGGCATCATAAAAAGTGGGGGTTAATAGAATACCACTACCATTCAAAAAAAAAACTAAGTTTTTTTTACTATTATTTTTTTCGAAAATTCAAAAAAAAAAATTAAATCTCTTTACGTTTCCTATGTTTTTCTACCATATTCCATAAAAAAAAAAAAAAAATTCAATGTTTTTCTTTGGTACACCCCGACCCAATATTGTCAGATCAGTTAATGTATTATATTACTAGCTGACCCGACAGACGTTGTCCTGCCCGTTATATATAAAAAAACCTACAACCCTACCCTACTACTACCCTATCCTACTACTACCCTACCCTACTACTACCCTACCCTACTACTACCCTACCATAACCTACTACTACCCTACCCTACTACTACCCTACCAATACGACTTTCTAATATTTATCTATCTCAATACCAAAATTCATCAAAATCGGTTCAGCATTTTTATATTATGCCTTATGAAATTATGCCAATTGAGTTATGCCTTATGAAATTATGACAAAAAAGTTTATGCGAAGTGTGGCAAACCTCATCACGTGCGACTACAGGGGCTCTAAAGTACTGTTTTCCAAGTGTCAGCAGTACTTTAGAGCCCCTGTAGTCGCACGTGATGAGGTTTGACAAAAAAATTGTCTATGGAAACATTGTTCCTGGAGCTCTTCTCAATCGATTGGCATCATAAAAAGTGGAGGTCAATAGAATACCACTACCACTCGATTTTTTTCCAAGTGTCAGCAGTACTTTAGAGCCCCTGTAGTCGCACGTGATGAGGTTTGACAAAAAAACTGTCTATGGAAACATTGTTTCTGGAGCTCCTCTCAATCGATTGGCATCATAAAAAGTGGGGGTTAATAGAATACCACTACCATTCAAAAAAAAAACTAAGTTTTTTTTACTATTATTTTTTTCGAAAATTCAAAAAAAAAATTAAATCTCTTTACGTTTCCTATGTTTTTCTACCATATTCCATAAAAAAAAAAATTCAATGTTTTTCTATGGTACACCCCGACCCAATATTGTCAGATCAGTTAATGTATTATATTACTAGCTGACCCGACAGACGTTGTCCTGCCCGTTATATATAAAAAAAACCTACAACCCGGGTAGGGTTGTAGGTTTTTTTATACTACCCTACCCTACTACTACCCTACCCTACTACTACCCTATCCTACTACTACCCTACCCTACTACTACCCTACCCTACTACTACCCTACCCTACTACTACCCTACCCTACTACTACTACCCTACCATAACCTACTACTACCCTACCCTACTACTACCCTACCAATACGACTTTCTAATATTTATCTATCTCAATACCAAAATTCATCAAATATGTGTAAAAGTTTAAGTGTGATGCCGTGACCAAGGGAAATAGGTATTGATTTTTATATAATAAGATATAGATTAATAATATTATTTCTTAAGTTTAGAGTATGTAAAATATCTTCTGACATATTATCAATAGAATTAATTATTCATTTAATAGAATTATTTAATAGAAATAGTTTTTTTATTTATTACAATTTGATATTTGACATTAAATTAGCATGCCTCGGACATAGATTTTTTTTGTATATTTGCCTTGAATATTTGTACGCTATAGGTATCATGCATGATACAATAAGGAAAGTAAATTAATGCTTTTAGGATTTGATTTTAAGTACGCAATTCATACTAAGTCAGCATGGGAACTACAGCCTTTTGCTCTTTCAAACTAAGAGGAGGCCTGTGTCCAGCAATGGGTAAATAAGTTGGAGATGATGATAAAAGCTCTCTGCAGTTCCATAGGTACTGACTCAGTTTGACTCGTATGGTGGACTTTTTAACAATCACACAAAACAATTTAAGTCATTTATAGTCAGTCATACACAAACACATTATAAAAACAGAGCCATAGTTAGCGTTGCCATCTCTAAAAATCAAAAAGCCGGACAAAGCCGAACGCTAAGAAAAACAGGATTTTTGACAAATATTATCAAGTAAAACACATATTAAAAAGCCTGACTTTTGAGTCTCAAAGTTTAAATGATCTACCCTTATTGATTTTTACCGTCAATATTTTGTAGGTTGTGAAAGCCTAACAAAAGCCGAACGGGCCGGATAAGAGGTCAAAAAGCCTAATACTGTCCGGCTTTATCCGGACGGATGGAAACGCTAGCCAGCAATAGTAACAAAAAGCGCACACACAAATGCAGTTAACCATTCAGCATAAATACACATACACCACTTAATTTTAAGTAAAAAGAAAAATTCCTACCTTTAAATATGTCTATTAATTCATCAGGCATAAGCCAACTTCTTAGTAAATCTTCTACGCTGGTATGTGCTGTATTTGGGTTTTGCATGTCTGAAAAGGACTTCTATGGTTCCATGCCAACCAGCAGACACGAAATTTGGTACGAAGGCCCACTGAAGTTTGACTCAGTTTGACTCGGCTGGTGGACTATCTAAAAATCACACAAAACAAAAAGTTATATATTTTGCCTAATAGGTACTGTACTTTGAAGTTATACGGAGTGGTTATTTGTTTTGGACTTATTTTTAAGTACATTACTTAAAATATACGTGAAAATCAGCTCGGAGAATTAACGTGAGGTAAGTAATTTTTTTATGTATCTTGATGACCCGATATCTCAGAATTGGCCGTCGCAGCAGGCTAGCGAGTAGGCATGCGTTCTTTGTACATACTAACACTACTCAATCGACTTGCAATACTTTATGGATTTTAAATTAGGTAGGTACTAATTTAAAATCCATAAAGTATTGCAAATAATTTTATACCAACCGCTCCATAACTTCAAAGTAGGTACAAGTGTTTGTTGCGATCCCAAACTTTAAGCCGTATTCAGAAAGAAATCTGGAAACTTATAAGCGCTTACCAGCGCTTGTCAGCGCTGGTCCGTTCTACACAAAGGAAGTAGGTTGGCAGGCAGACCAAGCAAAATGTCGGACTCATCGGACGATGATTTGACGTCAGCAGCCCAGCGCGTGTTGAAGCTTGTCGGAACTTGTCGGCACCGATCAGTCAAGCGCCGGTAAGCGCTTATAAGTTTCCAGCTTTCTTTCTGAATAGGCCTTCTGAACAGCCTTAGGCAACGTTTTTTCAATTGTCGCGAAGTATTTATGTATGCAGTATTTTAGTAAATAAGCACATGGACACAGTAGGAGTCAAGAAAAAAAGAATAGGTACAGGAATAGGTACCTATAGGCAAACAAGCTTGTCCCGCCCGCGTTGATTTCACACAAACCGCTGCCATGCCATTGCCACACAAACAATTTTACACAACAAAAAATGGCGCGCTCTCACCGCGTCACGAACAAGCGAACCTTGATCACGAAAACGTTTGAAGCACTTATGATAAGATTATATTGAGGACAATCACTTACTTATGCGTAGAGTTTTCTTTTCTTTCTTTCGTCTTGCGCGTCGCAAAGTAAGTGAGTGCAAGATGGCGGCCGAGCCGCGGCCGGCGCGGCGGCCGCACAGTGACCAAAAATCAAGAAGTAGCGGGACGATAATCAATGGTTATGGATTTTTGTTTTTATGATAGTAAAAATTGTAAAATTGATCTATTATAATTTATATATAGGTAGGTATATAACAATTTATTTTACATAATTTCACAAAATATATACCTATCTTAGTTACACTTAACTCTCTTCACATTCACATAGTTCACTTTAAAAAGATTTTATGTTAGTATGTATGTAAAATGAATAAATAAACAAGTTAATAAAGTTAAGTTAAGTTATAACTTTATTAAAATTGAACAGATCTTCATTTTTCACTGAAGTACCACCTTCTAAAAAAATACTTTTTGGTCACCGTGGGCCGACCGGCTCAGTCGTCCAGCGAACGACGCGAGCGCCTCTCTCGGGGCTAATACGAAATATTAAAAGCCAAATTCGTATCGTAGGTACCGTCCCGCTCACTCGTATTAAATAATATTAGCCTGAGCGAGACGGCATGATACGAAGTTCGAATATAGTGACTTTGTTGTCGACTATTTTATTCAAAAAGCAAAACGTAAAAGCTTTTAAAATTATGTATTAAAAAACTATACAATCCATAGTACTAATAATTGTCTGTCTGTCTGTTTGTCTGTTAGTTACCCATTTACGTTTAATTAAACCGTGCGCTGAACGATTTAGATCAGGGGTTCCCTAACTTATTTGAGCCGCGCCCCCTTTCGACCATAAAAAAAATCCGCGCCCCTCCCCGCCCTCCAGTCCAGATTATCAGGTCTGAATAAAAAAAAAAATCTTATTGCTTACTAGCTGACCCGACAGACGTTGTCCTGTCGTTTAGTATAAAAAAATAAAATTCATCAAAATCGGTTTAGCATTTTTTCTTTCATAAGAACCTACTCCTGACAATAGCAAACACAACAAAAAAAGAATTATCGAAATATGTCTCAAAGTTTAAGTGTGATGCCGTGACCAAGGGAAATAGGGGTTGATTTTTATATAATAGATATATATATATATAGATTGAAGTTTTACAAAGTCATACATAAGGTATTTGGTAAGTAAGTAAACATTCTCTCAGCGATCCCGTGTGGCCCGTGCCCCCTGGAACCCCTGGAAAGGGGTTCCAGGGGGCACGGCACTTAGGGAACCACTGATTTAGATGAAATTAGGTATGAAGTCTTCGATCAACAATATGGAGTGGATAGGTAGTTTTGAGACATTCGAAAGGACATAGCATAGAAAATCATATTATAATAATACCTATTATAACCTCACAACCCCGTTTTATAGTTAATTCATTCGAATGGGTTACATGTTTGTACTGGAAAACTGAAATTATTGTTTACGAATTTCTGTACTACCTATTTTGTTTCACGCTATTATTTGGATAGCGCGTGTGGCGTTATTATTTCTTGCTACTTACAAACAAATCCTTATAATTATCATATACCTACCTAGTTGTGTGAGTATAGACAACATCGTAACAAAATTCCCCGGGAACAACTAAGCGAAAAGTACAGCATGTTGACCCTTGCCTCTAGGCGAAAGCTTCTGCAAGGACAAATTCCGGTTTTAGAATACTAAATTCATTTATTAACACGTTCGCGTGAACAACTTCTTACGACGTCGTTTTAAATTAATTGTGAATCGGCGCAACGTCACCCGACGTCCTTTAACAGTAATACCTTATTTCGGTGGAACACCTTATGACGTCTAAAAAAAGAACAAAATCCTTTGGCACGTAGGTATTTTTTGCGCCGCAACAGAGACGATTCCTGATAATTAATTATGAATATTGCGGCGGAACGTGTTTAGACGTCGCAAAATTTTGTATGGGAAAATGCTGCGCCTGAGCAGTACAAATTATTTTGGAAGCTGCTCACGCGAATGTGTTAATGATAATGTACCTAGGTATCTATCAACTGTTCGTGATACGATAGAATACCATAAATGTGTGACTCGTTTGACGTCACGCATGCGCCGAGCTCACCGCCGGTCGAGATATTGTTGTATAGCTGCGCCCCACGGTTTCACCCGCGTTTGTCTCGATCCCTTTAAAATAGAGTAGACACTCGAATTCGGAATTAAGGTTAACGAAAAGTATGAAACTCATAGTTTCCCTTCTCACCAAACTTTTTATAGTGAGTTGAGATAACGAGTGCCGATAAAAACGATGTGTTCACGCGTAATTTTTGCTCTACGGATAGCAGCAGAGGCTGCTGAAATAATCCGCCGCCGAAATCGACATCGACAGCTAGTTTTGCGGCGAAAAAGTTGTCGGTATCGGATTTAGTATTTTCGTCGTCTTACAAAACCGGCCTACATTTAAACAACACTTTCAGTGGCCTAAAGGGCATAAAACGGATAATATTGAAAACAAAGGTGAGTTTAAAAGTGACTTAAGTAGTAGACTACATTCTAAGATTTTGTTCAACCAAGTTATGATACCAACATTTGCATTAATTACCTAAATAACTAATTAAGTACACACTCACTTACCTAATCACTGGGAACGGTGTGCAAAACATCACCAACAAATAGCACCATTATCGATGAATCCTTGTCATTTACCAATTACCTACTTGCAAGAAGTAATGTAACTTGACCAGCCTTGACACAATGATACCTAATAGGTATATCAAGACTTCAGTCTTGCTAAATTAATGTAATTTAGACTCAGTTTATGATATTTCTGTTGTCTTGTACCTACAGATACAATCTCTCTTATTTTTTCAGGTTATATGTGCCCGCTATTGTATGCCAATGGTCATTTGATTACCAAAGGGTGATAAAATAAGTCTAGCTAAGAAAACCCTAGACATTATTAAAAACACCTTTGGGAGAATGAAGAACCAATGGCAATGTCTCTGTAAGCAGCAGGTATTACACAATAAACCTAAAAAATGTGTACGGCTTTGGAGTATTACACAATTTAACTTTGGACTTAAATGTGACAGCTTCAAGAGATACTGTAGGTATGTATCTATCTACTCATTGTCTGATTTTATTTCAACTATGACCAATTTACCATGAACTAGCATAACTCATATAAATCTCTCAATCTATTGCAGAACGTGAAACTAAGACCTATACAACTTTTAATATTCAA